>JAXQQM020073604.1:0-96770 GCA_034641835.2 Pinus albicaulis
CTGAACCATTTCTAATAACCAATAACTACTTACTTAATCATTTCCAATAACCAATAACTACATACAAATTATAAAACATAAACTATATCTTAATAAATATTATAATGGCACATTCACCTCTATATACATAAATTCACACCCTCACCTTCCCATGGCATATATCCACTCTCACATTTCCCAACCACCCATCTTATATAATAATTATGCCTATAGACATTCTATTATGAAATTCCTTCTATGGACACTATTCAGATTCGTAGTCCTCATTGTCTCCAAAATATCAACAATGTCACTCAGTTGACTCATCTCTTGGATTTTCATTCCTGGCATCTCCCAAATTGTCACGTCACATTATATCTATATTTCCTGACATGGCTGAAAGAGCAGTGGTCCACCTGCCGGCTCAGCTGGTTGCACCACACCAGCGTGCGAGATTTCTCAGAGCGTCCCAGAATTCCTTTGCTACCAATTCCGTCACCAGTATTTCTCCACCTTCTTGTGCAGCGATGTGTCCTCCTCTGAGCTTCACGACCCCTTGATCTGCTCCGCCACCACCATTTCCACAGCTTCTTCAACCTTTGGAACTACCATTGTTTCAGCACAACATGATCAAAAGCTTAATCGGATTCAAACTGCAAACCTCTTTTGGGAGGCCCGTCTCTTTCTCTCTCTGACATATTAGAAAATATTTTTTCCTATTGTTTAGTCGAGCTATTGGCGTGAGAATTATTGTTGTGGTTGTTGTTGTTTCCCCTGAAACGATCAAAGAAATGATTCGAGTTGGATGTACAGTGATTGACCTTATAATCTTCGTTGAATTCATCTTTAGGCGTGTAATCGAGCGAAGCGTTGTGGATAATGTACAACATTTCAAAAAAAAATTGCAGGCCTTTGAAGTTGTTCCCGGCCTTAAACGACTTCCTACACCTGGGGCACAATATGGTATTGTCTAATATGACTCAAAACATGTGTGACAAACTTTTCATTGTTTTGGCATTTTGAATCAATTATTCTCTCTGTTTGAGAAGGATGAAATCAAGAATACAGATACTGTAAATTTAACATTCGAGAAAAATGATGAACTCTACTAAGAACAGAGAAGCATGATCGAAACACCTCTCTCTAAGGTCATTAAATCACAATTCTTTCCTCTGTGGATCCATAGAAGAGTCCATTATATTTTACGAAGACATCCTCGCCTTCATTCCTGTTAAAATACCTGGATCAGTTTTGGTTTGATGGAGCGTGGTCAGTGGATTGATTTATTTTCGCTATTTACACTCATTTGTTTGAAAGTGAAAAATACCTAAATCAGAGCAATGCAGCAATGAAATAATTTCGCTTCTAAAACTTACAGTCCGAACACCGCCTTGTCAAGATGTTTGTAGTTTATAATTTTTGGTTTTGACTATCGCAGGTTGTTTAATTACAGAATAGGCATCCACTTGTTGCAATCTGGAGAATGTACCTAAGAAAAATGAAATCAATGCAAGAGACAATCACATCTCAAGTATATTATTCAGCTAGATTAGCCTTTACATATAGATATTTATAACTACATGCATAATTGGTGATTACGAGTTGATTTTCCTATTGATTTCTGTATATGACTATACCGAGTTTCACCATGTGTTTGGAATTGCAGTGCGATGATGTGCAGGTTGTAGAGAGAAAGTTGCAAGAAATGAACATAAGGTATGTGAAGCGAATCGTGGAGGAAGGTGGGATTTATGTGGATCAAAGGATGATTTTACAAAAGCGCTATCGTGACTTTTGGTTGAAGCATAACATTTTCCCTCAAAACAAAATCTGCACTGATTAATATCGTTTATAAGGTGCTTACTCGATTACTTTTACATATTATTAACTAAAAAGATGAACTATAAATTGCGAAGAGAAATAGAGAAATTGCCATAGATGTGAATTTGAACCCAACCACTGAAGTTAGAGTAAGACACAGCCTCACTCCAATCTGCACATACTCTCAAAAAGATCAATGGTGACGAAGAAACTGAAATCCAACAGCGATGTAGAACTAGAGACGCCGCAGAGAATACATGAAAAAGAAGAGGATCAACCTGCAGAGAGGAAGACATGGAAATCTATATAAATAAGATGGCGTGGTGAAGTAATAAAGAAACAATTTAGCATTTGAATTCAAGTCAATCTTGTGGTTTTTTTCACCTTTTTACTAATCAAGCAGGTGGCTTTTCCTACCAGTTTTACTTTTCCGCTTGTTTTTTCTTCTGACTACCTTTTTGAATGAATCTGGTGGCTTTCTCAGCGAGTTTTACTTTTTCCGATTGTTTTTACTGATTATTTTTTTTCTTATGAAGCGGGTCTCTTTTCCAAGCAAGTTTCATCTTTTTTATTATTTTTTCTGATGATAAAGGTCGTTTTAAAATTGGCCTAAATGTTTTTAGTTGTGCAGGCTTGCTAATAGTGTTACTTTTAGAATAATACCCAGTTAAAATGCATTTGTGATTTGTGTTGGTATTTTCAAATTTCTTTTAATTTGGGTAGTTCGATTAGCAAAAATTACAGATTGGATTTTAAAAAAAAATTCTAAGATTATTAGTGGATTTTAAATTTTTGTACTCGTGGGTCAAAAAATTTTTATTCTTAATTAATTAATTTCTATTTTTTTTAATTGATGGATGACTATTTTATGTGACTTAAAATCAGATTTTCAGAATTAAAAATTGTTTAAAAAAAAACTTCTTATGTCAAGTGTCTCATAAATTAATTATCTATTTTTTTCCAAATTTATGGATTTTTGCATAATTAATATGTTCATTTCCAAAAAATCAATTGTCATTATCTTTAGGGCTTTTACTAACTATGGAAATTGGCTCATTTAAAAAACAAAATAACAACTCTATACTTATTTTTCGTTTCCTTATTATGTTCATATTTTTCTGTTGCTTATTTGTATTATTGAATGGACTTGGTTCAATCATTTTCTTCAATAAACCTTCCATATATTATATATTTTTACAATTCAATTTTAAATCATGATACACTATTAAAACAAATTTAAGTCGACACTACAATAAGTAAGATTATTTATTTATTTATTTATTTTTCTTTTTATCTTCACAATTTTAATCATAACTTAAAAATATAATATAAAAATATATTTTTTAGGAATCTTTTGGAGTGATTTTTGTGTAACTAAATTTTTAACCTTGTCCATCCTTGTCCTGAGGATGAACCATAGTAGATGGTTCCAAATCCTAATGATGTGATTAAGCCAAAAGACATTTATCTAAATTTTTTATTTTAATATATCTTAATGATGTGATTAAGCCTAAAGACATTTATCTAAATTTTTTATTTTAATATATTGAACATTGTAATTTTATATATTATATATTTTATTACATATGAAATTTTTGTCAGGAGATTAAGTCTACATAGATACTTCATATCTATTTGATTTTTTAGACATAGAAATTCTACCATAAATTATTTATTTGCTAAGATGAGTATAAACTTAAAGTTAAATAAATAATTTGTTACAATAATTAACTTTTTAAACAATTACTTATTTTATTTGTATAGTATTTAATATAAAGATGGAATAAATGTGCACAAGTGTCAAGCACATTTCAATAAACTCTTAACTTTTGTAACAAACAATGATGTTGGGGCTAATGTTTCATCCAAGATTATCTATGCACCTATCTCTATTTTGCAACAAGGTTATCTAAAATGTGCACATTTCAATAAACTCTTAACTTCTGTAACAAACAATGATGTTGGGGCTAATGTTTCATCCAAGATTATATATGCACCTATCTCTATTTTGCAACAAGGTTATCTAGTCGAGTAAGTAATTACTTTCGTTACTTCCCTTGGTCTTATTCCAATGTGTTTCATTATTAAATTTATGAATTTATTCAAGCATTCAATAATTACAATCTATTGCTTTTTACATAAAAGACAAATAGTAAACAAATCATTTAAATTTAATTTAATAAATTATATATAGCGAATATTCTATAATTTTTTATATCTAAAATATATTTCAATAATTTTCATTAATTAAAAAAATTAAAACTTATTTAACTCCACCCATTTTAGTTGGATAAATGCAACAACGGTAATAGTGACCCTTTATTGATGCTTCAATGTCTGTTGGACAATTTTGATAATAATAAGAAAGTAAATTATGGTACACGAACTGACTACTTTCCAAAGACACCAACAGGAGGGCACGTTGTGTTACCACCTAGCACCGGTCTTCCTAACTTGTTGTGACATGAATTTCTTCAATTAATTATTAGGCATGTTGTGAATAGAGATGGTGACTATGATTCAAGCCAGTAAAGGCGAAGTTGTATGTTACTTTTGTGACTAATATAGGAATGTTCTATGCGTTACATTTCTAATTAATTATGGCGATAAGCATTCTATTCCTGCAAGATTTCCCGGAGCGTCCCAAAATTCCTCTGCGACCAATGTTGTCACCAGTATTTCTCCATCGGATTGTGCAGCATTGTGTCCTCCTCTGGGCTCTGCGACCCCTTGACCCGCTCCGCCACCACCATTGTCATCGTCGCTTCGTCCTTTGGAACTCCCATTGTTTTAGCACCACATGATCGAAATTGTAATTGGATTCAAACTGCAGACCTCTGGTGGTCGACCCCTCTCTTTCTCTCTCTGACATAATAGAGAAAAAAAAAATTCATGCAATTTAGTCGAGCTATTGGAGTGAGAATTATTGTTGTGGTTGTTTTTGTTTCCCCTAGAACGATCATAAAAATGATTCGAGTTGGATGTATAGTCATTCAGATTATAATCTTCGTCGAATTAATCTTTAGGCGTGTAATGGGAAGCGCTTTGGAGAATGTACAACATTTAAAAATGATTGTGCAGAATTTGACGTTGTTCCCAACCTTAGACGAATTCCTGCACCTGGGGCACAATAGGGTATTGTCTAAGCTGACTCAAAAATGTGTGACAAACATTCCTTACAGAATCTGTCAAGTTGTGTCTGCACTGAAGCATCATCCAAACCCTATGCTTTTTAATGTATGTGATATGACAAAATTTTCATTGTTTTTCCATTTCGAATAAATTATTCTCTCTTTCTGAGAAGGATGAAATAAAGAATACAGATACTGTAAATTTAACGTTCGAGAAGAATCACATTTCTTTCCTCTGTGTATCCATAGAAGAGTCCATTAGATTTTACAAAGACATCCTCGCCTTCATTCCTGTAAAAAGGCATGGATCGTTTCGGTTTGATGGAGCTTGGTGAGTGGATTGATTTCTTTTCGCTATTTACATTCATTTTTTTGAAAAAGAAAAATACTTAAATCATAGTAATGCAGCAATAAAATAATTTCGCTTCTAAAACTTACAGTCTGAACACCTCCTTGTCAATATGTTTGTAGTTTATAATTTTTGGTTTTGACTATCTGTTATTATCTATGGATATGGCATCCGAAAGGCGAGGGATTCAATCAGCATGTCAAAGATCAAATACATAAACAATGAGTCAAGCAAGGTTCTTCAATGACCTGAAAATTTAATCATAAAACTCTCTTGAATATCCTTAAAACAATGAACCCGTGAAGGGTATTTAATCTAATTGACATGCACACACTGTCACTCATAACTGAACTTAATCAACTCACTTAACTCACTCTTTAACTCACTTACCAAATCTAACTGTAACTCAACTCAACTAACTCCACTTAACTGATTGTCTAACTTCTGCATGAGGAAGTAATTATATATTTTAACACTCCCCCTTAATTACGACCTCTAAACTAAAACATAACTCATGAAAACTCAAACATGCCTACTGGTCTATGTCTCAGCTAGGCTTACAACACCCAAGTTTCTTTTGTGAAACTGAAACAAATCTACTGCTAATGGCTTTGTAAAGATATCAGCCAATTGATCACTTGTTCTACAAGGCTTCAAGTGAACTTCTCCATTGTTCACTAGTTCTCGAATAAAATGATATCTAGTATCAATATGCTTGCTCTTTTGATGAAACACACTATTCTTGGATAGTGCAATCGCTGATGTGTTGTCACAGTATATCGCTGTTGATCCTTGCTGTTTCTTCTTGAGTCCATCCAATACTCTTCTTAACCATACTGCTTGACATGCTGCTGAAGTTGCTGCTACATATTCTGCTTCTGCTGATGATAGTGTAACAATAGGCTGCTTCTTAGATGCCCATGCTATCACACCTGAACCGAGATGGAACACATAACCGGATGTGCTCTTCCGATCATCCAAACTTCCTGCAAAATCACTATCTGTATATCCAATCAACTCTTTCTTTTCTGTACTTGCATACATTTTGCCATAATCTCTGGTTCCCACTATGTATCTCAGAATTCTTTTTCCAACACTCCAATGTGTGTCTTTTGGAGTCTCCATGAATCTGGAAATCAGACTCACTCCCTGCATAATATCTGGTCTTGTAGCTGTGAGATACATGAGGCTACCAACCAATCTTTTGAATAGAGTTGGATTGACATCTGCCCCTTCATCATCCTTACTCAACTTTGTACCTGTTGCAACTGGTGTAGGTACATGTTTGGAATTATCCATCCTGAATCTTTTCAGCAAATCTGTTGCATACTTATTTTGACAAATAAAAATGCCTTTTTCAGATTTCTCAACTTCAATGCCAAGAAAATATTTCATGAGACCTAGATCTGTCATCTCAAATTCTTTCATCATGGCTGCTTTAAATTCATCTATTTCAAGATCACCTGTAAAAATCATATCATCAACATATAAGAAAACTATCAAAATATGTCCATGCTCATTTACCTTTGTGTATAAGGTAGGATCAATGCTGCTTCTGCAAAATCCATTCTTGATCATATAACTGTCGATTCTTCTATACCATGCTCTAGGTGCTTGCTTCAGTC
The DNA here is from genome assembly GCA_034641835.2 of Pinus albicaulis. Classification (NCBI taxonomy): domain Eukaryota; kingdom Viridiplantae; phylum Streptophyta; class Pinopsida; order Pinales; family Pinaceae; genus Pinus; species Pinus albicaulis. The sequence goes on from JAXQQM020073604.1 coordinate 6,906, forward strand.
CATAGAGCGCTCTCTTCAATCTGTACACTTTATCTTCTTGTCCTTCAACTTCATAACCTGGAGGCTGCTGCACATAAATTTCTTCTTCTAAAATTCCATTCAAGAAGGCTGATTTGACATCCATCTGATACACTTTCCACTTGTTCTGAGCTGCTGTCGCTAGAACTGCTCTTACAGTATCCAATCTGGCGACCGGAGAAAAAGTTTCTCCAAAGTCTATTCCCAGTTGCTGCGAGAATCCTTTTACTACAAGTCTTGCTTTAAATCTATCAATCTCACCTTTCTCATTCACTTTGGTCTTGTATACCCACTTCACACCAATGAGATTTTTATCGTTTGGTAAATCAACCAAATCCCATGTATCATTCTTTTCAATTGAGTTCATCTCTTCATCCATGGCTTGCACCCAATTTTTATCTCTAATTGCTTCTTCAAACGAAGAAGGTTGGAATGCCAACAATGCAAAATTTGAACTAACATCCAAATCATCATAAATATCCTTCAAACTTCTCATCTTTTTCTTACTTGATTCGCTGCTTGGAGAATTCTGATCTGTGGATCTGCTTGAAGATCCATGCTGCTCTGAAAATCTGGGAGTCCTTGCTGGTGTGACTCTGTTTGGTGTCTGCTCTTTTGGTTCTTGCTGTTCCTCTTCTTCTACAAGATCATCCTCCATCAATGGTGTTTGAGCATCGGTTAGTGTGTCTACAGTCCCATTCCATGACTCTTGTTCTTTGAACACAACATCTCTGCTACTGATTGTCTTCTTTGTGACAGGGTTATACAGTTTGTAAGCTTTTGACTGCTCACTATAACCAGTAAATATACATTTTTCACTTTGATCATCTAATTTGCCTCTTATTTGCTTAGGCACATGTGCATAGGCTACACATCCAAAAACTCTGAAATGAGATACACTGCAAGACATACCTGACCATTCTTCTTCTGGAACTCTGTTCATCATGCTCTTTGTAGGAGATATGTTTATCACATAAACAGCACATGCAACTACTTCTGCCCAATACTCGTTAGACAGGTGTCTCGCTTTCAACATGCTTCTTGTCATGTTCATGATTGTTCGTTTCTTCCTCTCTGCTACACCATTCTACTGTGGTGTGTATCTGGTCATAAAATGTCTTCTAATTCCATGTTGTTTGCAGTACTCATGGAATGACTTCGAATCGTATTCTCCACCACGATCCGATCTCAATACCTTGATCTATTGATCACTTTGATTCTCCACCAAAGCTTTGAACTCTTTGAACTTTGAAAAAGTTTCAGACTTTTGCTTCAAAAAGTAAACCCAAGTCTTCCTACTATAATCATCAATAAAGGTGAGGAAGTAACAACTTCCACCAATCGATTGTGTCCTCATAGGTCCACACAAGTCGGTATGCACCAATTCAAGTGGTTTCTTTGCTCTGTAAGAAACTCCTTTCGGAAAACTTTCACGGTGTTGCTTTCCCAAGATGCAACACTCACACGTGCTAGCAGGTTCTTTGATGGGAGGTAAACCTCTCACCATCTGTTTCTGCTGCAACAATCTTAACCCGGAAAAATGCAAGTGTCCAAACCGAAAGTGCCATAACCAGTATGCATCAGAACATGCAGTTGTAAAAGAACTAACTTGATCATTGTAGTTCATAATGAGAGGAAAGAGTCTGTTCCTCGTCATCTGCACCTTTGCAATCAATTGCTGCTTGGGGATTTGTCGTAAATAACACACTGTTGCCCCTGAAAGATAACTTTGTATCCTTTCTGCATCAGTTGACCAACACTAATCAAATTGTGTTTGAGTCTAGGGACATAGTATACCTCTGATATTGTCTTTGGCTCCCCCTGCTTGGTCACAATTTTGACCACTCCTTTGCCATCTACAGCCACAGTCTTGTCAGTTCCCAACTTTACCTCTGTCTGCACTGAGACATCCAAATTAGCAACCAAATCCTTGTTGCCTGTCATGTGGTTACTGCAACCACTGTCTAATAGCCAGACCTTATCAGATGGTGCATGCATGGTGTTGCATGCTAGAAACATAGAGTCAGTATTTTCTGTACTAACATTAGCTCTCTGATTGCCTTGATCTGCAATATTCTTCCTACAATTACGAGCATAATGAGCAAATCTATTGCAGTAATAGCACTTTACCTTAGATTTGTCAGACCTTTGATTGTTATGAAAGCTTCTGCTGCTGCTGCTTCCATGTTGATGCTCATGATCGTCTCGGCCATCTCTGTGACCGCCATAGTTGCTGCCTCGTCCTCTGCCTCTCGATCGACCTCTGCCTCGACCTCTTGAAATATAGACTTGACTTTGGAAGGCAGTTTCCAAAGTGGAATCCTTATTTCTGTCTATCCTTGCTTCATGCGATAGAAGGGATCCCATCAACTCATCAATTGTGAGTTTTTCCAAGTCCTTTGCTTCTTCTATGGCTGCTACCACAACATCAAATTTGGTAGACAGGGATCGAAAAACCTTCTCGATCACTGTTCGATCTTTAATATCTTCGCCATAGATTTTTAATTGACAGACATGACCCTATTCATGAAGGAATCAATGTCTTCTATCTCCTTCATCTGCAAAACTTCGAAATCTCTCCTAGTATTCTGTAATTTAACAATATTAACTTTTGCCATACCTTGATAGCTTGTCGCCAATGTGTCCCATGCCTCTTTTGCTGACGAGGTTATGATGATCTTCTGGAACACGACTCGATCTACTCCCTGTTGGATTAGAAGCAACGCTTGCGCATTCTTCCGCTTATCTTTCTTCCACTGTTCCCTCTCTGCATTACTGAGGGCTCGTTCTTCTGCATCATCCTTAGGTTCTTCAAACCCATATTTGACATGATCCCAAACATCATGGGCTTTGAGCATAGTCTCCATCTTAATGGCCCACACATCATAATCCTTCCCTGTGAAAGAAGGAATTTGTGGCTGGAAGTTGCTTGTAGCCATCTTTCTTCAAACAAAAAATTCACTGCTGAAACCCTAAAAAAAATTTGATATGCTTTGCAAAGCTCCAAAACAAAATCCTTATAATAAAACCCTAAGTTTTATTATTTTTATTATTTATATAAAAATTTCTTAAAAAAATTCTTTATATAAAATACCTTTCTTAAAAACACTTTTTATAAAAACTCCACCTTTAAAGCCTTTATAATATACTTATTATAAAATGCCCCTTTTAAAAACCTTCTTTTCAAACCAAAACGTTTTCAAATAAGTTTGAAATTTCCCCAAAAGAAATACTCCTCACATGCTTTTTTTTAAAAACCCTTTTTTATAAAGAATGCGTTATAAAAAAAATTCTTTTCATATGACGTTTACGAATACTATGTATTGAAAAATCGTTGACTTTCAAGTCGTTAACGCCGCTAGCGTGCTAACACACCTCCAGAATGCTAGTGTTGCGTTAGTGCTTTAACGTACTGAAAAGCACAATATGCCCGCGTGCTTCAAAACCTCCAGAATGCTAGTGTTGCGTTAGTGCTTTAACGCACTGAAAAGCACAATATGCCCGCGTGCTTCAAAACCGGCGTAAGTTTTTCGTTTTTAACGCGGTTCTTTACTGTGGGAACCCGCGTTATAACGCTCTGTTTTTTATTAATAACAGCGTTATAGTGTAAAAACGCGGAATTTTTTTTTTTCCCTTCTCACACACGGATGATTGCTAATCCGTTTTTCTTCCGTTCTCTGTGACCTAGCTCCGATACCAATCTGTTGGAAAGGCAGAGGATTCAATCACACATATAACGCAAAGATTTCATACATGAACGATGCTACTCTTCTATTAATCATAAAACTCTCTTACTCTCTTTCTCTCTTAAAACAATGAACCCGTGAAAGGTATTTAATCTAATTGACATGCACACACTGTCACTCATAACTGAACTTAATCAACTCACTTAACTCGCTCTTTAACTCACTCACCAAATCTAACTGTAACTCAACTCAACCCATTCATCGAACTCATTGTCTAATTTAATGAATTGTCGTGTCTAACTTCAGATGAGGAAGTAATTATATATTTTAACAAGATCCACTTGCTGCAATATGGAGAATGTACCCAAGAAAATTGAAATAAATGCAAGAGACAATCACATCTCAGGTATATTATTCACCTATATTATCCTTTACATATAGATATTTATAGCTACATGCATAGCTGGTAATTACAAGTCAATTTTCTTGCTAATTTTTGCAGATGACTATACCGAGTTTCACCATGTGTTTGGAATTGCAGTGCGATGATGTGCAGGTTGTAGAGAGAAAGTTTCAAGAAATGAACATCAGGTATGTGAAGAGAATCGTGGAGGAAGGTGGGATTTATGTGAATCAACTCTTCATCCATGATCCTAATTGCTAGATGGTTGAGGTCTGCAACTATGAGAATCTTCCAATGGAGCCAATCGTGGGGTCTGCATCGTCCTAAAATCTGAAATTGCCTTCTAATCTGCGGAATCCACTCACAAGAATTCAAAAGAAAGAGATATGTACGCAAATTCAGTCAACAGTGATGGAGCAGATGATTCTTGTGAGCGCAAACCCAAGACAACAGGAGTTTGATGTGTAAATTATCAACCTTGCAGTCGACAATTATTTTTCGAACTTATTTAAAGATTTGTTTGGATATAATTTTAGAATAAAGATCAATAATAATGTCGTGGCAGTGTTATTTCACATGTGATGTGAGACTTGTTATACACGGTGAAGGTCGATGGAGTGCTCTAGCCAAGGTAGCAAGAATGCTTGCTCCAAAATTAAATTAATATTTTTATCTATATACCCTCCTCAATTCAAATTAAATTATGTAGTTCTTGATTTAATTGTGAGTGGCATAGGAAGAAGTTAATATGGAGATCGGGCTGAAAATTCATCCATTTTTATTTTCTTCACAACTATGTCATGGATGCTTACTTTTTCTTTTTCTTTGGTTCGATATTCTTAATACCTTAAAATATGTATGTCCATTGAGTATTTTAAATTCATTTAGGATAAGATTGAACTGTAAAATGAGTTTTGGTGTTTGATTAGTAGAGACAGAGTCTGATGTTTCATACATAACCTTGTTTTCAGTCTTCTAATTAGCTATAATTGTAATCTTTTCAATTTTCTATATTGAGACAAAGTCTTGTATTCTAATAGAGAGAGAGAAACAATAATTATGGTGGGTTGGTATTTGATCATTCAGGGCTCTAGAGATGCGGTAAAAGTTGCAAACTGAGATGGGTAAACTATCTCCAGACAGATCTTAAGCGTGGAAATATAACTCCAAAAGAAGAACAAGTGATAATTGATCTACATGCCCATTGGGGTAACATGTATGGTAACTATTTTTGTGCTATTTATCATTTGGATGCGGTGATGATCATGGCAGATGAAATTGAATCGTACTCTAATAGTTTTTTATTAACTACAAAATGTAAATGTGTGTATTGTATTTTAGATGGTTGTTAATAGCAGAGAAAATGCCTGTTCAAATGAACAACGAGATAAATAATTATTGGAGGTGTCATCTAAAAAATAAGCTTCAACATATAGCAGGCAACACCATTGCTTCAACACCAACAGGAGAGGCCAAGCTGTTATAAAATTCCGAAACTAGCTTTAAGCAAGAGGGCCCCTCTCTCCTGGTTTGACTAATTTGTTGTTATTTGTCGTGTCATCTCCAAATCACCATAAAAAAAAACAATCAAGGAATACAAAAATGCATGAAGGCTTATCATGGCAGATCCAGGACTTATGGTTAATGGATGAGTCCCTTCATGTGCATCCCACTACAACATGATATAATATGAAAAACTTCATTAAAAAAATCACTTCATAAAAGAATATAAACTCATTTTGTTTGGTTAAGAGTTAGAGTTTGTTAGTGGATTTTTGCCAACCACCACTAATAAGTCATTATAGTGGCTTGATTTTCTTTAAATAATAATAATGAGTCAACTAAATTATATTAAATTTTCCACATTTAAAAAAAATACTTTGGACTAGAATTGCTAGAATTACATTGTATTTCTCTTTCGATTTTTTTTCAGCATGATTCATCTCCCTTGTGAAATGAAGGCAGGCTCTGAGGGTTTTACCATAGTTGTTTGGAATTCTAAACCCTTCGAATTTGAAGAAGAGATGATAGAAATTTGATAGATTGTACCTGTAGTTAGAATATATTCGGTGATAGAAATATGATATATTGCAGATTTATAATACACTTTTACCTATTTGGAAAGCTCTACTTAACCAATACTTTAGCCTCCTCATTCCTTCCAAGTCCACATCCTTATTTCATGAAATGCTACCTCTACTTTCCTCCAAATTCATCTACACTTCTGTCAAAATATTTTTACACCCTTTTTGATAAAATTTTAATATACATACATATATAATATACAACTTACATTATAACAAAAAAAAAAATCCTATATAATTATTAAAAGATACAATTGTGTCATTGCAGTTGTATTTTTTTAATTATATAATATTTATGATAAACCTAAATTATATATTTTATATTTATTAATGTTATTGCAATGGAGTATACAATTCATTTTTATATTTGATTATTACAATTTAATTATAAAAGTATATAAAATTGAATGATGGTTGATATTAAAGAAAGTGTTGCTTTTTATATGCTTACGGTGATGTTTGTGTACAAGTATAAGTATGTCTTTATAGTGTTGTATTTTAATAATTGCATAAAATTTATATTATAAATTAAGTTTTGTATTTTAAGTATGATATCCAAGTTTTGTATTTTTATATTTATATATGTTATTTTATGTTTATGATATTGTTATTATCTTTGCCGGTAATAAAGTATTTGTTGACCATCAATTTACCTGTGTTTTGATTAAAAATTAGATCACAATATATATAATGTATTTGTTGACCATCAATTTACCTGTGTTTTGATTAAAATTAAATCACAATATATAGCGTTTATATTATCAGATAAAATTAATTTATTGTTTAAAATATTTTGATTGGCTTATTGAGTTTCATTTTAATTTTGTGATAATGGTGATGTAGAGTGTGCTAGACAAAGGACAGAAGCAATGAATAATTTCAAAAGGAGTTGTCTACAGATTCAGTAAAATAATTTGGATGGCAGTTTTTTTTTTTTTTTAATTTGGTAAAATAAATTTTAAAAATCAAATAATTAATTAGATTGTTTGAAATGTATTTTTAATAATAAAAATAGATTTAACACCATAAATCTAAAAACATCTAAAAACACTCAAATTTAACGACTATAACGTAAATTTTTAAAAATCTTTGAAAAAAATTTCATAATCTTACCAAAATTTTAAATTATTCTATACCAACAAAATTTATGTGACTAACTTACTCCCTAAAATTTATGTGACTAACTCACTCCCTAAAACGACCGACAGTAAAATTCAGCGATGGAATATGTCTGAGCACCTCGACCCATGTGCATCTGTTCTTTTAGAATAGATGCTGAGAGGCATAGGTTGATTTCCATGGCCACTGGTTTTTGTTAAAACATAACATATCGAATAAATAATTTATATGATTTTCAGATATTGTGATTGACGAATATTTCATTAAAAATTTATTATTAATAATTTAAATATAATAAATTTTAATTTTAATTTTATTTTATTTAATAAATCATTTAGTTTATAGATTATTAAAAATTATTATTTAATAAATTATATTATTAAAAATTATTATTCTATAGATGAAATTTTAATTAAAAATATAGGAAATATATATTTTTACGTTTATATTTTATTAATTAATTAATTTTTAAAATTATTAAATGATGATGATTAATGTCCACTAAGGTTTATCAGACCTTATGAAAAAAAAATTTAATTGTAATTCTTCAAAATCTTAAAATCTTAATTCTATATTTAAAAAAAAAAAAATCAAAAAAAAAAAAAGTGTTTCAACAATTGGGTTGATTTAACAAGTCAAGAAGATTGTAATTGTGATAAATGTTATGGAAGTGAAATATCTATTTTAAAAAATTATATATATAATTTTTATTACACTAAGATTGTTTACACTAATCTTATGTTTTTAATCAATAGTTTAGTCTTGATAATTGGAAGGTGTTCTCCTTTGAAGATTTTTAGAAACTCTTATCCATATATGTATAATATCAAAAACATACTTTAATTATTTTTTTTAATTTTTTTAATTTTTTTTTATTTTTTATTTTTTAAATTTAACAATTCAACGATAACATATTTTTTTACAAGATTGTGAATTTTCATTATTTAAAATTTGTTTTGAATATACTCTAAATCATACATCTCAAATTTATCATTTCAAAAAATCCTTACCAAATTATATGCAATATTTACTAAAAAATATTCTTAAATAAAATTAAAAAACATCAACTACCTAAATTACACTAATATAATGAAGATGACCAAAGGCTTCCTGCAGTAACCCTAGGCTTCACTGCCTAGACCTAAGGCTAGGTGCCTTTTGCCAATTCGTGAAGTTGCATGGCATTGGGATCCCTTGCGATTAGACCAAATATTGATTGGGATGATCAGTTATCTCCATCATCAGGCATCACGAACCAATAGAGATCATTGTAGTGGTTGGTACTCTATTAGGGAGAGTTAAGCTCTGGTTCCTTGTGAATTTTCTCTGGTTGAATGACCGCCATGGCTGATCCAACCCAGGACTCATAAATCTCAAAGGAGGTCGTGAATTTCAACAACTTAGTCATAAATAGCCAAAGTTTCAAAAAATCCCTCCTAAGTTTGTTAAGAATGTTAATGAAATCCTGAAGATCATGATGTCAGCTCTGCAAGCTAGTTTAAGGGCTCTGCAGCTAGCCGATCGAGCAATCTACGATTCAATGGCCCTCCCCTAAATATGTTATATCTCGGATTGACACCAACTCGAAGCCAAAAAATGAAAGGGGATGTGGTTTTTTCCTTTGTAGGGAAGGGTTTCTTCACTTTTTATTTTGAACTCAAGGAAGATTGAGATCTGATTTTCAGAAGTGGGCCATAGTTCATGGGGCCTCAAGGGATTTATCTGAATTGATGGAACCCTAATTTCAACATAGATTGTGATATCCCCACAGTTGTTCCATTATGGGTCAAGTCGCCATATCTCCATCTTCATTGCTGGAACGATGCCAGATTTAGGGTGATTGGTAACTCTTTGGGAAAATATATTGATTGTGTAGAACCGGGAGGGTTTTTTTTCCTATGCTTGGATATGTGTTGAAGTTAATTTAGAGATGGGGCTTCTGGTAGCTACAAATAATTGCATGGATAATTGGACTCAAATCCAAGAATTTGATTATGATAAGCTCCCTTTCAAATGTCGAATCTTCCTCGAATATGGGCATTTCACTAGAAGTTGCTCTAAATCACTAACCACTCAAGAAAATCAAGGATACCAAGGGGATCTGTTAAACACACACATGGAATGTGAACATGATATGAAATATAATCGTGAGATACTTTTACTATTCACAAGATATACATTTATAATACATTTTTATGATTGTTGGATTCATATTCCAAGGTCTCTTGGACTCCCTTTGATTGTTCAACTTCCACACCATAACCCTTAACATATTCGGTGTCCAACATTCCCCCCCCTTAATCTAAAGGGGTATATATGAGTCCAATAAAAGAGTTGTAATACAAAAGTGGAATCCAATGGTTGAATGTGCTCTCTCATATGAAGATACAAGGTTGGAGAACTTGAGTTCTCAATCGACGATGGTTTAAGGATGACCACTGACATAAGAATGCTTAGTGCGGTTCCTGGAACTCTTCCAACTCTAGCAAGAAGCAGAAGACTTCTGCTAGAGGACGTGCTCCAATTTTTTGTGAAAAAATAGACCTTTGGGTCTAAACTTGGAACGCTTTATGAAGTTCCCGAAACTCTTCTAAATTTGGCTAGAAGTTGAAGTATTATGCTAGAGGAAGTGTACCTAATGCTTTGAAAATGGAGACCATCAACCTGTAAAAGGGAGGTATTAAACTTTTGGAAAAAAGGGAAAACCTCAACCTAAAAAGGGATGTCTTGACCTGTGGTGGTTTAAGGAAGGCCACCAACCAAAGTCATGCTCAGGGCTTCTCTTTGTCTCTAGATACAACTATGAATTTGGGTATGGTTGTCTCTAGTTGTAGGATCAGGCAACAGGTTCAGGTTGTGGCTCAGGCTTGCTTGATGTATCTTTGAAGATTGTATATGATCATCAATTCCCCCCCAGTTAGATACAAGGTGAGAAGATGAAGAGAACTCAACTGCAAGACTTTTCAATAATCTAGAACAAATCCTATGATATGATTGAAATATCTTCTTGGCTATTGAATATCATTTCCAAGAAGCGATCCATCAAAGGTGAATCTTTGTTCTTGCAGGAGGCTTATTTATGAAGAATCTATTTGAATGATGAGTGTGCTGACCACAGTGCTCACACGAATGAAGATCGAAACAATGATCTTTCACATGGACAACTCTGTCATAATGTTGTCATTTGATAATCTTTGAATATGAATTTTCTTGTACAAGTCCGACACTTCAAAATTTGATGCTATTTTACTAGTTTGGAGTTTGAAATGAGACCTCCTTGTCATATCCAAGACCAGTTCTATTATTTTTGTTGACAAGTTCTTCCCAAGGTCGGATGATGGGATTGGGAAGTGCAGACTAAACTTCTACATTTGTAGTCAAATTTTCTTTTGTAATGGGAACTTGATGGGAATTATCATCAACTTTACTAACTTGATCACTTGTTAGTTGTTGATAGGTGTTTGTTTCAACCTCAAATAGAGGATTTTTCTGAACAAAAACAAGTTCATAATGATGTATTTTCCATTGTAACTTATCTTGTTGTAACTGTGATTCGAGTTGCAGAAATTCAATCTTTTTTTGTTCATTTTTCAAACAGACGAATTTTTTTTTTTTTTTGTTTTTTGAATATGGCTACTTCTATATTGATACAAAAATAGTGTTACATGGAGGCCGGTACTTCGAGATTTTAAAATTTTGGCCTGGTGGCAGTATTTTCAGCTTTACCAGCAGGTAATTGATCATCATTACAGTTAAGAGAGAGACCATGAAAGCTTTGAAGAGCTATAAGACTGTCTGTTCCTATCAAATGACTTACAACTGTAACTGAAACTGTAACATGAACAGACCTTGACAAAATATCTCCTGTGGAGTGAACCAGAATAGCTAAATGTTTACAATTTCTAGCCATAGCAAAAACAAAGATGACAATTCTGGAACCTGTAATTAGAGCAAGAACCTGGACAAAAAACAGAGTGTAACTCCCACGCAGGGGAGACCGACCATAAAGCAGGACTGAGACCAAGAGAACAGTAGCAGAATTAGGCAGAAACATAAGAATGTAGATAAGCACCTGTAGGCCAATGAAAACCAAAACACCGTCGCGCAAACCTGGAACCATCTTACTGAGCAGAGGGAGGGTCTTCCTCGACAATGAGGCAGGCATATTTATAAGGATCCTCATCATCAGAAGGGGGACCAATTTTGCATTCTGGACCGCCATCAATGGGTGCCGAAGGACTCGCCTGAGCTCCCAGGTTGGCCTCAATGCCCGAAGAAACCAGCTTCCCGATGTCCGCCTGGGGCGCGCTGTGCTCTGTCTCCATGAAGGACTCCCGAGCAGCCACAGGGGTGGCGCAAGCTTGGGCCGAAGAAACCTGATCAGTGGGAGCTGCCCGAAGATCGATGGTCACCGTGGCAAGGAGAGAGGTGTTATCAATGCTGCAGGGGAAGTGAAAACGGGCGTGGTGTGAATTCGCCCTGGACGACAAACGAAAATGCCCAACAGAATTGAAACGATTCCGACCCCTCCCACGACCTCTGCGCGGTGCAGGAAGACGTACAGGGCCAAACTCAGAAGAATATGACGAGGAATCAGAGTTAGAGGGGGAGGAACGGTTGATAGCGCGCCCAAGGACTCCCCCTCGCCTGCAGCGCATTCTCGGGCGTAAGCGGGGCATGGTGTGATGATCAGAGAGAACAGTGAGGGCAGAGTGAGCTTGTGGGCAACCAAAATCAGTGACAGACGGACGCGGAAGAGTGCAGGAGGCACAATTGGATATGTGAAGGCCGGGCAGAATTTCCATGCAGCAATTTAACATACAGCGAGACCCAGTACTGGTGCGGGAGCTGCGCTCAACCGCTGCAGGGATGCAACAGACGCTGAGGGGATGAACCAACACGAAATTACCAGAGTTCGCCATCGCTAATGAAGAAATGCGCCGGTTTCGGGGAGAGAGCTCCCATGAATGAGCATTGAATTGCCTGACTGCAGCATTAAAGGGCCAGATCATGCGAGGATGGGTGGCGGTGGTGGTGAGCCACACGCCAGCCCACCTGACCCCCTGCTCTGCATTAAACACTGCTACCACCCGCATCCGGGAAAACAAATTTGAATGTTAGAGAGTTCCTTGTTGATTTTTACCATCCCATCAGCAATGGAACGAATTAAGGTATTCACCAACTCTAATGCATCATCAAGTCTAGCCATTTTATCTATTTCAAGTAAATGAAAGGTGCACCACTATATCAAATGGGTGATGTCCTAGCCTTTAAATCTCTTGTTCTCCAAATCACAAATGAATGCATTTATGATATGATAAATCATTTAAGATACCCTTTTAAATCTCGGGGAAACGATAAATAAATCCATAGTTATCAAATGCACGGCATGTTTTCAAAGCCTTGATTTTTTAAGTAACACCTGGCTCTAATGTGCATTAATAAACTTTCATATATCATAAACTAGATAGAAGGATTGCTTACCCAAAAATTCCATCATAAAGCTCTTGCAATGCATGTCTTGTTCCATAATAGTGAACTTTATAACTCCATATCAGTGGAAAAGTTATCTGACTATTGAGCCTCAAAAGTATTCAATGTCCCTTAAATATTTCTCCGCCACACTATTATTTGCCTCTCCATCGCACAATACCACTAGCCGCAAGCAGCACTCCAACGTCTTTCTTTTTTTCTTTTACAACTTCCAATGGTGGAATGAGGTCAATGATGGTAGCTCTATCAAAGTAAGGAGAACCTACAACGATGGACAAGTAAAATTTTGTAATACAAAGCACTATGTTTTGAATGGAGGTTTCACAACAACAAAGTGGTACGATTCAATGCACCCCTATAAGTGTGCAAGGAAGATCAGAGTGGCCTTTCACCCCACTGAATAAGGAAATGGGAACACACATTGTGAATGAATCTCATGATAGAAAATAATTGCTCAGATAACAAATGTTGAAGGACTATTTAAGCATAGACAAGCATATAGATAGGTAGAGAGTCATGTGCAAAGGGAACGATGGGTAAAACTTATGAGTAGAGATTCAGAAGTGTAGGATTTATGTGCATAGAAAAGGACACAAAACCAGTAGCTAAAATTGGATAAGGGACAGAAATTTCCTACTTAAATACCATGTTAAACACACACATGTAATGTGAACATTATATGAAAGATAATCGTGAGATACTTTTACTATTCACAAGATATACATTTATAATACATTTTTATGACAGTTGGATTCATATTCCAAGGTCTCTTGGACTCCTTTTGACTGTTCAACTTCCACACCATAACCCTTAGCAGATTAGGTGTCCAACACAATCAATGAGAGAAATCCAAAATACAAAAGGTCCCCAACAAAAAACAACAACCTCAAGAGGGAAAAATTGCTTAGCAATTTAAAGGCAAGTTGGAAAACAACAATACAAGTGGAAATAAAGAGGGCTCGAGTCAATCATGAAATCACAAGAGTATGAATAATAAATATGAAGCCCTGGAAAATGTCAATGATAAAGAAGGTCCCTTGCAAAAAACTCTGAAGCTTGTTCTCCAAATCCTTGATAAAACTACAATAGAGGAGAATAAATCTCCTGAAGATTCCCAAAATACTTCAGATGACTTGTCAGAAAAAGAAGAGGATGTTTAGCCACATGTCCAACTCTTGTGCTAGATCAACAGATGAGAAATCATATATTGAGAAATCTAGATAAATGGAAAGAAAGGTTCGACAAACACAGAGAAAACTAATAGGGAAATCCACAAAGAGAAAATAGAAAAAGACAAAGAGTTGGGATATCATAACAGAATGTAATTTCAAAATGCAAGAAAAAATTGGTTTCATTTAAAATCCCAATGACCGACAGTAAAATTCAGTGATGGAATATGTTTGTGCATCTGTTCTTTTAGAGTAGATGTTGAGAGTCATAGGTTGATTTCCATGGCCACTAGTTTTTGTTAAAACTTAACATATCGAAAAAATATATAGATCCGTGTGTGTGTGTGTGTGTGTGTGTGATTTTCGTATATTTTGATTGACGAATATTTCATTAAAAAATATTATTAATAATTTAAATTTAAATTGCATTTTATTTAATAAATAATTCTATTGTATAGATTATTAAAAACTACTATTCTTTTTTTTTGTAAGTCAAGACTCATGTGTAGATCGGGAACCGATGACCTATCACATGGAGTGCCTTACTGTGCACCCTTCACCATCGAACTGTGCCCGTGGGCTATTAAAAAATATTATTCAATAAATTATATTATTAAAATTTATTATTGGATAGATGAAATTTTAATTAAAAATATGAGAAATATATATTTTTACACCTATATTTTTTTAATTATTAAATGATAATGATGATGATGATTAATGTCCACTACGGTCTATCAAACCTAAAAAGAAGCCTGAAAAATAATCTAATCTGTAAATTTTCAAAATCTTACTTCTATGTTTAAAAAAAGGAAATAAGTGACCCAAGATCACTACAATCACAATTTAACAAGTCAAGGAAGATTGTAATTGTGACATATAAAGCTAGTGGAAATGAAATATCTATTTTACAAAATTATATTTATTACACTAAGATGGTTTACACTAACCCTATGTTTTTAATCAATAGTTTAGTTTTGATAGTTGGAAGGTGTTCTCCTTTGAATATTTCTAGACATTTTTATCCATATATATAATATCAAAAGCATACTTTAATTAATTAAAAAAAAATTTCTTAATTTAACAATTCAACAATAACATATTTTTTTGCAAGATTGTGAATTTTCATTATTTAAAATCTATTTTGAATATATAAATAAATACAATACCTTTAAAAACTCTAAATTATACAAATCTCAAATTTATCATTTCAAAAAATCCTTACCAAATTATATGCAATATTTACTAAAAAATATTCTCAAATAAAATAAAAAAACATCAATTACCTAATTACACTAATATAATGAAGATGGCCTAAGTCCTCCTTTATTAACCTTAGGCTTCACTACCTAGGCCTTAGGCTATGTGCCTTTCGCCAATTCGTGAAGTTGTTTGGCATTGGGATCCCTTGCGATTAGACCAAATATTGATTGGGATGATTGGTTCTTTCCATCATTAGGCATCACGAACCAATAGAAATCACTTTAGTGGATGGTAATCTATCAAGGAGAGGTAAGCTCTGGTTCCTTGTGATTTTTCTCTGGTCGGACAATTTCCATGGCTGATCCAACCCAAGACTCATAACTCTCTAAGGAGGTCATGACTTTCAACAACTTAGTGGTAAATGGCCTTAAGTTTCAAAAAATAACTCCTTCTAAGTTTGTTAAGAAGATCAATGAAATCCTGAATATCATAATCTCAGCTTTGCAAGCTGGGTTAAGGGTTGTTCAACTAGCAGATCAGGAAATCTACGAGTCAATTTAGATAAATCCCTTGAGTCCCCAGGAAGATTGAGATCTGATTTTCAGAAGTGGGCCATATTTCATGGGGGCTGAAGGGATTTATCTGAATTGATGGAACCCTAATTTCAACCTACATTGTGATATCCCCATAGTCGTTCTAGTATGGTTCTAGTTTCCATATCTCCCTCTTCATTTCTGGAATGATGCCACATTCAGGGTGATTGGTAACTCTTTGGGAAAATATATTAATTGTGTAGAACCCCGGGAGGGTTTGTTTTCCTATGCTCGGATATGTGTTGAAATTGATTTAGATAAGGGGCTTCTGGTAGCTACAAATCATTGCATGGATAATTGGACTGACAACCAATTTTATTATGATAAGCTCCCTTTCAAATGTCGAATTTTCCTCGAATATGGGCACTTCACCGGAATTTTCTCTAAATCACTAACTACTCAAGAAAATCAAGGAGACCAAGGGGATCTGTTAAACACACACATGGAATGTGAACATGATATGAAATATAATCATGAGATACTTTTACTATTCACAAGATATGCATTTACAATACATTGTTATGATTGTTGGATTCATATTACAAGGTCTCTTTGACTCCCTTTGATTGTTCAAATTTCACACCATAACCCTTAACAGATTAGGTGTCAAACATTCCCCCCCTAAATTTGAAGGGGTATATATGAGTCCAAGAAAAGAGTTGTAATACAAAACTGGAATCCAATGGTTAAATTTTCTCTCTCATATGAAGATACAAGGTGGGAGAACTTGAGTTCTCAACCGATGGTGGTTTAAGGATGACCACCAACACAAGAATGCTTAGTGCAGTTCCTGGAACTCTTCCAACTCTGACAAGAAGCTGAAGTCTTCTGCTAGAGGAAATGCTCCATTTTTTTTGTGAAAATGAGACCTTTGGGTCTGAACTTGGAACACTTTATGAAGTTCCCGAAACTCTTCTAAATTTGGCTAGAAGTTGAAGTATTATGCTAGTGGAAGTGTCCCTAATGCTTTGAAAAGGGATACCATCAACCTATAAAAGGGAGGTATTCAACTTTTGGAAAAAAAAGGAAAACCTCAACCTAAAAATGGAGGTCTCAACTTGCAGTGGTTTAAGGAAGGCCGCCAACCAAATTCATGCTCAGGGCTTCTCTTTGTCTCTAGATACAACTATGAATTTGGGTATGGTTGTCTCTAGTTGTAGGATCAGGAAACAGGTTCAGGTTGTGGCTCAGGCTTGCTTGATGTATCTTTGAAGATTGTATATGATCATCAATTCCCCCACTATCAGATACAAGGTGAGAAGATGAAGAAAACTCAATTGCAATACTTTTCAATACTCTAGAACAAATCCTATGATATGGGTGAAATATCTTCTTGGCTATTGAATCCCATTTCCAAGAAGCGATCCATCCAAGGTGAATATTTGTTCTTGCAGGAGGCTTATTTATGAAGCATCTATTTGAATGATGAGTGTGCTGACCATAGTGCTCACATGGATGAAGATCAAAACAATGATCTTTCACATGGACAACTTTGTCATAATGTTGGCATTTGATAATCTTTGAATATGAACCGTCTTGTAGGAATCAGACACTTTGAAATTTGATGGTATTTTACTAGATTGGAGTGTGAAATGAGACCTCCTTGTCATATCCAAGACCGATTCTATTAATTTTGTTGACAAGCTCTTCCTAAGGTCTGATGATGGGATTGGGAAGTGCAAACTAAAATTCTACATTTATAGTCAATTTTTCTTTTGAAATGAACACTTGATGGGAATTATCTTCAACTTTACTAAATTTATCACTTGTTAGTTGTTGATAGGTTTTTTCAACCTCAAATAGATGATTGTTCTGAACAAAGACAAGTGCATAATGATGTATTTTATATTGTAGATAATCTTGTTGTAACTGTGATTCGAGTTGCAGAAATTTGATCTTATTTTGTTCATTTTTCAAACAAATTTGAATGTCAGAGAGTTCCTTATTGATTTTTACCATCCCATCAATAGTGGAATGAATTAAGGTATTCAAAAACTCCAATGCATCATCAATTCTGGCCATTTTATCTAGTTCAAGTAAATGAAAGGTGCACCATTATATCAAATGGGTGATGTCCTAGCCTTTAAATCTCTTGTTCTCCAAATCACAAATAAATGCATTTATGATATGATAAAACATTTAAGTTATTCTTTTAAATCCCATGGAAACCATAAATAAATCCATATTTATCAAATGCATGGCACGTTTCAAAGCCTTGCTTTTTAAGGAACACCTGGCTCTAATGTGCATTAATAAACTTTCATTTATCATAAACTAGATAGAAGGATTACTTACCCAAAAATTCCATCATAAAGCTCTTGCAACACATGTCTTGTTCCATAATAGTGAACTTTATAACTCTGTATCAGTGGAAAATTTATTTGACTATAGAGCCTCAAAAGTATTCAATGTCCCTTAAATATTTCTCCACCACACTATTATTTTCCTCTTCGTCGCACAATACCACCAGCTGCAAGTAGCACTCCAACGTCTTTATTTTTTTCTTTTACATCTTCCAACGATGGAATGAGGTCAATGATGGTAGCTCTATCAAAGTAAGGAGAACCTACAATGATGGACAAGTAAATTCTTGTAATACAGAGCATTATGTTTTGAATGGAGGTTTCATAGCCACAAACTGGTACAAGTCAATGCACCCCTATAAGTGTGCAGGGAAGATCAGAGTGGCCTTCCATTCTCTCAGGGCCTATAGATGGCCACGTAGGTTGCTTCGAGTTCCATATTTGTATGGTAAATGATCTGAAATAAAGGATCCTTTAGATTCCACATTCAAGGAGTGTGGAGGCTCTCAAAGCCTTTAAACTTCGACTTCAAAATTGTTACATTATATGTTCAAGTTGAGATTAGTAACAATTTTATACAAGTTATGTAACTTTGTGGAGATAACTTCTCACCATATATGAAAATTGTGAATTCAAATACCATTTATGAAAATTCCCTTGTAGTCTGATGCATTGATCATTGTGGATGAAACTCGAAGCACTTATTTTTCTATGGAAATTGTTAATAAAGGAAAATTCATGACTGCAAGAGCTTTTATCCACAAAAGAAGAAAAGTATGAGAGGAAAAAATGAAAACATCAATAAGTCACCCAAAGGGCAATTAGTTTTTTTTGTTTCGTTGTCAGAATTTGAGTTCATTGAATGGAGCGTTGGATTGGAATACGCAACACATCCTCCTCCCATGGAATTTCCAATAAAGTGGTTGCATCTCTCTGTTGTTCTCCTTATTTTACAACATGTCGACTACATTTGGGCTTGAGCAGGATAGAAGTAACATATGTAAGATACCTCGTTATCAGAAATATCTTAGTGGCAGAAAAATGGGAGTGTTGTACTTATGTAAGGGTAGATAATGTTTCTTTCACCCCACTGAATAAGGAAATGGGAACACACATTTTGAATGAAGCTCATTGTAGAAGATAATTGCTCAAAGAACAAATATTGAAGGAATATTTGAGCACAGACAAGCATAGATATAGGTAGAGCATGAGGTGCAAAGGGAACGATAGGTAAAACTTATGAGCAGAGATTCAGAAGTGCGAGATTAATGTGCACAGAAAAGGACACAAAATCAGTGGCTCAAATTGGAGCAGGGAAAAAATTTCCTGCTTTAATACCATGTTAAACACACACATGTAGTGTGAACATTATATGAAAGATAATCATGAGATACTTTTACTATTCACAATATATAAAATTATAATACATTGATATGACCTTTGGATTCATATTCCAAGGTCTCTTTGACTCCCTCTGACTGTTCAACTTCCACACCATTACCCTTAGCAGATTAGGTGTCCAACATGATCAATGATAGCAACCCAAAATATGAAAGGGCCCCAACATAAAATAACACGCTCTATAGGGAAAATTTGCTTAACTATCTAAAGGCATGCTAAAAAATAACAATAACATTGAAAATAAAGAGGGCTCGAGTCAATCATGAAATCGCAAGAGTATGAATAATAAATATGAAGCCTTGGAAAATCTCAATGACAAAGAAATTCCCTTTCAAAAATATCTGGAGCCTGTTCTCCAAAGCCCTGAGAAAAATACAGTAGAGGAGAATAAGTCTTCTGAAGTCTCCAAAAAAACTTCAGATGACTTGTCAGAAAAATAAGAGGATGATTAGCCACAGGTCCAACTATTGTGGCTAGATCAGCAGATGAGGAATCATATATTGAGAAAGCTAGAGAAATGGAAATAAAGGTTCAACAAAATGGGAGAAAAAACTAATAGGTGAATCCACAAAGAGAAAATAGAAAAAGACAAAGAGTTGGGATAACATAACACTATTCACTAATTGTAAGCAGACCATGGAAGTAAAGAAGGGGAAAATGGATTAAAAACAGGCCCCTCAAAGGGGGAAACCCATCCTAAAGGTAAATAATGAATATATTTTCTTGGAAATGCAAAGGATTCGGTTCTAACAAAAGAATAAAAAGGAAAAAGCATTGATATTTAAAGAAAATCCAGTCGTTTCCCTCTTCTAGGAGACCAAATTCGATGAGAATAATCTTTCATCTAAATAGAATAAAATATGAAATAAGAGCCTTATCCTCTCAGTCACCTCTTGGGTGAATCAAGAGGTATGGGTACATTTTGGGATCTTGATCAGCTAAAGCTTTTAAACGATTGTAAATCAAAGCGTTGGATTGCCACTTCTTTCCAAATTTTGGCCCTAAATCGGGTATGCACAATGATTAATCTTTACATATTTGTCCATTTTAGAGAAAAACAAGAGTGTTGGCAATCTCTCATGGATCTAAAAGAAACAAAATTTGGAGGAAATTGCATTGTGGGAGGAGACTTTAACACCACTCTCCATGAGAAGGAGAAGAGAGGGGGGACATTGGTTAGTGATCCTTTCTAATAATCCATGGCAAATCTAAAAAACTCCTTGCATATGATAGATATTAAACCCTCACTTGGAACAACAAGAGATTTAGTCCTGGGCACATTGCAATGAGATTAGACGGGTTTTTGGTTTCCAACCACTTTCTCTCTTTTAAACTAGTTATCCAATCATTTATTCTCCCTTGGAATGGATCTGGTCATCAACCTATCAAATTGACAGTTAGCCTTCCCCAAAATTACAGACCCATCCCTTTTCGATTCTTGGCCCTCTAGTTACAAGCCATGGGATTCTCGGAGATAATAGTTGCATCATGGAAGAAATGGGTAGAAGGAAGTCCTATTAGAATTTGGGAAACCACAATTAAAAGAATTAAATAATACATCAAGAAATGGTTAAAAAAATTGAAATCTGGCAATGAAATTTCTTTCCTCACCTTGGAAAAATATGTGGAGTTGATTCAATCCTAGATGGAAACTGAGTATGTCTTAGAGGATTTATTACAACAGGAATTGGAAACCTTCCAATCCTATTATGAAATTTTAAAACAAGAATATGATTCCTGGAGATTAAAATCAAGAAGTGTCTGGTTAAATTCCGGGGATAGGAATACAAAGTTTTTCCATAACCAAGCAAATAATAGGGAAAGGCAAAACAACATTTCAAAAATACAGGTGCAGGGGAAAAAAATTGACAATTTTCAGTCAATACAAGAAGTGACATATGATCACTTCAGTAATTTGTATCAATCCCCTGATCAAATCAATGAAGAGGTGGAACAATTCATCCTCGAACAAGTCCATGAGTTCCTTTACAAGAGATGAATGTCCATCTCATTGTCCCTCCTTCTATCGAAGAAATAAATCGGGTTGTTTTATCATTCCACCTAGGAAAATCTCCAGGGTTGGATGGCTTCCTTGCTCTCTTTTATCAATGCTTCTAGGATTTAATTCATAAGGACCTGGTAAGAATTATTTGTTACTCGCTAAAACAACTTTGTATAGGAGAAGGAATAAACTCCCCTTTTTGGCTCTTGTTCCTAAAGAAAGAAATCATTCTTCCTTTGTCGGGTTGAGGAAAATCTCCCTTTGTAATGTCTCTTACAAGATTATCTCTAAAATTTTGGTGTTGAGACTAAAGAAAATTCTCCCATGCATCATTTCTAAGAATCAAGGGCTCTTCGTCCTAGGGAGGTAGATTTCTGATAACATAATTATGATCTAGGATGTGGCGGACTCTAGTTGGCAAAGGGCCGACCAAGGAATGGTTATATAATTAGACATGGTAAACACATTTGAGAAAGTTTGACATAGTTATCTCTTCAAAGTCATGAAAAATATGGGCATTCATGAAATATCCCCTCAATAGGTGGCTCTGTGTATTGGATCTACTTGGATTGCTTCCTTAATCAATGGCATGGGTTCCTATTTTTTCAAGGCCTCTAGGGGGCTTAGGTAAGGTTTCCCTCTATCTCCATTTTGTGTATCATAATTGATGATTCCATGCTTGGAGAATAGAAGAAGCATTGATTTATTACCGAGGATTCACTTTTAAAATGATATCAAAATCATTAATCATGCTCACTTTGTAGAAGAAGTGATCCTTCTAGGCAGAGGCTCAATCGTGATAATTAAAATATACAAAAGGATTTTGGACAAATGTTTGGATGCTTCTAGAGGACTACTAAACGAGACCAAATCCCAAATCTTTGCTTGGAATATAAGTACAATTCATCAAAAGAAAATTACAAATTCTTTGAGTTTCAAATTGATGATAGACTGGATTGGTTTCAAATATTTGGGGATGCGAATCTACTTCAATAAATCCTCTTCCATACCTTGGAGCAACATTATCGACAAAATTAAAAATAAAAAGGAGAATTGGGGAGACTAATGGCTAAATCTAGTCAACTAAATTGTTCTTTCTAAAGAAGTTATGTCAATGATTCTCGTGTTGCAATCCCCTGCTCTATTGGTTCCCAAGTTTATTTTTATTCGACTAGGGTTCCTTCTATGAAATTTTTTATGGGAAGGAGGTAAGTCTTCCACTAAAAAATTTCACCTGGTAAAATGGGCCACTATTAGGGTTCCAAAGCTTCATGGAGGTTTGGGTATCAGAGGCCCTTTTTTGTTGAATATTGATTTTGTTTTGAAGCTAGATTGGAAAATAAGGATTAAACCAAATCCATGGTGGACCCAAATCTTGAAGGCTAAGTATCAACAACACATTGAGGCAGATCTACAATATAGGAAATGTTCTTCCATTTGGAATATCATCTATTCAACATCCTTCTTGATAAACTCGCACCTAAATTGGATTCTAGGGAATGGAGAATCTATCCGGCATTGGGAGGATTTTATCCTCCATCATATGTTGCTAGAGAAAATTGAGGAATTTTTCCCTCTAAGGGACCATATGCCTATAAATGGGATAAACACAGTAGCTCACATATATTAGTGGAACGATGAAGGTTTATGGATATATTTGAATGTAGGTGATCTCCTTGATCATATTAAGCCTCTTGGTGACATTTTGAAAATAAAGTTGACAGGTAGTGTCCCTATCAATTGGCACCTTTAGAACATAATTGGATGGAAATCCTAATCATGCTTATTCAAGGAGGGATATTCAGATCTACTCTTTCAATCAAGAATCTCCCCCAAATCCTCTATTTGTTGGTTATTAACTCATTAAAAGATACTAAATTCGGAGAATACGAGGAAGAGGGGAATCCAGGGCCCATCGAGATGCCCTCTGTGTGAAAATCAAGAGGAATCTATCCTGCGTATTTTTCTATATTGTTCTTATGTCATGTATGTTTTGTCTATTCCCATGAGCCCATTGCCTCATAAAATTTGTTGTGCCATTGGAATTAAATATTTATTTTCTTCTTGGCGTAGGCATTATTTGGGCTCCATTCAATCCAAATACTCCTTTAAAGCGATTTGGCTTGCTATTCCTAAATTTATATTTTGGAATATTTGGCTCTCCAATGATTTTCAAAGGCTCCCCCTGCTCAACCAAATCCACTGCTTCAAAGGTCATTCCCTCTGCCTTGAGTTTAACCCTCGCTCGAGAGACTCTTCGCTTGATTCCCTTTAAGACAAATGGGTTGATTCCCTTTCTCCTATATCCCTTGTCTCTTAGATTCCGTATTTTAAATCTCATCATCCTTGCTAGAAGATGAATTTATCTCATATGGAGCTGGAATAATGGAAGACACAACAGAGACAATGGATTTTACATTTTGATAGAGCTTCGAAAATAAATCCAAGGGTGGCAGGAAGGGGAGGAATTTTAATTAATCCCGGTGGAATAATTGAAGAAAACTTCTCATGCGGTCTAGGAAGATAAACTAACAACCAAGTTAAGATGTATGGGCTATTGCAGGTTCTATACATTTCCAAAGACAGAGGTGTGGAAGACATTATCATCTTAGATGATTCATTGCTCATGATCCAGTGTCTTAATGGTGAAAATATTCTGAAAGACAACTCCCTTGTTATGGTTCCCTAGAGAATTAGAAGTATAAGAGTATTCTTTCACTCAAGACGATGTTATCAAATACTTAGAATCAACAATGTGGAAGTTTATATGAAAGTGAATTAGGCTCTCTTTGGAAGAAGCTAAGCTTGAAATTAATTATCACAATAAGATCTGATTGATCCCCTAATTGGTCATATGATTCCAAGATTTTGGATCCTTTCTAATTTCCTTCATCATTGGATTATGGTTTTAATTATAAACATCGTAAATGTTTTCCTCTCCCTTATATTTTGTCTACCCTTTCATGCTTTGTCCCTTGTATTCATTACAATAGTTTTAATCAAGATTTGGTAAGGTTTTATGATGGTAGGGTATCATGTCAAGGCGTGTCAAAGTTATGTATTCCATTGCAATGAAAAGACATTGTTTCTTGCCTTTCAAGATCGGATTAACAACATTTATCTACCCAAGCCTTGGATTTTCCCTTCAATCAGAATAATGATGGATCTCCTTGGACGATGCATACGGAAATTTAATGTTCTAAAGATGAAAATCGTGTGGAGTGAAAGGGGATGCACTGTTAAATTAGGATGATTTCTTAATTAATATCTATTCATTCCTGTGATCATTCCTCTAACCACGTCGTCTCTTTAGGAGTTCGTGAATTTGTTTTTTTTTCAGCCTCTGGACTTAATTGTGGCATCAAGGCAATCAATATTTTGGCAGCTCTGCAAAGATTTTTACTGTATACTTCATTTTCTTCTCCATTGGACGATGACTTTATGGGAAAGGCGCTCCTACTCGTGGGAATTTTGGCATTCAAGGCTCACTAGTTTAGAGGCCTCCCTGGAAGAGCACAAACATCCTTTCTCTGTTGTCCTCAATCTGGTTCGATCCTCAATTCTGGCAGTTATATATGAGTTTCTTATTTTCAACTTTGTTCTTTGCACAAAATTTGGTTTGGATGGAAATTTCAGCGATATAGTCTCTTATCCCGACTCTTTGGATGTTAATTGGAGTCTATTAAGGTGGTTTGAGTCTCCGCTAGCTAACCCAGTAGCTTGGTCGTCCTTATTTCCTGGAGCTTTTTGCATGACTCTGGTTTTGCGGTTGTGGAATTATCTCATGTCTCCTTCTTCCAAGTTGAGTTTAGACCCCTTTGTAGGTTTGCATGGATATTATGTTTGTATCTAGGCTCGAGTCTATAATTTAAGGATAAAAAATATGGACCTGTCGCCTCATTATGATAAAATCCTTGAAGCCAGCAAAGGGAACCCTAGGTCAACTCCTACCATCAAGCTTCTTTGAAATCTCGTTCAATGTGGTATAATGAATTCTGATTCAGAATTAGTGTCATCCTCAGTTGATAGTCCTTTTTCTCATTGCTGGTCTACCCATGAAGCTCTTCACGGGGCAGATTATGATCTCCAAGTCTAATTCTGCCACATGAATTACTCCCATGTGGATATCACGGACAAGTTATTGACACTTCAACTTTAGTTCTCTCGTTTGATAGATGAAGTGGATGCACTCAAGAACATTATCATGGAACTCAAGCTAAGTAAAGATGCTCCCACAGAATCTGACTAAGACTAGGCAGATTCAGGCAAGTGATACATAGATCTCAACATGCCAACAACAATCAATGATTAAATCTAGTTACTATCACTACATGTGGATTTTTGTCCTTTTTGTAATTTTGTAGATATGTTGTAATCAGGTGTATTGTTATTTTTTTGGTTCCTTTTACGGAATGGGTCAATTTTCTTTTTGAATTTTGGCAAGGTTTTAATATCGAAGATGTAACCCCATGTATTTTGTTGCGATTGAGTGCAGATTTAACACTAAATTACTCATTTGTATGTAAAATAAATAAATTACACTAATATAAAATATTAAAAAATCTTAAATATATAATTATAATTAATATTTGTACAATTATAATAATTTCTATTTTTTTAATACAGTTCATAATAATTATTTAATTTTAAAAATATTACAAAACTTGATATCACATTAATGTATAAATACATTTATTTCAAACTTTTTAAACAAATTGTAGCCGAGTATCATCATGTACATTTGGAAACTACATAACATCATGTTCATTTGGAAAGTACATTTGCATCTTATTTTATGCAACACTTATTAAGTCTATAACTAAGAAATCATATTTCTCTTTGTGGACAATCCTTATCAAATAAAATAAATTATTTTTTAATCGTAACTTCTTTCTTTTTTTTGGTAGTTTAGACTAATCTTAATCACCCACGGTTTTCGAACCGGTGACCTTACAGACGAAGTGCCTTAACAGTGCACCCCATCATCGACTACTTTACACCATGTGGGCTTAATCATAACTTTTATTAATATAAACTATTGATGAAATTTTTATGGCTTTATTGTTTTTTACTTTAATCTAGCTATATTTACGTTAAGCGGCATGACTAGATACTATGTAGTGCTTGTTCTTTTAAAAATGTTTCATCTTCAAAGTGTTGATAAAAGTATTATTTTGAAATCTATATTACAAAATACAGTTTCAAATATATTCTAATTCCATGTAAAATATGGTAGATTATATTAAACACCATATTGATATTTATGTTTGTTATTTTTCCATCATGTAAAAATATGATTTTATTTGGATGATAAGCATATGCCTCAAATTCCCCGATGGGGGTGCCTTAACTGCAGGACACATGGTGGGAGAGATGGCGGCGGAGCCTATCTTACCTCCATGCACACCTCATCCTCAGGTTTAAGTGATATGACAACAAGGGCCAACATGCAAGGTTGTCACCCACGAACGAAGAAGGCTTTTAAAACCCATCCCTGGAGCTGGTTATGTATTTCTTGGTCAAGGTGGGAGATGGTAGAGCTCTGTAGTGAGGTAAGGGTGTTGGATTTCATGTATGCCTTGTCGAGGTCTAGGCCTTGGGGGAAAGGCAGAGAATTCAGAGACTGGTGCGCAGTGTGGGGTGTATTATTTATGCTGGAAGGCCCCTGGGACCTTGGAACGTCCAGAGAGAAGGAATCGATTAGTATTCTTGTTTTCTCAACTAGTTTGCATAATGCGGAAAAGTTGATAGGAGAAACGCCAGGGCAACTAGACCTTGGCCACACTTTGGAGAAAAATCTTCTTCTAGTTTGTGAGCATTGGAAAAGTTGCTTGGATGATTGGTGGTTCATTCTTGCAAGGCACCGAAGGAAAATCCTTGGTTTCTCTAGGTCCCTGAGAGTTTTCACTTATGGGAAAGACGTGGTAATTTGGTGGAATTACGTCGCAGAATTTGCAATAGAGGGTTCGGGGCGTCATGTTCAGCTTCTGAAGCCATGTGTTGAGGAATTCTTGTTCCAATTTGCTTGGGTGGGAGGAGTAGAGTTTGGTGACGACCTGTGTTATATATCCCCGCAATTCGCTTGGGGGGCAGTGGTGGAAGCCACCTTATTTTTTGTTGTTGTGTGGGGTTAGGCGGGTGTTTGATTCTATCACCCATTCAAGTGTTTTGGGCATGTAGGGATGTCATGACATTATGCGAAACTGCGCCATGGGGGTGGCATTCAATGAAAAGTAGTTCAGCAGGGAAGGGATGCAGACGTCTGGTCAGTTTCATCGAAAAACCGGGAGACATAGGAGTGAGTTGATGGTTCCCTGGTGCATGTGGTAGCTCTAACGTTGCTGGACTCCGTTGCTGCTCAACTCCAGAACGTTCAACTAAACATGGACAACCTCAGAAATCATAGGTATGATTACTGCAATGAGTTGATAGCTTTCTTTAATGACATTCAATTTGTCCACAGTGAAATTGTGGAGCAATTGTACAATATGCGTCGCCAACAAAGGCGCACTAACAACCACCTTCATAGTTTGGAAGAGAGGGTGGAGCATATCGATTTCCATATGCATGAATATGTTGGCTATTTCATAGCTCCCCCTGTAATCCTCACCCCCACCCCCCGATATGCTACCTTATGTTATGGTTCTCCTTTTTTTTACAGTCTATATGTCATGGCCTCTAGGCCATCAAAAAATAATGCATGAATCCAATAGCTCATGTTATCCTCCAGTCCCCAATCTCAATAAGTTTGGTCAGACTGAGAGAAAGAGGCTTGTTGAGATGCTTTTTGTACTCTTCACTTTGATGGAAATATAATGACAAAACTTTGACTGACAAAAAAACAAGTATATGCCTCAAGTTCATTATGTGTTTCAAGCTCATACATCGTAATTTGATAAGAGAATCGTTTTTTTTTAATACAATTTTTGACATACTTTTGGAGTATCAAATTCATTGTTAAAGTGATTCATAAGTACCTTATGAACATTATCCGCTAGAGTGACTAATATAAAATTTATCAATATATAATCTATCATCTATCTTGGTACTTTCTAGTAGGAAAATTTGAAGAATTGGCTTGTAGGGCCCATTTTAGGGGAAAGTCTCAGTTTAGTGGGATTTAGAAACATCTACAACCACTTTGAGGCATCAAATGACACTTTTTAGGGTAAAAAATTTTCTAACTAAGCTTCACTACCTTTATGTTATTCTATACACTATAAGCTTTCCACTAGTGCAAAAATCACTTCAATTAAAGTTTGTATGTGAAAGTTATGCCTCTTGTACATTGACCTACCTTGTTGACCACCATGGTATCTAGAGTATTCCATGTTAACACCCATTACCCACACATGTGGGGTTATTCATACGTGGATTTTTAAGAAGATTCTATAGGATCAAAATCCCTAATAATAGTTGAAGATTAATTCATGCAAAAACCCTAATCCTAACCCTAAATGATTATTAAGTTATGTTAAATATAGGGTTGCTAGGAAAGGAAGGGGTTCCATTCTTTGTGATTTGTATTGTTTTATAGTTGATAAAAACATCTAGGAATGGGATAATGATGCATAATATAGGAGGTATAAGTTATGTAGTACCCATTCAACCCATAGTGTCCATGACAACTCCATTGTGATTGTCCCTTTCTTTGTACTTGCATTTCATCACCAATAAAAAGACAGAAAAGTATATGCCTCTCTTTCTAGATGGATTTTTTCTCATATTACGTTTCCAAGGTTACATATTGTGTTAATTTGTGTGGATGGTGTGTTTATTTTCTTGTCTTTTTCATTTTGATTTCAATTATTTCCATAATTTTGGTACTACACTAGTAACAATAAATTTGATATTTGAGATAATACATTGCACAACGAAAGGTTTCAGAATATTGTAAGATTTTTTGTAATGAATTATTGTAGTGGAATATCCATGATAATTTATATATCCGTGACATAATGTTCCAAGCCAATATAATCAATCATGGACACACTTTTTGTTGGACTAACATTCATAGAGCTAAGATATCTTTTGTATTTGAACTTCATAAAAGGTGACCAATCTTCATAAGAAACTAATAAATGTGGTGCACTAGAGCCATTTTGTTGGGATGGTGAAGCTCCCTGTACATTTTGTTTCACATTTTTTTATGCTTGGGAATCATAAGCTTCAAACCTAGTTGCTCCTTAAATTCACAAAATACGGATTTGGTCATGGGACCTTCAATTGCCCACTAGATAACATTCTCCTCTATTATTAACATGTACTCCCTCTATTTGGCACAATAATACTCTCCTACATCTCACATTATTCATTATATCAATGCACTGCTTTGTACATTCAATTGATAAATCATTTCCTTCAATAGTTCTCTCCAACACACATAATTCTATCAAATAATATTTAAAGCCATTCTTCTTCTCCACTAAATGCTAACTCATGTCACATGATCAACT
This sequence comes from Pinus albicaulis, assembly GCA_034641835.2. Taxonomy (NCBI): domain Eukaryota; kingdom Viridiplantae; phylum Streptophyta; class Pinopsida; order Pinales; family Pinaceae; genus Pinus; species Pinus albicaulis. Next base: position 36,836 of record JAXQQM020073604.1, read on the forward strand.
CTCATTCTCACCGATTTTCCCTCACTCTATGGTATCTTTGTCATATTCCAAGATTGTAACTACTAATTAGTAAGACACCAATATTTTAACATTATTATTTGAAGATACAGAACTATGATATCCCCTGACTTGAAGGTTATGTTGTAAATTTGTATATATGGTTAAGTGTGATTGTGTCTTAACTTTAAAGACTTATTTGGAAATAGTTTATTAGTGTGATAAACTGTAAAATGCTGAATCTAAATCATGTATTTATTATTTTGTTAATAAAAATAAAGGGTCTAGAAATTAGTACATAAGCTACATATGGCTCAAAGATATAAAGGTTGCAAGTTAGTGTTGGTTATTAATTACCCATTGATTAAATCCAAGGAATCTAATATGAATGATTGTATTGATTATGATTATGGATATGGTTGATCCATAACTTCCCTAAAATACATGATGTTGTTTTTGGAAGTGGGAAGTAGAGCTCATAAATGAGTTAGTAACTATTTGCCACCTGTTGGATAAGCTGGAGGCAGTTACCAACTAGCAAATGATTGGTAAGGGGTGATTACTTTTGTCTTATTTTTGTGTGGAGGTACGTAGTGGATAGCTATGGAAGAGAAAAATAAAGGAAAAAAGGAAAAATAACTTTCAACCCTGTGCTCGGGGGGATGCTCTGGAGGACAAAGTGTCAATGGTTGGGTGGAGCTAGTGAGCTCATGTATTAGTTCCAAACTTATTTATCAATTCGATAACCTGAACCTATACCATATGGATTATTTACTTAATGATGTGAAACAATACGTTTTTATGTTACTTATTGACATGTTTCATTTTATATGTATTTATGTATGCCTTAAGTATTTGTGCAAAAAGATTCAAAAGAAGTTATTCTAAAGAAAAATTACATTATGTTATGTATATTTAGTTCATGCAAGTATAATAATTTGTGTACATAAGTAGACATGTGTTTGAATGAAAATGGTTTGGTTTAGGTTTAAATAGTATTTAGATATGCAGATACAAGTGTATGGAATTATGTTAGTTCAATTATTTGTACATAAATTGGATTCTGAGTATTTACTCTCTTAGTATAAGAGTAAATAATATCAAAGGGATGAAAGAAATTTAACACAAAATATTATTTTTTTGAGAAACAAAACAAGACAATAAAGGGGATATATATATATATATATATATATATAACCACCCTCCTCCCACATTTACCAAGATAACCAGTCCACAGGGGTAAAGATGTGACTAGAGCCTACTATGGTGTGATTGAACCTTCTAGGTCACCTTAAAGAATTGGAACCAACATAACACAACCAATTTGACCTTCCACACATACTACAGAACCTTCAGGAGCCAACCAGCCTTCTCCATCTTGATTGTTGGAGACGATGCGATTCGAGGTGATTGGTAACTGCTGAGAAAATATGATGATTGTGAACGGGAAGGTTGTTTTCCTATGCTTGGATATGTGTTGAAGTTAATTTAGAGAAGGGTCTTAAGTGCTTCTAAATAATTTCATGGATAATTGGACTCACATCCAATAATTTGATTATCTGATAGCTCCCTTTCAAATGTCAAATTTTTCCTCGAAGATATGAGCACTTCACCGAGAAGTTGCTCTAAATCACTAACTACTTAAGAAAATCAAGGAGACCAAGGATCGTAGAAACACACACATGGAATGTAGACAATGATATGAAATATAATCGTGAGATACTTTTACTATTCACATTTACTTTTACTATTCACGTGATATACATTTATAATACATTGTTATAAGTGATGGATTCATATTCCAAAGGTCTCTTGGACTATTTTTATTTGTTCCTTCACACCATAACAGTCCTTGATTAAATTGTCTAACATTCCCCCTTAATACGAAGGGTATGTATGAGTCCAATAAAATATTTCTAATACAAGAAGAATCCCAATAGTTGTGAATGCATCTCTCCTTATGAAGATAAGGTTGAAAGGTTGGAGAACTTGAGTTCTCAATCGACGATGGTTTAAGGATGACCACCAATATAAGAATGCTTAGTGCGATTCCTGGAAACTCTTTCAACTGCGGCAGGAAAATTTGAAGACTTTTGCTAGGACGTATATTTTTTTTGTGAAAAAGTAGACCTTTGGGTGCGAACTAAGAGCCGCTTAATAGAGTTCAAAAACTCTTCTAAATGCGGCTGAAGTTGAAGTACGCTGGAAAGTGTCCTAATGCTTTGAAGAAGGAGACCATTGCAGGTATCAATCAAGCAAGATAATTTGGATTGAGAGTGACGAAAGCGACGAAGGGAGGCGAGGAAAAATAGACAGATTACAAGTAGGTTTTCCTCCCTTTATCTATTCATTTTAAGGAAAAGGTTAGATATATTTATTTTTGTTGTTCTAAGTGAACCACCACACTTAGGGAAAGCATACTTATCCATAGGTTTGTATTTCCGTAAAACAGAGACCAAATCCATAAAAAATATCAAAGTCAAAGTTTTGACTTGTACAATATATCTCCCAACCAATATCAAAATATGTGCCAATAGTAAAATCTAGTCAACTGTCATAACATCTAAAATTTTGGAAAGTCAACATTAGTAAACAATCCCTAACCAGTCCTTTATTCAATGGACAAACAACCCTTCAAGAGCTCGGTCAATATCCCACAACTTCGGCCTCAATTTTTGGTCTGAGTCATCCCAAACTAGTTAACAAAAATATATTCAAACTCAGTCAAAGGAGGTAGAAAACTCTGCGGTCAAGTCTACAATTTCTTCTACAATCAACCTAAGTCAAACACCTTATTTTTTGTGCCAAAAAGTGTGGCATGCCTAAACAAAAATTTCCTTAAAAGATCGAATCAAAATTCAGCCCAAAGAGTCGAAGTCAACGTTGGTCAAAGTTGCAAAACTTCTTTAGATTTCAACCACTTGTAATTCATCCTTCTTCTAGCCCACATGCGTGAAGAGACCCTGCAATTTTGTACGAACCAATGAGGAGAGAAGAGAGAATATGTGTGATTTGATGAGTGTCCAAATGAGGTGGACGTCACTTGTATTTATAGGCATTGGAGGAGGGACAATTTGTCCTCTAGGTCAACCTAATCAAATGGAATATTGTGCGCTTCACATAAAAAATACACTTTCCCTTATTCGGATCCAATGCTTGAAACATCAAAATTGGTCCTCTCAGAATGAGGAATGAGAAACATAGTCCATTGATTGGAATTTGTCACTGAGCTATCAAATTAACACCCTTGGGGTACAAAAGATTTCATGGGCTCCTTGTCATAATCTTCAGTTTAATTCCATGTTGTTGTAAATTCTTCTCCTCCTAGATCCCAAACTTGATTTTTTTGTTTCCCACTTATTTTACTATCCTATTGTCGCATTGTTGTTACATGCGATCTTTCGGGATACCAAAGGTTTTCTTCTTGCTACTTTGTTGAAGACTACTTGCTTCTATCTCTTTTTTCACACACACAAAATACAATAACTTGCTTTTCATTCCATTTATCGTTTCGCCATGCAATAACTTGTTGATCCTCCTCCTTATACTTCACATTTTCCTAATATATTGCCTCCTTTATATAGACATCATTTGGAACCCTTGGTTCCTCTACAACCTCTATATATTCTTCACAAACCTTGCGCTTTGCTAGCCATTCTCCCAAAAGTTTTAACTCTTGATCATATACTATTGGTATTGCATCTAAGTGTTGTCCTTCTTCTTTAACACTTGTAATTACACACAAATTATGATTTGAAAACTTTGAGACTCTTTTTTCTCTTTAGATACTTTTGGCATCTTCTCCTCATACTCTCTAAACATTCCATTTTTTATCTCGGACCTTATTCAACTCCTCATCCACCTTTCCAAGCATAACTTTTTTCTTGGGTTCACAATAGTGAATTTCCATTTCCTACTACACACACTCAACGTCCCTAAGTTTTTGTTATGTTTTAACCCAAAATTTCACCATTTTTATCACCTTTCCTATATATAAATACACAATAGGTCATTTAAGTCTTATTTTAAGCTTCCAACCATAACTCTGGTTTCCTCTTTCTTCTTCTCTTTTACCACCTCCATTAGAACATTAAATTTTTCCTTTAGCTGAGTTATCTCTTTCTCTCTCTCCAACCCATTATTCTTGGTAATTTCTTTTACTAAAAGCTTCCTTTTTCTATCCATATCTTTTGCAATATTTTATAATGTCTTCTACATGCAACCTTTTTGTTATTTTGCTTAAATACCAAAATAATATACAAATACCTCTACTTCATCCTTTTTATCAAAAACTTTTCACTATATAAAACAAACTTAATTTATTTCCATTAAAAAAAAAAAAAAAAACCCTATGCTCTATCCATAACCTCCATAACTTTGATTAATAAAATATACCATCATATTGCTTTGAAACTCTTTTCATAATCACTAGAAGACACTCAAAATCATGCTGTGTTTCTTTGCCTTTAAAATCAAAGAAGATGGATCAACCTCCCAACCTTCCATGACATATATCTTCTCAACTAAAACTTTTAATTTGATTTTACCTCCATTCATAGAACAGTCAATGGATTGAGTTAAACCTCCATTCCATGTTCAATTTGCATGAAGTGGTTGCTTCAAATCTTCATCTTTCACAATATAAAAACTCGAACTCCAGTAGCATGTAGAAGTAAGAAAATTTAAAATATGTATTTATATTGTGCCTCTCACATGTCTTAATCTTTTTCTTTTTATTCTTGTTGTTATATAACATAGATTCAAATGTTTTTTAACAGTTTCACACATTCAGTCGGTAGTTGTATACAACACTTCAACTTCATGGCACAATCTAAGATTCGGATTGCAACGTACTCAATCAAATTTGCATAGATATGAAATCCAGTTTGCTCTACTCAATGCTCACGAGTTTATCTTCACATCCACATTCTTAACAACACAGTTCAATGTCCAACAAATCAATTGTTGTCGGATAACTTCGTATAGGCCAAAATCTTCCTTAAAAAATATAATAAAATTGGATTAAAGTCGGAACAATGACAGTATGAAATAATTGAATTAAAGTAGGAACAATGACCGTATGAAAAAAATTATTCTAATATTTTGTTGATTACAGATTCTTGAAATATTTCAAAATCTAATTTGAATCTCCATTTTATAGTTTATTTCCAATATTTTAGAAAAAATATCAACAATTCTAGGTCTCACAGGATCTTCAACCTCCCCTATTTTTGGTAAAAAAACCCTAATTTATATAATGTACCAGTCCAATTAGTCTGCAATTTTAGAAAAAACATTACATATGACCTATTGATTTTAGCAAGGATAATCTTTCTATTTTTCCTTGTCATCAAGTTGACCCAGTTTACGAAAAAATTACATCATTTTGACAAAAAGCGTTACAATTGAATGCTTTTAAATGCTTTTAAACTTCCTTCCAGCAGGCCAGAGATCTCACAAAAACAAAGATAAAACAGAGAACTAGCTGAAAGAACAGCACCACCGTCTCAAAATTAAGTTAAGTTCGCCACATCCATCACCCGGGCCCCTCCGTGCAACAAGAGATCTGTTGTAGCTAGTTACCCCCATATAAAGCAGAAAGGCCATACCTGTGATCCAAAATGTGAGTCCTTCAAAAAATATAAACAGGGAAGAGCCGAGTGTTAAGAGAAATTGACCGACCCTGTAGCTCCCTCGTCAACAGAATTTGTGAGCACATAATGCATCGTGCCAAATACACCTCTCAGGCCTTTTTTTGGAAGTCTATTGGCTTGATAGTTTTTTTCCCGAAAAATGTGATTGAAGTGTATAGATGTGAATGTTTTCTTTAGTGCTTGAATGCACTCCAACCACGTTACCAGCTGACCAGGGTGAAGCAGTGACCAGGGTGAAGAAAGGCTTTTTTTTATCCTCCCAACTTCAAGGCAATTATGTTGTTTTTTCTTGAAATTAACCACCTCTCATTAAGTCTTGAGAGTAAAGATTCATATAACAATATACATATTATGATAATAGAGTGATATCACTTACATGTGGTTTATCAATGGTCTGAAAAGCACTGGTGGTTTCACAATCACAACAAGCACCAATGGTTTCACAACCAACCACAAGCACTAGAGATTCACTATATGGGTGATTTCACAACTGCAAAAAGCACCAGTGGTTTCACGGTCTCAACAAACACCCAATATTTTTAATTCAATCTCCCTATATGCCAATTTGGCAATGCTAAGTAAAAACTAAATATTGTGAAGTGGTCTAGTGTAAGTTGACTTCTCTCCATGAGCTTCACACTAGCACTATATCTCCACACAATTCTCCATAAAACTGAGTAAAATCCCTGTCTATTTTGGCTAATGTATTTTATGGCCATCATGTTGTGCCTTAGGTATGGCTGAGAGGGTACCCTCACCAAATTTCTTCATCCACACATTAACTCTTCAGAGTAATAGAGGAAATGGGGATGGGCACCGCCCAACCAACTTGCCCTTTCACAAACCTAGCAGTCAATGTTTTTCCCACTTAACAGAGATTTGTCCTGTCACATTTAATGATTTGGGTTTGGATGCTGGTGGCCACCTACCTATTCCACTTGGAACCCCGCCATTGTCTCTTTCAATGTTTCAGTTTCTTTGACTGTAGCACATTTTACTATTTTTGGTAGTTTTTTCGAGTCCTGAACTTCTGGAGCCATTTTGAAGCCCTAAGCAATGTGTTTTGGGAAAATCAAGGCAAACATGACTCCTTGAGAAAAAATTTTTACTTGAAAGTTGTATTCCTCGAATATATATTTCTAACGACGTATTGTGTGCATCAAACGAAGATCATATGCCAAATTTATGACCCCAGAAGTTGATGTACCAATTTACCCAAATGGGGCCCATAGTTATGGCGCTTCATCTTCTAGGGTTAGGTTTTTGTATGTTTTTGGTTTTCCATTGTTTCTCAATAATAAATAGGCCTTTGACCCTTATTGTAACACATTTTAGAGGCATGTAGTCACCACATATCTTCTCAGAGATAAGCTACCATCGCTCGAGCTAGTTTCATTATGTCTGTAACCTTATTTTAGTATTTGATATTATTGAAATGAAGTGTTATTTCTGTTGCATCTCTGTAGTTATGGTTATACCTTTAATTTTTTGCGTTCATGTTTAAGTTCGGATCAGTGGTATCTGAGCAGTTTTTTCTTTCTCAGTTTTTCTTTTCATGTCCCTAACGAGGTTAGGATATAAGGATTTAGGGCTTGAATTTGTCAAACCTTTGCAAGACCAACCTCGCAAATCTCGACGGCCTCCCATGGTGGAAGAGAAGAAAGGCGAGGGGGCAGGAGATCCTTTCAAAATATTGCTCGAAGAATCCCTCGAGCGACAAAGGAACGTGAGGATGGAAAACTTTGTCCGGATCCTTCAGCGGCTACCCAAAGGTGACACATATCCTTCAAGGAACCACTCTAGAAGTGCCACACCCTTCAAGGTGCAAGTGAACTTTGACATGCCCATATTTGAAGGTCATATAGATGTGGATGTCGTAGATAAAAAGTTAAATATGATAGAAGGACATTACTTTTGTACTTTCATGTTTTTTCCAGTCGAGAAAAGATTACTTTTTCACTTCTCAAAGTCCCCCCCCACGTCAAGAACTATTGGGAAACCTATTATGAGAAGAAGGACGAAAGTACACCCTCACTATTTTCAGTCGCACCCACTTGAAATTCTTTCTAGGATGCCATCAAGGAGTAGTACCACCCTGTCGGGATCTATGATGATAAATACATAAAGTGGACCATGTTGTGGCAGCGAATGGACCAAGATATGCTTGATTTTACCAATGCTTTTCATACCCTTCGCACGAAGTTGGGTATCAAGGATTCTGAGTGGAATTTGGTACTCAAGTATCGCGATTTTCTACATAGGTACATCCAGGACGAGATGTATTTCCTGGACATCTCCTCGCTTGGCACGGTGTACCAATACGTTGTCAAGATTGAGCAGAAGTTTAAACAAAAAAAGCGAGATTTCGGATTTGCAAATCCGAAGCAAGGGAAATGCACCCCCAAACTGTAGAGCAAGGGACAAAGCCAAGGCGAGGCGACCCAGGATAACCCGAAAAAGACGCAAACAAAGAACAACACCATGAAGACGAAGAAGGACACAGGAAAATGGTGTGAGTTCCATAAGAGCTCCACTCACAACACAAGTGAGTGTCGGGCCAAATAGTCACTAATCATCGAGATAAAGGATTCTGAATGAGACACATGTTTTGACTCTGAGTCAAAACCCCACAAGGGGAATGAAAAAGGGAAGAATATCATTGACGTGGAGCCTATTACCACCGTGGCCACCACCAAGATCCAAAATATTGATCCTGAAGATCCAGAGGAGGGGGATCGCCTCTTCCACTCACATATGTGGGTGAAGGGCTCCCTGCTACAGTTCATTGTCGACATCGGGAGCCAAAATAACCTCATTTCAGAAGGGGTCGTGAAGCATCTGGGCATACCAACTACATCACATCTGCAACTGTACACCATTGGGTGGCTTCACCAAGTACGAGATCTTTGCGTCACCCAACAGTGTCGCATTCCCTACAACATCAAGCCCTTCACGGATGAGGTATTGTATGATGTTGTTCCTCTTGAAGTTTGTGATGTATTATTAGGACAACCATACTTGTGGAAGCGACATGATTTATATGAGTCTAGGCCTCGCTCTGTTATTATTTATTTGGGTAATAAGTTCTATATGATACCAGAGGTAGCCCTGCCTACCACCATCTCTTTGATCTCTGCTAAGCAGTGCAGTAAGATCATCTCCCAGACTGGGAAATTTGTTTTCTTCTTGATTCACTCTCAAAGTAAAAGGAATACTATAGCCACATCCATGATCCCCAGGAAGGGTTTCTCCACGCAACAGAAGTGGTTGGATACGGTCGTGGAAGAATATAGGGACGTCTTCTCCTCACCCACAGGGGTACCCTTGCACTTTGGATGATTTTCTAGTAAATACTCTTGGATAAATTAACATACTCGAGAGGCTCGTATTGTCAAATGTATTAATAATTTTCTAGTGGTTGAAGCTTTGGTGGAAGATGTCTCCAATATTTGATAGTGGATCAGATCAAGTGGGGAATCTAATCACTATCCTATACTATTGGAGCTTAAAAATTATGGGCCTAAGCTTGAATACCCTTTTAATTTTAATTCCTCTTGGATCAAAGATGAATATTTTTCCAAAATTTTCAAGGAGAGTTGGCTTCCTTTTGATCCTAAATATGGCTTGTCTACTTCCGAGCATTTTGAAAATAATCTTATCTAAGTTAAGAAACAAGCAGTGGAGTGGGTCAATCTAAAGATATGTAGATAGGAGCAGGATTTGGTGGAAATCAAAAAGCAGATTCAAGTTTTATCTAACTCTACCTCTGGTGGTTTTTTGGATGAAGCCTTAAGGGAGGGTATATTTATATTGACAACCTGCAAAATAACCATCTTAGACGCTCAGGATACTACATGGCATTTGAATAATAGAGCTATATGGATTTCAAGCAGGGATGAGAATGCGAAGTTATTATAGGCCTACGCTAAGGGTCAGAAGATGTGTAGTACCATTTTGTCTCTTTAGGATGGTTCAGGAGGGGAGATCTCAGATTTTGATGGTCTTGCTTCCCTAAGTGTTTCTCATTTCCAAGATTTATTTAAGGAGCTTGATAGGGCTTATATTTCTGAAGTCAAAAGGGTGGACCAAATGTTCCCTAGATTTTTAAATGATGAATATAATGTAACTCTAATGGAGGGAATTTCTAAGGATGAAATTAAGGTTGTAATCTCTAATTTCAAAAGATAAAAGTCTTGGGCCAGATGGTTGGGGGATTGAGTTCTTCGAAGGCTTGTTTGATGTTATTGGCATGAACTCGCTGTGGGTTATTAATGAATCCCAAAGGGGGGGTAGAATTATCCCAGCTTTCAACTCCACTTTCATAGCTCTTATCCCTAAAGTGGATAATCCTAAATCTTTCGAATATTTCTTTCCTATTTCCTTATGCAATTGTAGCTTCAAAGTCACATCTAAAATAATTTCTAGGAGGTTAAAATAGCTTTTATTGGCATCTATTTCAAAGGAACAACTTGGGTTTCTAGACAAGCGATAGATTCATGAGGCAATTGGGGTGGCTCGGGAAGGTCTTCATAGCATAAAATCTCACAATTTAAAGGTGAATTTATTAAAATTGATTTATAAAAGGCCTACAACTGAGTGAGTTGGATGTATCTTATATTTTTTCTAACTCATTTGTGTTTCGAGATTGATTTCATAGATTGGGTGATGGGTTTCTTGCAATATGTATCTTTTGTTGTTTTGATCAATGGAGTTGCATGCCCTTTTTTCCATGCACATAGAGGTCTTCTTTAGGGATTTCCTTTATCTCCTTTATTGTTCATTCTAATTGTTCAAGGTCTCAGTCGACTAACTGCAAATTCTAAATGTCGGGGATATTTTCAAGGAGTTGTTGTTTCAAATGCATTAGCAACCACTCATTTGATGTTTGTTGATGACATCTTGATTTTCTAAAATGGACCTTGTAGAGATGTAGCTACTTTATCTGAGATTATTAATTTATTTGGTTCAGCTACAAACATGGTGGTCGATGACAGGAAGTCATCTATTTTTACTCTGAATTTGTCTGAATTTGAAGCTTTGAACATGATAAATGTTTTTTCTTTTGAAATTCATGAGTTTGATAAAGGCATTAAATATTTGGGCTTTCATCTGAAATAAAATTGTTACAAGAAGGTGGAGTGGTCATGGATTATTGCCAAGATAGACAAATACTTAAAAGTTGGAGTCTTAGGTGGTTGTCTAGAGCTGGGAGGCTTGTGTTGGTTAAATTAGTATTGGAGTTTATTCCATAGTTTAATATTTCAACTACCTGGATCCCCTACGGTACTCTTGAAAAAAATCACAAAATATGTTTCAAATTCTTATGGGATGATACCCATGATCAATTTATGCTCCCCTGGGTTTGATGGGATGTGATCGCCTTTCCCAAAGCATTGGATGGGTGGGGACTAAATTTTTTGTTATTTTCACATGCTCTAACTTCTAAGTGCGGGTGAAGGCTCTTAATTACACACAACTTATGGACTTAGGTGGCATATCAGAAGTGCATCCATCATTTTTATCTAGAATATTGGATTAGGCTTAGGGATAAGCCTAAGGTTAATATCTCTATTTTTTGGAGATTTGTTCTCAACTCTTTTAATGTTATTACTTTAGATATTGCTTGGAATATTGGTAACAGGTCTAAGTTTTGTTTGGGCTAGGATACCTAGCTAGGGTGTAGGATCTCCCATATTTTTCCTCATGCTTTGATTGATTTTCTTAGAGATAGAGAGTTCCCTAAGCTAGTGCACATTAACAATCATGCTAGTAATACAATTTAGTGTCAAGGGTGGTTATCGATTGGGTTGGAATTTCATAATGTCTGGAATAGATATTGGAGGCTTTACATAAACACACATCAGGTTGACTCTTTCTTAGGATGAGTTGGTTTGGTCCTAGTCCCAAATAGGCATCTACACCCTCGAGGGGGGTTACCTTCATTTGAATTTGGTTGTTGTTGAGGTAGAGGAGGTTTGGTGGTGGAAGCGTGTTTGGAAAGTGAAGTGTCTGACAAAATTCTACATCTTTATGTGGGGTATTCTTGCTAAAAAAGTTCCCAATTGGGATAATATGCAATATTTCTATAATATTGGTATGAGTTGGTGCATTCTTTGTAAGGTAGTTGGAGAATCAATTGCACACCTTTTCGGAGATTGTTTGTTCATATGCTATATATGGATTATCTATTTTTCCTTCTTAGGTCTTGACTTCTCATGTATTGGTCCATGTTTTAAGGAGAGGTGGAGGGGTTGGGTTCAAAACATGAACACAAAATCCTTCATGGCTTTGCCTCTTCTTATCAGTTGGGGCACATGGCTAGCTAGAAACAAAGGTATCTTCTTAGATGTGTCTTCTTCTCCAGTTCGGGTGGAAGCTGATGTTTTGGCCATATTGTCTCATTTTCGCAATTTTCCTCTATCCCCAAAACTTAATATGTTATTCTGGAGGAGCCTAATAATTCACGACCTTGGGGCTATTTTGGTGGGGGCGGTGCATGGGGATAATTCCATGTTTGGTGGTGGGTTTCTATTATTTTTATTTGATAATTGTTGTTTTAAAGTCTCTTTAGGTATTGGGTGGGGTTCTAACAATTTGGTTGAGTTGCTAGCTTGTTGCTCTCTTGGCCTTTGCAAGGTAAAAGGGTTGCGCTAGTTTACAGGTTTTTGGAGACTCTTCAGTGATTATCAATTGGTTCAATGAGGTCCAACAATGGCATTGTTTACATCTTTCTCACATTATGGAGGATTAAAACATTTATTTGTTGATTTCTCTTGCTCTCATATATACAGGGAACACAACCATGAGGCAGATTCACTTTCTAAGGAAGACGTTCAGTTGGTTGTAGGGTTATGGACAAATGAAGAAAGATTAAATGATTCACATTATCAGTTCTATCATTGGCCATTTATGGATCTTCACGAGGCTCAAATATAGCTTATTTTCTCTATTTTCTCTCTATATTACATATCTCAGATACTCATATTGTATGGACTTTTGATATATGATCCTGTCTACTTTCTTTATACCTTTTTGTTGTATTCACAATTTTTTTGATAGGCAATGATCTATTATAGATGGTCTTACCTAGCACCCTACAGGGGTTATTTTGTTATTGATGAATACTAATTGTTGGGATGTATTTGTAACTTTTTTGTTGCAATATAGATCTGGATAAATCCTTCTTGAATGCACTCTTGAAGTGCATATACAAAATGTAATTTTGTTTATCGCGATAAATAAAATTACGATTTTTTTCCTTGGTAGAATATATATATATAACTAGCTTTTATACTTTGTTATCATGTTTCTTTTATTTTGTTTTAATTTTTAGATTTGTTTCTTATAGTTTAATTTTCTATTTTTGTATATCCGTTAACATTTAATTTTTCACTGTAAATAAAATTAAAAAATACAAAAAAAAGAATACAAGGATGAAAGAATGAATTTGATAATGCTTACTTATATCCATTGAGGCACTTCAATAATGAAACATTTCACTTTAAGAGTGGGTTAAATATCATTCAATTTTCTTGCACCACTTGTAGGGTAGTTAGGAATTTAGTTTCTTTGTTTATTTTTATTTTCATTAGAGTTGTGCATTGCAAAACTGTTACTTCTAAGCTACAACTCCTTTGATGTAGATGAGGGGGTTGAGTTTCACCAGTATTAGTGTGTATTCGGTCTTACTTGTGCAACTTTAAACCTCGGGCAAGTGCTCCAATTACTTCTCGCTAACCATCGAGAATTTTGAAGTGTTGTTGTTTAGAGTGACCCAATTTCAAGACACCAACACAACCTGCATAAATAAACCCTATGGTTTTGCGAGCAAATTGAACGTGTGGGGGTTTGACTGTTTGGTAGAAGGAGGGATGAAAATTCATTGTTGAGATCATGTTGAGATTGGGAAAGAAAAGTGACCTTCCCCTTGTGTGTGCACCAATAATTTAACCATATTTAATCCAATATTGCCATGAAGAACCAAAAAAGAAATTAAAAATTCATCTTCCCTTTTCTTGCATTAAAAGCCTAGAGGGAGTGAATTTCTCAAAGAATTGCATAGGAAAGAAAAGGAATTATAGACCTTGGGTTTCATATGGTTTTTGGGAAAGAATTTGTGGTTGATTGAATGGTTGGGTGGGTTTTCTAGAAGGATTTGTTGATAGATATGAGAATAGATGTTCAGTATTATTAGAATTTATAAGCATGTGGGTTGGGTTGAGTGTGATTAGAGCCAATATATTTGATTTTCCCTTATAGTTTCGTGGTCCTAACACATGGGTAGAAATCTCAGTGGATTTCTTATGGATGGGTGGAAAACTTGTTTCCAATAAGTTTGGTGCTCAAAGATAAGTAATTATCTTTGTCTTTATATGAAATATTTTTTTTTATGTTTATGTAAATTGATGATTTCCTATAATGAAATTGGTTCTTTGGAATTATGTGTAATGGAATTATTTCACTGGATATGAATTCATGTTAATTGTGAATATATGTGGAATTCCACTTAATATATATGATGATTAGTTATTTTCCAACTTATATTTATTCATTGATGGTTGATTTTTTATTTTTTATTAATCTTAATCTTGCACATGGGATTAGTTATATAAAGGGATTTTAGGTAATAAGCATGTGTATGACTTTTTATTAGGTTTCCTTATTGATTTTTGTTATGTAATAAAATTAGAACTTTGTTGTGTGTAGGAACTTTTTTCACTATGGTGAGACTCCAATTAGATCTCTAGATGGGAAATATGATCAAAGAGGAATAATAAATTTTGATTTTGTGTTCCCATATGGCTAAGGTATGATGCTCCAAGCACATAATAACCATGCAATTTGAGTAGATCATGGATATACATCCATAGTGTATATATTACATGGGAGGGTTTGGTTGGGATTATGGGAATTGTTAGTATGGATCTAAGAATCAAAATTCATGTTATGGTACCAAGGAGGTTGTCCACCATCATTCCAAAACAACTTTAAAATGGTGTAGGTTTTTAAAAAATGAGCATATTAGTTTGATTATAGGGCTAAGGTTAGGGCACCATCCCATAAGTTAACTTGAAGGGTTGCGATACCATCCCACGAGAGGTTACCAAAGGAACCCTAGAACATGATTGTTGAGAAAATCAATTCAAGTGCATAACTATGGAGTGACATTTAAGTTGGATAGGATCTCAAAGGATGATATGAAGTATGGAAACATATGTCGTGCACATAATAATTCCCATGGTACATGAGGCATTGAATTTTATGCCACACTTGAGAGTATTCCCATGGTTACATAATGATGGCGTGATCAAATTGACAAAGATTTATGTCATGGAAGTGGATACTCCCACATTGATTTAAGAAACCACAAGTATAAGATAATGATTAGTTTGTCTATAAATTGGAGTAATGATGGAAAATGAAGAAATTGAAACTATAAACAACTTTTTTAGGATGAGTTATGATGGACAAGGGACTTCTAGGCCTAAATTTTGACATGATATAAGTGAATAAACGTATTGTGCATTGAGGGGATTGAAAGGATCTTCTAATTAGGTGTAGAATGGTGGTGTCAAAAATCATTCCATTCATCTTATGTCTCCTCACCCAGACTGAACTACCTACACTTGAGAATTTTTAGTCAATTTCTAACCTTCTGCAAGAGAACCTACTATTGGAAGGTGAAAGGAACGAAAAATGGAATAGTGTATGAGGTAGTATATTAAAGACCATAATGCTTCCATATTGAAAGGATGAAACCAAAATAGAAATAGAAATGGACACAATGGTCCCTCCATGATAACCAAAAGAGTGTAAAGGAGAAGGAATGGCTAGCTTAGATTTCAACACATTAAGTGGTTTGAGATTGTCCTTGAGGGAGTAAGGCCTTTAAGCATATCTCCTTTAGGGATTACTATATATTTGAATATTATAATCACTATATTCTTGATTCATTCAAAGTTACAAGGTTTGAGAGAAAGAATAAAAGAAAGAAAAAAACCTAAACTAACCAACAATCAATCTTAAATTATTGTGAAATAATTCAAATTGATCTAAAATATCTCTCTAAAACACAATAACGATAAGATTAAAAAAAAAAAAAGGAGAGACAATACCTCAATATGTTTTAGATGTCACAATTCCTTTAGCCTTTTGATGTTTATGGATGATTAGCATCATTATTAAAGATATGAATGGAGAAGTGTTATTTGAATGATGAGAATTGGAGCATGAATAGTTATTATAGTGCAACTCTATGGGAATTATTTTAACATATTTTCAAGTCTAGTGCTCTATGGAAATGGTTGTGACAACAAGCTCCATAATCCAACATTTGTTTTCTTCAAGTTGACCTCTAAATCATGGTGAGAGGGAGAAACTCCATATATTGAAGTGAAAAAAAGATAAATTACTGGTACCATAACACATATATGCGAAATTGGGTCATTGGATAACCTCTTTCATCTATTTCTAATCTTGACAAAAGGGTCAAGGAAGCTAGGATTTGCATATGAAGGGAGATTATCACTTGATCCTACAAAGGAACATGTATTTATACTGCTAAAAACCATTTATATAATGTAGTAACACCAAAACTATGTGATATGTGGTACATGCACTCTAAGGGGTTAGATGTAAGAAAAAACCAAGGCCTATAAACATGGATAATTGGCTAGCGAAGTAGATGTGGAGTCCAAAGCATCAAAAAGGGTATAGAAAAGTTTATGGGACAAAAATTAAGAAAATTAAATGTTACACTAAGTTAAATAGTGCAGTGTCCCTTAACCCTTGAAACTTGAAATACAACTAGATATACAAAAAATATTCTTGCAAAATAACTAGAAATAAGAGAAAATAAGGTGAATTTTGTAAAGTATATCCTTGTGTTATGATAATTCGAAGAACGAAAATTTTTTTTATTTAGTTTTTTTGTTGGGGTGACCTTTCACTAAGTAGAGATCCAAATATGCAACACTTGCAAAATGTTTCATAGTCTCCTATCTCTTTAAATAACTTTCCAATAGCAAAAAAATTTACTATATGTGGTCTCGTCACTAATGGGTACCAACTACCTAGTGGGCCTTATAAAGTGGAATATTGTACATTAAATAACTATCCAATACTATCAAATGAGACTTATTCAAAGAGGATGCCCACATACAAAAATTAACTAACTTCTAGCTAGCCTAAAGTAGGGAGATTAGGATGGGAACCTAACAAATTACAACTTACACCAAGTAGCAACTACTAAAGACATGTTGTCCATGTAGCTTGTGGACAAATGTACAGATATCTCCCGAGTGTGGATTGCACCACAAAGTCTAAAATTTGTTCTTACACATAGTTTAAATAACTTAACATTGCTTAAATAATTCTTAAACTATAAACCAAATTAAGAAAACATGTAGCTATATTCTTGAACATATTTTACATAAGTAGGAAATATAGGCTAATACTTAACAAATAAACCCATAACCACATTATGAACTCACAGTTTAAAATTAAATTATGATATCATTATTATTATCCAAATTTAAATTCACTAATTCGGATTTATGCAGGAACCCAACAGAATAAACATATAACCATAAATACAGAGATGCAGCGGAAAAAACACTTCATTTCATTAATATCAAAGAACTGAAATTTGCTTACAGACAGAATGGAAATAAATCTAGCTAGGGCGCTGGTAGCTATCTCTGAGAAGAGATGTGGCAGCTACAGGCCTCTGAACTGAGTTAAAATGAGGCCCGAGGGCCTATTTATTATTGAGAAACAATGGAGAACTCTAAACATCCAAAAACCTAACCCTAGGAGATGAAGCGCCAAAACTATGGGCCCCGTTTGGGTAAATTGATGTTTCAACTTCCCAGGGACGTAACTTTGGCATACTATCTCCGTTTGACGCACATGGTACATCATTAGAAATATCTATTCGAGCACTACAACTTTTGCCATGAATATCCATTCCGAAATAGAATGATATTCTCTAAAGGCGCGATGCCCAAAAAGCGTCATTTAGGGCCTCAAAACGGCTCTGAAATTTCTAGACCCGAAAAACTGCTAAAAATAGTAAGTTGTGCCGAAACTGAAAAACTGAAAGAGGAAATGGTGGGGCCCCAAGTGGAATAGGCGGGTGGCCACCAATATTCACCTAGATCATTCCTCCCCCCTTAGGAAGCAATGGTCCCCATTGCGTTGAGTTCATCCATGAGATGAGGAAACTTCCGTTGAACTTGGTCCCTGGTGAACCACTTGCCTTGGTGCAGGAGTTGGCCAGCTTTGACAACCCGATACAGTTGGATGTTCTGTTGGCGAGTGCTATTTTCATGTCCCTGATACAATCTGTGGTGGCCTGTTCCATGCAGTCTGAGTTTAACTCTATTGGTGTGAGTTGTTCTGCAATGTCTGAGGTGTCCAGTAGAAGTGGGAAGTAAGGACGAAGCTGATCGACATTGAAGACTGGGTGCAGACCAAGGAATGGTGGAATATTGAGCTCGAAGGCATTGTTCCCTACAGCCTTGGTGATGGTGTACGACCCATATCGGAGTGGGAGAACCTTGCGGTGGGGTCCAGTGAGGCGCTCCTTCTGCAAATGTAGCCATACTTTGTCGCCCACCTGGAAGTTGTGTGGCACCCGGTGTTGATCATGGCGTTGCTTGTACTTGGCATTGGCTCTGTCCAATATATCATGAACCTGCTGGCGGATGTGTTGAATGTGCTTGATGAAGCTACTTGCTTTGTCAACTTCAGACTGGATATGAGCTGAATCGGCCTGAGCAGCTGCAAATGGTATGGCTACGTCAATAGGACATAGTGGTTGGAATCCCAAGCCCACCTGAAAGGGGCTATGGCCGATTGAACTGTGGAGAGCCCGATTATAACTATGTTGTACATATGGGAGGCTCTCATCCCATGTGCGTGGATGCTTTGAATTGTACATGCGCAGAATTTGTACAAGCATTCTGTTGACGACCTCTGTCTGGCCATCTGTTTGGGGATGGAAAGTTGTGGACTTGGTGAGCTTGGTATCCAACATTGACCAGAGGTTGGACCAAAATGTGCTAAGGAACCTGCTATCTCGATCTAATATGATAGACTGTGGGATCCCAAAGTGCACCCACACTCGTTCAAAGAAGAGTTTAGCAATGGCTTCTGCTGTGATATTCTTCTTGCAGGCCACCATGATGGCCATCTTCGAGAATCGGTCGACGACCACGAAAACACAGTCGTTTCCCTGCTTAGTAGAATTCAGGCCCGACATGTAATCCATGGAGATGGATTCCCAAGGTCGGCTAGGGGTAGGTAGCGGAGTATATAGACCTTGCTTCTTGATGGTCGGTTTGGCAATGGCACAAGCAGTGCAGGATCTGATGTGCTTCTAGACATCCTTTCGAAGGTTCGGACAATAGAAATACTTCTGCAGGATTGCTACTGTTTTCTCGACCCCGAAATACCCAGCGACTCGACTGTAGTGTGCTTCCCATATCATCTTGGCACGCTCGCTTGAAGGAACACAAAGGTGTCCCAGGTGACATAACAGTGCATCTTGGAGGTGAAATTTTGGAACCTGCGTACCCCCCAAGAGTGCCTTGTAAGTGTGGTCGAATTCTGGGTCACTCTCATAGAGAAGCAACCAATCAGAAGTCTCATGTCCACAAGAGTTGAGCACGGTGGTGAGCGCCACGATCGGTGGTTGGCTGAGGCAGTCTACAACATTATTGGTGCTACCTTTCTTGTACTTGATGTTCAAATGAAACTGTTGCAGATATGTGGACCACTTCTGATGGCGATCATTCTGCAAATTCCCTTGTGTCTGTATGAACTGCAGGGGCCGGCGGTCTGTGTGGATGATTGTTTCCTTCCCCAAAATGTAATGCTTCCATTGTCGACAAGCTTGCACAATGGAATACATTTCTTTTTCATAAGTGGGATACTTACGAACTGTGTCAAACAATGTCTCACTGTGATATGCCATTGGATGTCCCTGTTGAGTAAGAACTGCCCCAATAGCATAGTCAGAGGCATCTGTCTCGATCTCAAATGGCTATTGCAAGTCTGGTAAAGTGAGCACTGGGGCAGAACAGAGGCAATTTTTCAATTCTGTGAACGCCTTCTGTTGAGGTTCCGACCAAAATAATTTTGCTCTCGCTCCTCCCTTGGTGACTTGACTCAAGGGCCAAGTGATATGAGAGAATCCTAACATGAACCTCCGATAGAAATTAGCTTGACCCAAAAAGCTGCGAAGCTCTGTTATAGTATTTGGGGCTGGCCAATCCCGAATGACTTGGATCTTCGCTGGATCCACATGCACCCCCCTTTCATTAATAATGTATCCCAGATATTGAACCTGGGTCATGCCAAAAGTGCACTTCTCCAAATTGGCACACAACTTGTGTTGTCGCAGTGTTTGGAGGACTTGTCGGATGTGGTGAAGGTGCTCTTCCCAAGTCTGGTTGAAGATAAGAATGTCATCCAAGTACACCACTGCAAATGAGTTTTTGAATGGCCGCAAGATGTCGTCCATCATCCTCATGAAGGTTGCAGGAGCATTCGTCAACCCGAAAGGCATGACCAGCCATTCGAAAAGGCCTTCCTTGGCTTAGGCAGTCTTCCACACATCGGAGGGTTCAATCGATACTTGGTGATACCCCGACTTCAAGTCAATCTTGCTGAAATATTTTGCACCTTTGAGTTGGTCCAGAAGGTCATCAATCCATGGGATCGGGTACCTATTCCGGACAGTGATCTTGTTCAGCACCGGATAGTCAATACAGAGTCTCCACGTCCCATCCTTCTTTTGTACCAACATGATCGGGCTCCCACAGGGCGATGAACTTGGTCAGATGTGACCTTTCTGCAGCAGCTCCTGAATCTGCCTCTTGATTTCATCGTTCTCCAGAACAAAGCGCCGATAGATCGGTCCATTGGGTAGTGGCGCACCTAGGGTCAGATCAATCGAGTGCTTGACCTGATAGTGCAGAGGAACCCTTGTGGGTGAGGTGAAGATGTCCCCATACTCCTCCACAACCTTATCCATTTGTTGTTGTCGTGCAGAGGAGCCTTGTCTGGAGGTTGTGGCCACAGTCTTCTTCTTGCCCTGGGGGCGGATCATCAACAAAACGAATTTCCTGGTTTGGGAAATGAGCTTACCGCATTGTTTTGCAGTAACCAAAGAGATAGCGGCAGGAGGTGGTACCTCTAGTATCCTGTACAACTTATTTCCCAAAGTAACAATAACAGTGCGAGGCCGAGACTCATACACAGCATGACGCTTCCACAAGTATGGTTGTCCTAATAATACATCAGAAACATCAATAGGAGCAACATCACATAATACCTCATCCGTGAAGGGCTTGATGCTATAGGGAAGGCGGCACTGCTGGTTGACGCGGAGATCTCGTCCTTGGTGAAGCCATCCGATGGTGTATGGATGTGGGTGAGCTGTGGTCGGCAAGCCCAACCGCTTCACGGCGTCTGCTGAAATGAGGTTCTTTTGGCTCCCATTGTCGACAATGAACTGTACCGGGGAGCCCTTTACCCACATCTGGGAGTGGAAGAGACGTTCCTCCTCCTTTGGATCTTCCGGTTCCTCCTTCTGGATCTTTGTAGTGGCAACAGTGGAGTTGGGCTCCGCATCAATAATCTGTTTCCCTTTTTCATTCCCCTTTTCAAGTTCTGATTCGGAGTCAGAGCATGCATCTAACTCAGAAGCCCTCATCTCGGCCACTAGCGACTGCTTGGCCCGACACTCACTTGTGTTGTGAGTGGAGCTCTTATGGAACTCACACCACTTTCCCGTGTCCTTCTTTGGCTTTATGGTGTTGTTATTTTCTTGTGGCTTTGACGGGTTGTATTTAGCCACCATGCCTTGGCTCTGTCCTTTGTTCTGCGGTTTGGAAGCACCTTTTCCTTACTTTTGATTCGCAGATCCAAAGTCTCGCTTCTTCTGTTTGAATTTCTGCTCAATCTTGGCAGCATACCGGTATGCCGTACCAAGCGAGGAGATGTCGAGGAACTCCATTTCCTCCTGAATGTATCTGTGCAGACAGCTACGATACTTTAGCACCAAATGTTTCTCTGAATCTTTGATACCCAACTTTGTGCGTAGGGTATGGAACAGATTCGTCAGCTCGTGCACATCTTGATCCCTCTGTTGTCGCAACGTGGTCCATTGTATGTACTTGTCCTCATAGCTCCCCACGGGATAGTACTGTTCTTTGACGGCGTCTCGGAAAGAATTCCAAGTTGGTACGGCCGAGAACAGAGAGGGTTCTGTCTGGTCCTTGTTCTCACAGTAGGTTTCCCACCAGTCCTTAACATGGGGGGTAGCTTTGAGGAGTGCAAAAATAATCTTCTCTCGGTCTGAAAAGTCATGAATAGAGAAATATCCTTCTAATAGATTCAACCATCTATCTACGGCATCTTTGTCTATTTGATCCTCAAATATGGGAATGTCAAAATTTACTTGTACCTTAAAAGGAGTCGCGCCTCTAGAGTGACTGCTGGATGTAGATGCACCGCCGGTGGGCAGTCGTTGAAGGATTTGAGCAAAGTTATCCATCATCGCGTTCCTTTGTTTTTCGAGGGCCTCCTCGACAAATATTTTGATAGGATCTCCTGCTCCCTCATCTTTCTTTTTGTCCCCCATGGGCGTCCGTCAAGGTTTGCGAGGCTGATCTTGCAAAGGTTCCACCAGATCAAACCCTAGCTCCTTATACCCCAACCTCGTTGGGGACATGCAAAGAAGGATCGAGAAAAAGCAGACCCCTCTGATACCACTGATCCGGATTTATGCAGGAACGCAACAGAATAAACACATAACCATAAATACAGAGATGCAACAGAAATAACACTTCATTTCATTAATATCAAAGAAGCTGAAATTTAACTGAGACATAATGGAAATAAAACTAGCTAGGGCACTGGTAGCTATCTCTGAGAAGAGATGTGGTGGCTACAGGCCTCTGAACTGAGTTACAATGAGGCTCGAGGGTCTATTTATTATTGAGAAACAATGGAGAACTCTAAACATCCAAAAACCTAACCTTGGGAGATGAAGCGCCAAAACTATGGGCCTCGTTTGGGTAAATTGATGTTTCAACTTCCCAGGGACGTAACTTTGGCATACTATCTCCGTTTGACGCACATGGTACATCATTAGAAATATCTATACGAGGAATACAACTTTCACCACGAATATCCATTCCAAAACGGAATGATATTCGCTAAAGGTGCGATGCCCAAAAAACGTCGTTTAGGACCTCAAAACGGCTCCAAAAGTTCAGGACCCGAAAAACTGCTAAAAATAGTAAGTTGTGCCGAAACTGAAAAACTGAAAGAGGCAATGGTGGAGCCCCAAGTGGAATAGGCGGGTGGCCACCAATATCCACCTGGATCAGTCATAGTCAAACCAGACACCAAATTAGTGTATAAGACCCCTTGTTTCTATAAACACAACTTAAATTCACATAAACCTAAAGCCCATAATACGTTCATCAATCACTGAACCATTTCTAATAACCAATAACTACTTACTTAATCATTTCCAATAACCAATAACTACATACAAATTATAAAACATAAACTATATCTTAATAAATATTATAATGGCACATTCACCTCTATATACATAAATTCACACCCTCACCTTCCCATGGCATATATCCACTCTCACATTTCCCAACCACCCATCTTATATAATAATTATGCCTATAGACATTCTATTATGAAATTCCTTCTATGGACACTATTCAGATTCGTAGTCCTCATTGTCTCCAAAATATCAACAATGTCACTCAGTTGACTCATCTCTTGGATTTTCATTCCTGGCATCTCCCAAATTGTCACGTCACATTATATCTATATTTCCTGACATGGCTGAAAGAGCAGTGGTCCACCTGCCGGCTCAGCTGGTTGCACCACACCAGCGTGCGAGATTTCTCAGAGCGTCCCAGAATTCCTTTGCTACCAATTCCGTCACCAGTATTTCTCCACCTTCTTGTGCAGCGATGTGTCCTCCTCTGAGCTTCACGACCCCTTGATCTGCTCCGCCACCACCATTTCCACAGCTTCTTCAACCTTTGGAACTACCATTGTTTCAGCACAACATGATCAAAAGCTTAATCGGATTCAAACTGCAAACCTCTTTTGGGAGGCCCGTCTCTTTCTCTCTCTGACATATTAGAAAATATTTTTTCCTATTGTTTAGTCGAGCTATTGGCGTGAGAATTATTGTTGTGGTTGTTGTTGTTTCCCCTGAAACGATCAAAGAAATGATTCGAGTTGGATGTACAGTGATTGACCTTATAATCTTCGTTGAATTCATCTTTAGGCGTGTAATCGAGCGAAGCGTTGTGGATAATGTACAACATTTCAAAAAAAAATTGCAGGCCTTTGAAGTTGTTCCCGGCCTTAAACGACTTCCTACACCTGGGGCACAATATGGTATTGTCTAATATGACTCAAAACATGTGTGACAAACTTTTCATTGTTTTGGCATTTTGAATCAATTATTCTCTCTGTTTGAGAAGGATGAAATCAAGAATACAGATACTGTAAATTTAACATTCGAGAAAAATGATGAACTCTACTAAGAACAGAGAAGCATGATCGAAACACCTCTCTCTAAGGTCATTAAATCACAATTCTTTCCTCTGTGGATCCATAGAAGAGTCCATTATATTTTACGAAGACATCCTCGCCTTCATTCCTGTTAAAATACCTGGATCAGTTTTGGTTTGATGGAGCGTGGTCAGTGGATTGATTTATTTTCGCTATTTACACTCATTTGTTTGAAAGTGAAAAATACCTAAATCAGAGCAATGCAGCAATGAAATAATTTCGCTTCTAAAACTTACAGTCCGAACACCGCCTTGTCAAGATGTTTGTAGTTTATAATTTTTGGTTTTGACTATCGCAGGTTGTTTAATTACAGAATAGGCATCCACTTGTTGCAATCTGGAGAATGTACCTAAGAAAAATGAAATCAATGCAAGAGACAATCACATCTCAAGTATATTATTCAGCTAGATTAGCCTTTACATATAGATATTTATAACTACATGCATAATTGGTGATTACGAGTTGATTTTCCTATTGATTTCTGTATATGACTATACCGAGTTTCACCATGTGTTTGGAATTGCAGTGCGATGATGTGCAGGTTGTAGAGAGAAAGTTGCAAGAAATGAACATAAGGTATGTGAAGCGAATCGTGGAGGAAGGTGGGATTTATGTGGATCAAAGGATGATTTTACAAAAGCGCTATCGTGACTTTTGGTTGAAGCATAACATTTTCCCTCAAAACAAAATCTGCACTGATTAATATCGTTTATAAGGTGCTTACTCGATTACTTTTACATATTATTAACTAAAAAGATGAACTATAAATTGCGAAGAGAAATAGAGAAATTGCCATAGATGTGAATTTGAACCCAACCACTGAAGTTAGAGTAAGACACAGCCTCACTCCAATCTGCACATACTCTCAAAAAGATCAATGGTGACGAAGAAACTGAAATCCAACAGCGATGTAGAACTAGAGACGCCGCAGAGAATACATGAAAAAGAAGAGGATCAACCTGCAGAGAGGAAGACATGGAAATCTATATAAATAAGATGGCGTGGTGAAGTAATAAAGAAACAATTTAGCATTTGAATTCAAGTCAATCTTGTGGTTTTTTTCACCTTTTTACTAATCAAGCAGGTGGCTTTTCCTACCAGTTTTACTTTTCCGCTTGTTTTTTCTTCTGACTACCTTTTTGAATGAATCTGGTGGCTTTCTCAGCGAGTTTTACTTTTTCCGATTGTTTTTACTGATTATTTTTTTTCTTATGAAGCGGGTCTCTTTTCCAAGCAAGTTTCATCTTTTTTATTATTTTTTCTGATGATAAAGGTCGTTTTAAAATTGGCCTAAATGTTTTTAGTTGTGCAGGCTTGCTAATAGTGTTACTTTTAGAATAATACCCAGTTAAAATGCATTTGTGATTTGTGTTGGTATTTTCAAATTTCTTTTAATTTGGGTAGTTCGATTAGCAAAAATTACAGATTGGATTTTAAAAAAAAATTCTAAGATTATTAGTGGATTTTAAATTTTTGTACTCGTGGGTCAAAAAATTTTTATTCTTAATTAATTAATTTCTATTTTTTTTAATTGATGGATGACTATTTTATGTGACTTAAAATCAGATTTTCAGAATTAAAAATTGTTTAAAAAAAAACTTCTTATGTCAAGTGTCTCATAAATTAATTATCTATTTTTTTCCAAATTTATGGATTTTTGCATAATTAATATGTTCATTTCCAAAAAATCAATTGTCATTATCTTTAGGGCTTTTACTAACTATGGAAATTGGCTCATTTAAAAAACAAAATAACAACTCTATACTTATTTTTCGTTTCCTTATTATGTTCATATTTTTCTGTTGCTTATTTGTATTATTGAATGGACTTGGTTCAATCATTTTCTTCAATAAACCTTCCATATATTATATATTTTTACAATTCAATTTTAAATCATGATACACTATTAAAACAAATTTAAGTCGACACTACAATAAGTAAGATTATTTATTTATTTATTTATTTTTCTTTTTATCTTCACAATTTTAATCATAACTTAAAAATATAATATAAAAATATATTTTTTAGGAATCTTTTGGAGTGATTTTTGTGTAACTAAATTTTTAACCTTGTCCATCCTTGTCCTGAGGATGAACCATAGTAGATGGTTCCAAATCCTAATGATGTGATTAAGCCAAAAGACATTTATCTAAATTTTTTATTTTAATATATCTTAATGATGTGATTAAGCCTAAAGACATTTATCTAAATTTTTTATTTTAATATATTGAACATTGTAATTTTATATATTATATATTTTATTACATATGAAATTTTTGTCAGGAGATTAAGTCTACATAGATACTTCATATCTATTTGATTTTTTAGACATAGAAATTCTACCATAAATTATTTATTTGCTAAGATGAGTATAAACTTAAAGTTAAATAAATAATTTGTTACAATAATTAACTTTTTAAACAATTACTTATTTTATTTGTATAGTATTTAATATAAAGATGGAATAAATGTGCACAAGTGTCAAGCACATTTCAATAAACTCTTAACTTTTGTAACAAACAATGATGTTGGGGCTAATGTTTCATCCAAGATTATCTATGCACCTATCTCTATTTTGCAACAAGGTTATCTAAAATGTGCACATTTCAATAAACTCTTAACTTCTGTAACAAACAATGATGTTGGGGCTAATGTTTCATCCAAGATTATATATGCACCTATCTCTATTTTGCAACAAGGTTATCTAGTCGAGTAAGTAATTACTTTCGTTACTTCCCTTGGTCTTATTCCAATGTGTTTCATTATTAAATTTATGAATTTATTCAAGCATTCAATAATTACAATCTATTGCTTTTTACATAAAAGACAAATAGTAAACAAATCATTTAAATTTAATTTAATAAATTATATATAGCGAATATTCTATAATTTTTTATATCTAAAATATATTTCAATAATTTTCATTAATTAAAAAAATTAAAACTTATTTAACTCCACCCATTTTAGTTGGATAAATGCAACAACGGTAATAGTGACCCTTTATTGATGCTTCAATGTCTGTTGGACAATTTTGATAATAATAAGAAAGTAAATTATGGTACACGAACTGACTACTTTCCAAAGACACCAACAGGAGGGCACGTTGTGTTACCACCTAGCACCGGTCTTCCTAACTTGTTGTGACATGAATTTCTTCAATTAATTATTAGGCATGTTGTGAATAGAGATGGTGACTATGATTCAAGCCAGTAAAGGCGAAGTTGTATGTTACTTTTGTGACTAATATAGGAATGTTCTATGCGTTACATTTCTAATTAATTATGGCGATAAGCATTCTATTCCTGCAAGATTTCCCGGAGCGTCCCAAAATTCCTCTGCGACCAATGTTGTCACCAGTATTTCTCCATCGGATTGTGCAGCATTGTGTCCTCCTCTGGGCTCTGCGACCCCTTGACCCGCTCCGCCACCACCATTGTCATCGTCGCTTCGTCCTTTGGAACTCCCATTGTTTTAGCACCACATGATCGAAATTGTAATTGGATTCAAACTGCAGACCTCTGGTGGTCGACCCCTCTCTTTCTCTCTCTGACATAATAGAGAAAAAAAAAATTCATGCAATTTAGTCGAGCTATTGGAGTGAGAATTATTGTTGTGGTTGTTTTTGTTTCCCCTAGAACGATCATAAAAATGATTCGAGTTGGATGTATAGTCATTCAGATTATAATCTTCGTCGAATTAATCTTTAGGCGTGTAATGGGAAGCGCTTTGGAGAATGTACAACATTTAAAAATGATTGTGCAGAATTTGACGTTGTTCCCAACCTTAGACGAATTCCTGCACCTGGGGCACAATAGGGTATTGTCTAAGCTGACTCAAAAATGTGTGACAAACATTCCTTACAGAATCTGTCAAGTTGTGTCTGCACTGAAGCATCATCCAAACCCTATGCTTTTTAATGTATGTGATATGACAAAATTTTCATTGTTTTTCCATTTCGAATAAATTATTCTCTCTTTCTGAGAAGGATGAAATAAAGAATACAGATACTGTAAATTTAACGTTCGAGAAGAATCACATTTCTTTCCTCTGTGTATCCATAGAAGAGTCCATTAGATTTTACAAAGACATCCTCGCCTTCATTCCTGTAAAAAGGCATGGATCGTTTCGGTTTGATGGAGCTTGGTGAGTGGATTGATTTCTTTTCGCTATTTACATTCATTTTTTTGAAAAAGAAAAATACTTAAATCATAGTAATGCAGCAATAAAATAATTTCGCTTCTAAAACTTACAGTCTGAACACCTCCTTGTCAATATGTTTGTAGTTTATAATTTTTGGTTTTGACTATCTGTTATTATCTATGGATATGGCATCCGAAAGGCGAGGGATTCAATCAGCATGTCAAAGATCAAATACATAAACAATGAGTCAAGCAAGGTTCTTCAATGACCTGAAAATTTAATCATAAAACTCTCTTGAATATCCTTAAAACAATGAACCCGTGAAGGGTATTTAATCTAATTGACATGCACACACTGTCACTCATAACTGAACTTAATCAACTCACTTAACTCACTCTTTAACTCACTTACCAAATCTAACTGTAACTCAACTCAACTAACTCCACTTAACTGATTGTCTAACTTCTGCATGAGGAAGTAATTATATATTTTAACACTCCCCCTTAATTACGACCTCTAAACTAAAACATAACTCATGAAAACTCAAACATGCCTACTGGTCTATGTCTCAGCTAGGCTTACAACACCCAAGTTTCTTTTGTGAAACTGAAACAAATCTACTGCTAATGGCTTTGTAAAGATATCAGCCAATTGATCACTTGTTCTACAAGGCTTCAAGTGAACTTCTCCATTGTTCACTAGTTCTCGAATAAAATGATATCTAGTATCAATATGCTTGCTCTTTTGATGAAACACACTATTCTTGGATAGTGCAATCGCTGATGTGTTGTCACAGTATATCGCTGTTGATCCTTGCTGTTTCTTCTTGAGTCCATCCAATACTCTTCTTAACCATACTGCTTGACATGCTGCTGAAGTTGCTGCTACATATTCTGCTTCTGCTGATGATAGTGTAACAATAGGCTGCTTCTTAGATGCCCATGCTATCACACCTGAACCGAGATGGAACACATAACCGGATGTGCTCTTCCGATCATCCAAACTTCCTGCAAAATCACTATCTGTATATCCAATCAACTCTTTCTTTTCTGTACTTGCATACATTTTGCCATAATCTCTGGTTCCCACTATGTATCTCAGAATTCTTTTTCCAACACTCCAATGTGTGTCTTTTGGAGTCTCCATGAATCTGGAAATCAGACTCACTCCCTGCATAATATCTGGTCTTGTAGCTGTGAGATACATGAGGCTACCAACCAATCTTTTGAATAGAGTTGGATTGACATCTGCCCCTTCATCATCCTTACTCAACTTTGTACCTGTTGCAACTGGTGTAGGTACATGTTTGGAATTATCCATCCTGAATCTTTTCAGCAAATCTGTTGCATACTTATTTTGACAAATAAAAATGCCTTTTTCAGATTTCTCAACTTCAATGCCAAGAAAATATTTCATGAGACCTAGATCTGTCATCTCAAATTCTTTCATCATGGCTGCTTTAAATTCATCTATTTCAAGATCACCTGTAAAAATCATATCATCAACATATAAGAAAACTATCAAAATATGTCCATGCTCATTTACCTTTGTGTATAAGGTAGGATCAATGCTGCTTCTGCAAAATCCATTCTTGATCATATAACTGTCGATTCTTCTATACCATGCTCTAGGTGCTTGCTTCAGTCCATAGAGCGCTCTCTTCAATCTGTACACTTTATCTTCTTGTCCTTCAACTTCATAACCTGGAGGCTGCTGCACATAAATTTCTTCTTCTAAAATTCCATTCAAGAAGGCTGATTTGACATCCATCTGATACACTTTCCACTTGTTCTGAGCTGCTGTCGCTAGAACTGCTCTTACAGTATCCAATCTGGCGACCGGAGAAAAAGTTTCTCCAAAGTCTATTCCCAGTTGCTGCGAGAATCCTTTTACTACAAGTCTTGCTTTAAATCTATCAATCTCACCTTTCTCATTCACTTTGGTCTTGTATACCCACTTCACACCAATGAGATTTTTATCGTTTGGTAAATCAACCAAATCCCATGTATCATTCTTTTCAATTGAGTTCATCTCTTCATCCATGGCTTGCACCCAATTTTTATCTCTAATTGCTTCTTCAAACGAAGAAGGTTGGAATGCCAACAATGCAAAATTTGAACTAACATCCAAATCATCATAAATATCCTTCAAACTTCTCATCTTTTTCTTACTTGATTCGCTGCTTGGAGAATTCTGATCTGTGGATCTGCTTGAAGATCCATGCTGCTCTGAAAATCTGGGAGTCCTTGCTGGTGTGACTCTGTTTGGTGTCTGCTCTTTTGGTTCTTGCTGTTCCTCTTCTTCTACAAGATCATCCTCCATCAATGGTGTTTGAGCATCGGTTAGTGTGTCTACAGTCCCATTCCATGACTCTTGTTCTTTGAACACAACATCTCTGCTACTGATTGTCTTCTTTGTGACAGGGTTATACAGTTTGTAAGCTTTTGACTGCTCACTATAACCAGTAAATATACATTTTTCACTTTGATCATCTAATTTGCCTCTTATTTGCTTAGGCACATGTGCATAGGCTACACATCCAAAAACTCTGAAATGAGATACACTGCAAGACATACCTGACCATTCTTCTTCTGGAACTCTGTTCATCATGCTCTTTGTAGGAGATATGTTTATCACATAAACAGCACATGCAACTACTTCTGCCCAATACTCGTTAGACAGGTGTCTCGCTTTCAACATGCTTCTTGTCATGTTCATGATTGTTCGTTTCTTCCTCTCTGCTACACCATTCTACTGTGGTGTGTATCTGGTCATAAAATGTCTTCTAATTCCATGTTGTTTGCAGTACTCATGGAATGACTTCGAATCGTATTCTCCACCACGATCCGATCTCAATACCTTGATCTATTGATCACTTTGATTCTCCACCAAAGCTTTGAACTCTTTGAACTTTGAAAAAGTTTCAGACTTTTGCTTCAAAAAGTAAACCCAAGTCTTCCTACTATAATCATCAATAAAGGTGAGGAAGTAACAACTTCCACCAATCGATTGTGTCCTCATAGGTCCACACAAGTCGGTATGCACCAATTCAAGTGGTTTCTTTGCTCTGTAAGAAACTCCTTTCGGAAAACTTTCACGGTGTTGCTTTCCCAAGATGCAACACTCACACGTGCTAGCAGGTTCTTTGATGGGAGGTAAACCTCTCACCATCTGTTTCTGCTGCAACAATCTTAACCCGGAAAAATGCAAGTGTCCAAACCGAAAGTGCCATAACCAGTATGCATCAGAACATGCAGTTGTAAAAGAACTAACTTGATCATTGTAGTTCATAATGAGAGGAAAGAGTCTGTTCCTCGTCATCTGCACCTTTGCAATCAATTGCTGCTTGGGGATTTGTCGTAAATAACACACTGTTGCCCCTGAAAGATAACTTTGTATCCTTTCTGCATCAGTTGACCAACACTAATCAAATTGTGTTTGAGTCTAGGGACATAGTATACCTCTGATATTGTCTTTGGCTCCCCCTGCTTGGTCACAATTTTGACCACTCCTTTGCCATCTACAGCCACAGTCTTGTCAGTTCCCAACTTTACCTCTGTCTGCACTGAGACATCCAAATTAGCAACCAAATCCTTGTTGCCTGTCATGTGGTTACTGCAACCACTGTCTAATAGCCAGACCTTATCAGATGGTGCATGCATGGTGTTGCATGCTAGAAACATAGAGTCAGTATTTTCTGTACTAACATTAGCTCTCTGATTGCCTTGATCTGCAATATTCTTCCTACAATTACGAGCATAATGAGCAAATCTATTGCAGTAATAGCACTTTACCTTAGATTTGTCAGACCTTTGATTGTTATGAAAGCTTCTGCTGCTGCTGCTTCCATGTTGATGCTCATGATCGTCTCGGCCATCTCTGTGACCGCCATAGTTGCTGCCTCGTCCTCTGCCTCTCGATCGACCTCTGCCTCGACCTCTTGAAATATAGACTTGACTTTGGAAGGCAGTTTCCAAAGTGGAATCCTTATTTCTGTCTATCCTTGCTTCATGCGATAGAAGGGATCCCATCAACTCATCAATTGTGAGTTTTTCCAAGTCCTTTGCTTCTTCTATGGCTGCTACCACAACATCAAATTTGGTAGACAGGGATCGAAAAACCTTCTCGATCACTGTTCGATCTTTAATATCTTCGCCATAGATTTTTAATTGACAGACATGACCCTATTCATGAAGGAATCAATGTCTTCTATCTCCTTCATCTGCAAAACTTCGAAATCTCTCCTAGTATTCTGTAATTTAACAATATTAACTTTTGCCATACCTTGATAGCTTGTCGCCAATGTGTCCCATGCCTCTTTTGCTGACGAGGTTATGATGATCTTCTGGAACACGACTCGATCTACTCCCTGTTGGATTAGAAGCAACGCTTGCGCATTCTTCCGCTTATCTTTCTTCCACTGTTCCCTCTCTGCATTACTGAGGGCTCGTTCTTCTGCATCATCCTTAGGTTCTTCAAACCCATATTTGACATGATCCCAAACATCATGGGCTTTGAGCATAGTCTCCATCTTAATGGCCCACACATCATAATCCTTCCCTGTGAAAGAAGGAATTTGTGGCTGGAAGTTGCTTGTAGCCATCTTTCTTCAAACAAAAAATTCACTGCTGAAACCCTAAAAAAAATTTGATATGCTTTGCAAAGCTCCAAAACAAAATCCTTATAATAAAACCCTAAGTTTTATTATTTTTATTATTTATATAAAAATTTCTTAAAAAAATTCTTTATATAAAATACCTTTCTTAAAAACACTTTTTATAAAAACTCCACCTTTAAAGCCTTTATAATATACTTATTATAAAATGCCCCTTTTAAAAACCTTCTTTTCAAACCAAAACGTTTTCAAATAAGTTTGAAATTTCCCCAAAAGAAATACTCCTCACATGCTTTTTTTTAAAAACCCTTTTTTATAAAGAATGCGTTATAAAAAAAATTCTTTTCATATGACGTTTACGAATACTATGTATTGAAAAATCGTTGACTTTCAAGTCGTTAACGCCGCTAGCGTGCTAACACACCTCCAGAATGCTAGTGTTGCGTTAGTGCTTTAACGTACTGAAAAGCACAATATGCCCGCGTGCTTCAAAACCTCCAGAATGCTAGTGTTGCGTTAGTGCTTTAACGCACTGAAAAGCACAATATGCCCGCGTGCTTCAAAACCGGCGTAAGTTTTTCGTTTTTAACGCGGTTCTTTACTGTGGGAACCCGCGTTATAACGCTCTGTTTTTTATTAATAACAGCGTTATAGTGTAAAAACGCGGAATTTTTTTTTTTCCCTTCTCACACACGGATGATTGCTAATCCGTTTTTCTTCCGTTCTCTGTGACCTAGCTCCGATACCAATCTGTTGGAAAGGCAGAGGATTCAATCACACATATAACGCAAAGATTTCATACATGAACGATGCTACTCTTCTATTAATCATAAAACTCTCTTACTCTCTTTCTCTCTTAAAACAATGAACCCGTGAAAGGTATTTAATCTAATTGACATGCACACACTGTCACTCATAACTGAACTTAATCAACTCACTTAACTCGCTCTTTAACTCACTCACCAAATCTAACTGTAACTCAACTCAACCCATTCATCGAACTCATTGTCTAATTTAATGAATTGTCGTGTCTAACTTCAGATGAGGAAGTAATTATATATTTTAACAAGATCCACTTGCTGCAATATGGAGAATGTACCCAAGAAAATTGAAATAAATGCAAGAGACAATCACATCTCAGGTATATTATTCACCTATATTATCCTTTACATATAGATATTTATAGCTACATGCATAGCTGGTAATTACAAGTCAATTTTCTTGCTAATTTTTGCAGATGACTATACCGAGTTTCACCATGTGTTTGGAATTGCAGTGCGATGATGTGCAGGTTGTAGAGAGAAAGTTTCAAGAAATGAACATCAGGTATGTGAAGAGAATCGTGGAGGAAGGTGGGATTTATGTGAATCAACTCTTCATCCATGATCCTAATTGCTAGATGGTTGAGGTCTGCAACTATGAGAATCTTCCAATGGAGCCAATCGTGGGGTCTGCATCGTCCTAAAATCTGAAATTGCCTTCTAATCTGCGGAATCCACTCACAAGAATTCAAAAGAAAGAGATATGTACGCAAATTCAGTCAACAGTGATGGAGCAGATGATTCTTGTGAGCGCAAACCCAAGACAACAGGAGTTTGATGTGTAAATTATCAACCTTGCAGTCGACAATTATTTTTCGAACTTATTTAAAGATTTGTTTGGATATAATTTTAGAATAAAGATCAATAATAATGTCGTGGCAGTGTTATTTCACATGTGATGTGAGACTTGTTATACACGGTGAAGGTCGATGGAGTGCTCTAGCCAAGGTAGCAAGAATGCTTGCTCCAAAATTAAATTAATATTTTTATCTATATACCCTCCTCAATTCAAATTAAATTATGTAGTTCTTGATTTAATTGTGAGTGGCATAGGAAGAAGTTAATATGGAGATCGGGCTGAAAATTCATCCATTTTTATTTTCTTCACAACTATGTCATGGATGCTTACTTTTTCTTTTTCTTTGGTTCGATATTCTTAATACCTTAAAATATGTATGTCCATTGAGTATTTTAAATTCATTTAGGATAAGATTGAACTGTAAAATGAGTTTTGGTGTTTGATTAGTAGAGACAGAGTCTGATGTTTCATACATAACCTTGTTTTCAGTCTTCTAATTAGCTATAATTGTAATCTTTTCAATTTTCTATATTGAGACAAAGTCTTGTATTCTAATAGAGAGAGAGAAACAATAATTATGGTGGGTTGGTATTTGATCATTCAGGGCT
Source organism: Pinus albicaulis (assembly GCA_034641835.2). Classification (NCBI taxonomy): domain Eukaryota; kingdom Viridiplantae; phylum Streptophyta; class Pinopsida; order Pinales; family Pinaceae; genus Pinus; species Pinus albicaulis. Next base: position 72,094 of record JAXQQM020073604.1, read on the forward strand.
CTAGAGATGCGGTAAAAGTTGCAAACTGAGATGGGTAAACTATCTCCAGACAGATCTTAAGCGTGGAAATATAACTCCAAAAGAAGAACAAGTGATAATTGATCTACATGCCCATTGGGGTAACATGTATGGTAACTATTTTTGTGCTATTTATCATTTGGATGCGGTGATGATCATGGCAGATGAAATTGAATCGTACTCTAATAGTTTTTTATTAACTACAAAATGTAAATGTGTGTATTGTATTTTAGATGGTTGTTAATAGCAGAGAAAATGCCTGTTCAAATGAACAACGAGATAAATAATTATTGGAGGTGTCATCTAAAAAATAAGCTTCAACATATAGCAGGCAACACCATTGCTTCAACACCAACAGGAGAGGCCAAGCTGTTATAAAATTCCGAAACTAGCTTTAAGCAAGAGGGCCCCTCTCTCCTGGTTTGACTAATTTGTTGTTATTTGTCGTGTCATCTCCAAATCACCATAAAAAAAAACAATCAAGGAATACAAAAATGCATGAAGGCTTATCATGGCAGATCCAGGACTTATGGTTAATGGATGAGTCCCTTCATGTGCATCCCACTACAACATGATATAATATGAAAAACTTCATTAAAAAAATCACTTCATAAAAGAATATAAACTCATTTTGTTTGGTTAAGAGTTAGAGTTTGTTAGTGGATTTTTGCCAACCACCACTAATAAGTCATTATAGTGGCTTGATTTTCTTTAAATAATAATAATGAGTCAACTAAATTATATTAAATTTTCCACATTTAAAAAAAATACTTTGGACTAGAATTGCTAGAATTACATTGTATTTCTCTTTCGATTTTTTTTCAGCATGATTCATCTCCCTTGTGAAATGAAGGCAGGCTCTGAGGGTTTTACCATAGTTGTTTGGAATTCTAAACCCTTCGAATTTGAAGAAGAGATGATAGAAATTTGATAGATTGTACCTGTAGTTAGAATATATTCGGTGATAGAAATATGATATATTGCAGATTTATAATACACTTTTACCTATTTGGAAAGCTCTACTTAACCAATACTTTAGCCTCCTCATTCCTTCCAAGTCCACATCCTTATTTCATGAAATGCTACCTCTACTTTCCTCCAAATTCATCTACACTTCTGTCAAAATATTTTTACACCCTTTTTGATAAAATTTTAATATACATACATATATAATATACAACTTACATTATAACAAAAAAAAAAATCCTATATAATTATTAAAAGATACAATTGTGTCATTGCAGTTGTATTTTTTTAATTATATAATATTTATGATAAACCTAAATTATATATTTTATATTTATTAATGTTATTGCAATGGAGTATACAATTCATTTTTATATTTGATTATTACAATTTAATTATAAAAGTATATAAAATTGAATGATGGTTGATATTAAAGAAAGTGTTGCTTTTTATATGCTTACGGTGATGTTTGTGTACAAGTATAAGTATGTCTTTATAGTGTTGTATTTTAATAATTGCATAAAATTTATATTATAAATTAAGTTTTGTATTTTAAGTATGATATCCAAGTTTTGTATTTTTATATTTATATATGTTATTTTATGTTTATGATATTGTTATTATCTTTGCCGGTAATAAAGTATTTGTTGACCATCAATTTACCTGTGTTTTGATTAAAAATTAGATCACAATATATATAATGTATTTGTTGACCATCAATTTACCTGTGTTTTGATTAAAATTAAATCACAATATATAGCGTTTATATTATCAGATAAAATTAATTTATTGTTTAAAATATTTTGATTGGCTTATTGAGTTTCATTTTAATTTTGTGATAATGGTGATGTAGAGTGTGCTAGACAAAGGACAGAAGCAATGAATAATTTCAAAAGGAGTTGTCTACAGATTCAGTAAAATAATTTGGATGGCAGTTTTTTTTTTTTTTTAATTTGGTAAAATAAATTTTAAAAATCAAATAATTAATTAGATTGTTTGAAATGTATTTTTAATAATAAAAATAGATTTAACACCATAAATCTAAAAACATCTAAAAACACTCAAATTTAACGACTATAACGTAAATTTTTAAAAATCTTTGAAAAAAATTTCATAATCTTACCAAAATTTTAAATTATTCTATACCAACAAAATTTATGTGACTAACTTACTCCCTAAAATTTATGTGACTAACTCACTCCCTAAAACGACCGACAGTAAAATTCAGCGATGGAATATGTCTGAGCACCTCGACCCATGTGCATCTGTTCTTTTAGAATAGATGCTGAGAGGCATAGGTTGATTTCCATGGCCACTGGTTTTTGTTAAAACATAACATATCGAATAAATAATTTATATGATTTTCAGATATTGTGATTGACGAATATTTCATTAAAAATTTATTATTAATAATTTAAATATAATAAATTTTAATTTTAATTTTATTTTATTTAATAAATCATTTAGTTTATAGATTATTAAAAATTATTATTTAATAAATTATATTATTAAAAATTATTATTCTATAGATGAAATTTTAATTAAAAATATAGGAAATATATATTTTTACGTTTATATTTTATTAATTAATTAATTTTTAAAATTATTAAATGATGATGATTAATGTCCACTAAGGTTTATCAGACCTTATGAAAAAAAAATTTAATTGTAATTCTTCAAAATCTTAAAATCTTAATTCTATATTTAAAAAAAAAAAAATCAAAAAAAAAAAAAGTGTTTCAACAATTGGGTTGATTTAACAAGTCAAGAAGATTGTAATTGTGATAAATGTTATGGAAGTGAAATATCTATTTTAAAAAATTATATATATAATTTTTATTACACTAAGATTGTTTACACTAATCTTATGTTTTTAATCAATAGTTTAGTCTTGATAATTGGAAGGTGTTCTCCTTTGAAGATTTTTAGAAACTCTTATCCATATATGTATAATATCAAAAACATACTTTAATTATTTTTTTTAATTTTTTTAATTTTTTTTTATTTTTTATTTTTTAAATTTAACAATTCAACGATAACATATTTTTTTACAAGATTGTGAATTTTCATTATTTAAAATTTGTTTTGAATATACTCTAAATCATACATCTCAAATTTATCATTTCAAAAAATCCTTACCAAATTATATGCAATATTTACTAAAAAATATTCTTAAATAAAATTAAAAAACATCAACTACCTAAATTACACTAATATAATGAAGATGACCAAAGGCTTCCTGCAGTAACCCTAGGCTTCACTGCCTAGACCTAAGGCTAGGTGCCTTTTGCCAATTCGTGAAGTTGCATGGCATTGGGATCCCTTGCGATTAGACCAAATATTGATTGGGATGATCAGTTATCTCCATCATCAGGCATCACGAACCAATAGAGATCATTGTAGTGGTTGGTACTCTATTAGGGAGAGTTAAGCTCTGGTTCCTTGTGAATTTTCTCTGGTTGAATGACCGCCATGGCTGATCCAACCCAGGACTCATAAATCTCAAAGGAGGTCGTGAATTTCAACAACTTAGTCATAAATAGCCAAAGTTTCAAAAAATCCCTCCTAAGTTTGTTAAGAATGTTAATGAAATCCTGAAGATCATGATGTCAGCTCTGCAAGCTAGTTTAAGGGCTCTGCAGCTAGCCGATCGAGCAATCTACGATTCAATGGCCCTCCCCTAAATATGTTATATCTCGGATTGACACCAACTCGAAGCCAAAAAATGAAAGGGGATGTGGTTTTTTCCTTTGTAGGGAAGGGTTTCTTCACTTTTTATTTTGAACTCAAGGAAGATTGAGATCTGATTTTCAGAAGTGGGCCATAGTTCATGGGGCCTCAAGGGATTTATCTGAATTGATGGAACCCTAATTTCAACATAGATTGTGATATCCCCACAGTTGTTCCATTATGGGTCAAGTCGCCATATCTCCATCTTCATTGCTGGAACGATGCCAGATTTAGGGTGATTGGTAACTCTTTGGGAAAATATATTGATTGTGTAGAACCGGGAGGGTTTTTTTTCCTATGCTTGGATATGTGTTGAAGTTAATTTAGAGATGGGGCTTCTGGTAGCTACAAATAATTGCATGGATAATTGGACTCAAATCCAAGAATTTGATTATGATAAGCTCCCTTTCAAATGTCGAATCTTCCTCGAATATGGGCATTTCACTAGAAGTTGCTCTAAATCACTAACCACTCAAGAAAATCAAGGATACCAAGGGGATCTGTTAAACACACACATGGAATGTGAACATGATATGAAATATAATCGTGAGATACTTTTACTATTCACAAGATATACATTTATAATACATTTTTATGATTGTTGGATTCATATTCCAAGGTCTCTTGGACTCCCTTTGATTGTTCAACTTCCACACCATAACCCTTAACATATTCGGTGTCCAACATTCCCCCCCCTTAATCTAAAGGGGTATATATGAGTCCAATAAAAGAGTTGTAATACAAAAGTGGAATCCAATGGTTGAATGTGCTCTCTCATATGAAGATACAAGGTTGGAGAACTTGAGTTCTCAATCGACGATGGTTTAAGGATGACCACTGACATAAGAATGCTTAGTGCGGTTCCTGGAACTCTTCCAACTCTAGCAAGAAGCAGAAGACTTCTGCTAGAGGACGTGCTCCAATTTTTTGTGAAAAAATAGACCTTTGGGTCTAAACTTGGAACGCTTTATGAAGTTCCCGAAACTCTTCTAAATTTGGCTAGAAGTTGAAGTATTATGCTAGAGGAAGTGTACCTAATGCTTTGAAAATGGAGACCATCAACCTGTAAAAGGGAGGTATTAAACTTTTGGAAAAAAGGGAAAACCTCAACCTAAAAAGGGATGTCTTGACCTGTGGTGGTTTAAGGAAGGCCACCAACCAAAGTCATGCTCAGGGCTTCTCTTTGTCTCTAGATACAACTATGAATTTGGGTATGGTTGTCTCTAGTTGTAGGATCAGGCAACAGGTTCAGGTTGTGGCTCAGGCTTGCTTGATGTATCTTTGAAGATTGTATATGATCATCAATTCCCCCCCAGTTAGATACAAGGTGAGAAGATGAAGAGAACTCAACTGCAAGACTTTTCAATAATCTAGAACAAATCCTATGATATGATTGAAATATCTTCTTGGCTATTGAATATCATTTCCAAGAAGCGATCCATCAAAGGTGAATCTTTGTTCTTGCAGGAGGCTTATTTATGAAGAATCTATTTGAATGATGAGTGTGCTGACCACAGTGCTCACACGAATGAAGATCGAAACAATGATCTTTCACATGGACAACTCTGTCATAATGTTGTCATTTGATAATCTTTGAATATGAATTTTCTTGTACAAGTCCGACACTTCAAAATTTGATGCTATTTTACTAGTTTGGAGTTTGAAATGAGACCTCCTTGTCATATCCAAGACCAGTTCTATTATTTTTGTTGACAAGTTCTTCCCAAGGTCGGATGATGGGATTGGGAAGTGCAGACTAAACTTCTACATTTGTAGTCAAATTTTCTTTTGTAATGGGAACTTGATGGGAATTATCATCAACTTTACTAACTTGATCACTTGTTAGTTGTTGATAGGTGTTTGTTTCAACCTCAAATAGAGGATTTTTCTGAACAAAAACAAGTTCATAATGATGTATTTTCCATTGTAACTTATCTTGTTGTAACTGTGATTCGAGTTGCAGAAATTCAATCTTTTTTTGTTCATTTTTCAAACAGACGAATTTTTTTTTTTTTTTGTTTTTTGAATATGGCTACTTCTATATTGATACAAAAATAGTGTTACATGGAGGCCGGTACTTCGAGATTTTAAAATTTTGGCCTGGTGGCAGTATTTTCAGCTTTACCAGCAGGTAATTGATCATCATTACAGTTAAGAGAGAGACCATGAAAGCTTTGAAGAGCTATAAGACTGTCTGTTCCTATCAAATGACTTACAACTGTAACTGAAACTGTAACATGAACAGACCTTGACAAAATATCTCCTGTGGAGTGAACCAGAATAGCTAAATGTTTACAATTTCTAGCCATAGCAAAAACAAAGATGACAATTCTGGAACCTGTAATTAGAGCAAGAACCTGGACAAAAAACAGAGTGTAACTCCCACGCAGGGGAGACCGACCATAAAGCAGGACTGAGACCAAGAGAACAGTAGCAGAATTAGGCAGAAACATAAGAATGTAGATAAGCACCTGTAGGCCAATGAAAACCAAAACACCGTCGCGCAAACCTGGAACCATCTTACTGAGCAGAGGGAGGGTCTTCCTCGACAATGAGGCAGGCATATTTATAAGGATCCTCATCATCAGAAGGGGGACCAATTTTGCATTCTGGACCGCCATCAATGGGTGCCGAAGGACTCGCCTGAGCTCCCAGGTTGGCCTCAATGCCCGAAGAAACCAGCTTCCCGATGTCCGCCTGGGGCGCGCTGTGCTCTGTCTCCATGAAGGACTCCCGAGCAGCCACAGGGGTGGCGCAAGCTTGGGCCGAAGAAACCTGATCAGTGGGAGCTGCCCGAAGATCGATGGTCACCGTGGCAAGGAGAGAGGTGTTATCAATGCTGCAGGGGAAGTGAAAACGGGCGTGGTGTGAATTCGCCCTGGACGACAAACGAAAATGCCCAACAGAATTGAAACGATTCCGACCCCTCCCACGACCTCTGCGCGGTGCAGGAAGACGTACAGGGCCAAACTCAGAAGAATATGACGAGGAATCAGAGTTAGAGGGGGAGGAACGGTTGATAGCGCGCCCAAGGACTCCCCCTCGCCTGCAGCGCATTCTCGGGCGTAAGCGGGGCATGGTGTGATGATCAGAGAGAACAGTGAGGGCAGAGTGAGCTTGTGGGCAACCAAAATCAGTGACAGACGGACGCGGAAGAGTGCAGGAGGCACAATTGGATATGTGAAGGCCGGGCAGAATTTCCATGCAGCAATTTAACATACAGCGAGACCCAGTACTGGTGCGGGAGCTGCGCTCAACCGCTGCAGGGATGCAACAGACGCTGAGGGGATGAACCAACACGAAATTACCAGAGTTCGCCATCGCTAATGAAGAAATGCGCCGGTTTCGGGGAGAGAGCTCCCATGAATGAGCATTGAATTGCCTGACTGCAGCATTAAAGGGCCAGATCATGCGAGGATGGGTGGCGGTGGTGGTGAGCCACACGCCAGCCCACCTGACCCCCTGCTCTGCATTAAACACTGCTACCACCCGCATCCGGGAAAACAAATTTGAATGTTAGAGAGTTCCTTGTTGATTTTTACCATCCCATCAGCAATGGAACGAATTAAGGTATTCACCAACTCTAATGCATCATCAAGTCTAGCCATTTTATCTATTTCAAGTAAATGAAAGGTGCACCACTATATCAAATGGGTGATGTCCTAGCCTTTAAATCTCTTGTTCTCCAAATCACAAATGAATGCATTTATGATATGATAAATCATTTAAGATACCCTTTTAAATCTCGGGGAAACGATAAATAAATCCATAGTTATCAAATGCACGGCATGTTTTCAAAGCCTTGATTTTTTAAGTAACACCTGGCTCTAATGTGCATTAATAAACTTTCATATATCATAAACTAGATAGAAGGATTGCTTACCCAAAAATTCCATCATAAAGCTCTTGCAATGCATGTCTTGTTCCATAATAGTGAACTTTATAACTCCATATCAGTGGAAAAGTTATCTGACTATTGAGCCTCAAAAGTATTCAATGTCCCTTAAATATTTCTCCGCCACACTATTATTTGCCTCTCCATCGCACAATACCACTAGCCGCAAGCAGCACTCCAACGTCTTTCTTTTTTTCTTTTACAACTTCCAATGGTGGAATGAGGTCAATGATGGTAGCTCTATCAAAGTAAGGAGAACCTACAACGATGGACAAGTAAAATTTTGTAATACAAAGCACTATGTTTTGAATGGAGGTTTCACAACAACAAAGTGGTACGATTCAATGCACCCCTATAAGTGTGCAAGGAAGATCAGAGTGGCCTTTCACCCCACTGAATAAGGAAATGGGAACACACATTGTGAATGAATCTCATGATAGAAAATAATTGCTCAGATAACAAATGTTGAAGGACTATTTAAGCATAGACAAGCATATAGATAGGTAGAGAGTCATGTGCAAAGGGAACGATGGGTAAAACTTATGAGTAGAGATTCAGAAGTGTAGGATTTATGTGCATAGAAAAGGACACAAAACCAGTAGCTAAAATTGGATAAGGGACAGAAATTTCCTACTTAAATACCATGTTAAACACACACATGTAATGTGAACATTATATGAAAGATAATCGTGAGATACTTTTACTATTCACAAGATATACATTTATAATACATTTTTATGACAGTTGGATTCATATTCCAAGGTCTCTTGGACTCCTTTTGACTGTTCAACTTCCACACCATAACCCTTAGCAGATTAGGTGTCCAACACAATCAATGAGAGAAATCCAAAATACAAAAGGTCCCCAACAAAAAACAACAACCTCAAGAGGGAAAAATTGCTTAGCAATTTAAAGGCAAGTTGGAAAACAACAATACAAGTGGAAATAAAGAGGGCTCGAGTCAATCATGAAATCACAAGAGTATGAATAATAAATATGAAGCCCTGGAAAATGTCAATGATAAAGAAGGTCCCTTGCAAAAAACTCTGAAGCTTGTTCTCCAAATCCTTGATAAAACTACAATAGAGGAGAATAAATCTCCTGAAGATTCCCAAAATACTTCAGATGACTTGTCAGAAAAAGAAGAGGATGTTTAGCCACATGTCCAACTCTTGTGCTAGATCAACAGATGAGAAATCATATATTGAGAAATCTAGATAAATGGAAAGAAAGGTTCGACAAACACAGAGAAAACTAATAGGGAAATCCACAAAGAGAAAATAGAAAAAGACAAAGAGTTGGGATATCATAACAGAATGTAATTTCAAAATGCAAGAAAAAATTGGTTTCATTTAAAATCCCAATGACCGACAGTAAAATTCAGTGATGGAATATGTTTGTGCATCTGTTCTTTTAGAGTAGATGTTGAGAGTCATAGGTTGATTTCCATGGCCACTAGTTTTTGTTAAAACTTAACATATCGAAAAAATATATAGATCCGTGTGTGTGTGTGTGTGTGTGTGTGATTTTCGTATATTTTGATTGACGAATATTTCATTAAAAAATATTATTAATAATTTAAATTTAAATTGCATTTTATTTAATAAATAATTCTATTGTATAGATTATTAAAAACTACTATTCTTTTTTTTTGTAAGTCAAGACTCATGTGTAGATCGGGAACCGATGACCTATCACATGGAGTGCCTTACTGTGCACCCTTCACCATCGAACTGTGCCCGTGGGCTATTAAAAAATATTATTCAATAAATTATATTATTAAAATTTATTATTGGATAGATGAAATTTTAATTAAAAATATGAGAAATATATATTTTTACACCTATATTTTTTTAATTATTAAATGATAATGATGATGATGATTAATGTCCACTACGGTCTATCAAACCTAAAAAGAAGCCTGAAAAATAATCTAATCTGTAAATTTTCAAAATCTTACTTCTATGTTTAAAAAAAGGAAATAAGTGACCCAAGATCACTACAATCACAATTTAACAAGTCAAGGAAGATTGTAATTGTGACATATAAAGCTAGTGGAAATGAAATATCTATTTTACAAAATTATATTTATTACACTAAGATGGTTTACACTAACCCTATGTTTTTAATCAATAGTTTAGTTTTGATAGTTGGAAGGTGTTCTCCTTTGAATATTTCTAGACATTTTTATCCATATATATAATATCAAAAGCATACTTTAATTAATTAAAAAAAAATTTCTTAATTTAACAATTCAACAATAACATATTTTTTTGCAAGATTGTGAATTTTCATTATTTAAAATCTATTTTGAATATATAAATAAATACAATACCTTTAAAAACTCTAAATTATACAAATCTCAAATTTATCATTTCAAAAAATCCTTACCAAATTATATGCAATATTTACTAAAAAATATTCTCAAATAAAATAAAAAAACATCAATTACCTAATTACACTAATATAATGAAGATGGCCTAAGTCCTCCTTTATTAACCTTAGGCTTCACTACCTAGGCCTTAGGCTATGTGCCTTTCGCCAATTCGTGAAGTTGTTTGGCATTGGGATCCCTTGCGATTAGACCAAATATTGATTGGGATGATTGGTTCTTTCCATCATTAGGCATCACGAACCAATAGAAATCACTTTAGTGGATGGTAATCTATCAAGGAGAGGTAAGCTCTGGTTCCTTGTGATTTTTCTCTGGTCGGACAATTTCCATGGCTGATCCAACCCAAGACTCATAACTCTCTAAGGAGGTCATGACTTTCAACAACTTAGTGGTAAATGGCCTTAAGTTTCAAAAAATAACTCCTTCTAAGTTTGTTAAGAAGATCAATGAAATCCTGAATATCATAATCTCAGCTTTGCAAGCTGGGTTAAGGGTTGTTCAACTAGCAGATCAGGAAATCTACGAGTCAATTTAGATAAATCCCTTGAGTCCCCAGGAAGATTGAGATCTGATTTTCAGAAGTGGGCCATATTTCATGGGGGCTGAAGGGATTTATCTGAATTGATGGAACCCTAATTTCAACCTACATTGTGATATCCCCATAGTCGTTCTAGTATGGTTCTAGTTTCCATATCTCCCTCTTCATTTCTGGAATGATGCCACATTCAGGGTGATTGGTAACTCTTTGGGAAAATATATTAATTGTGTAGAACCCCGGGAGGGTTTGTTTTCCTATGCTCGGATATGTGTTGAAATTGATTTAGATAAGGGGCTTCTGGTAGCTACAAATCATTGCATGGATAATTGGACTGACAACCAATTTTATTATGATAAGCTCCCTTTCAAATGTCGAATTTTCCTCGAATATGGGCACTTCACCGGAATTTTCTCTAAATCACTAACTACTCAAGAAAATCAAGGAGACCAAGGGGATCTGTTAAACACACACATGGAATGTGAACATGATATGAAATATAATCATGAGATACTTTTACTATTCACAAGATATGCATTTACAATACATTGTTATGATTGTTGGATTCATATTACAAGGTCTCTTTGACTCCCTTTGATTGTTCAAATTTCACACCATAACCCTTAACAGATTAGGTGTCAAACATTCCCCCCCTAAATTTGAAGGGGTATATATGAGTCCAAGAAAAGAGTTGTAATACAAAACTGGAATCCAATGGTTAAATTTTCTCTCTCATATGAAGATACAAGGTGGGAGAACTTGAGTTCTCAACCGATGGTGGTTTAAGGATGACCACCAACACAAGAATGCTTAGTGCAGTTCCTGGAACTCTTCCAACTCTGACAAGAAGCTGAAGTCTTCTGCTAGAGGAAATGCTCCATTTTTTTTGTGAAAATGAGACCTTTGGGTCTGAACTTGGAACACTTTATGAAGTTCCCGAAACTCTTCTAAATTTGGCTAGAAGTTGAAGTATTATGCTAGTGGAAGTGTCCCTAATGCTTTGAAAAGGGATACCATCAACCTATAAAAGGGAGGTATTCAACTTTTGGAAAAAAAAGGAAAACCTCAACCTAAAAATGGAGGTCTCAACTTGCAGTGGTTTAAGGAAGGCCGCCAACCAAATTCATGCTCAGGGCTTCTCTTTGTCTCTAGATACAACTATGAATTTGGGTATGGTTGTCTCTAGTTGTAGGATCAGGAAACAGGTTCAGGTTGTGGCTCAGGCTTGCTTGATGTATCTTTGAAGATTGTATATGATCATCAATTCCCCCACTATCAGATACAAGGTGAGAAGATGAAGAAAACTCAATTGCAATACTTTTCAATACTCTAGAACAAATCCTATGATATGGGTGAAATATCTTCTTGGCTATTGAATCCCATTTCCAAGAAGCGATCCATCCAAGGTGAATATTTGTTCTTGCAGGAGGCTTATTTATGAAGCATCTATTTGAATGATGAGTGTGCTGACCATAGTGCTCACATGGATGAAGATCAAAACAATGATCTTTCACATGGACAACTTTGTCATAATGTTGGCATTTGATAATCTTTGAATATGAACCGTCTTGTAGGAATCAGACACTTTGAAATTTGATGGTATTTTACTAGATTGGAGTGTGAAATGAGACCTCCTTGTCATATCCAAGACCGATTCTATTAATTTTGTTGACAAGCTCTTCCTAAGGTCTGATGATGGGATTGGGAAGTGCAAACTAAAATTCTACATTTATAGTCAATTTTTCTTTTGAAATGAACACTTGATGGGAATTATCTTCAACTTTACTAAATTTATCACTTGTTAGTTGTTGATAGGTTTTTTCAACCTCAAATAGATGATTGTTCTGAACAAAGACAAGTGCATAATGATGTATTTTATATTGTAGATAATCTTGTTGTAACTGTGATTCGAGTTGCAGAAATTTGATCTTATTTTGTTCATTTTTCAAACAAATTTGAATGTCAGAGAGTTCCTTATTGATTTTTACCATCCCATCAATAGTGGAATGAATTAAGGTATTCAAAAACTCCAATGCATCATCAATTCTGGCCATTTTATCTAGTTCAAGTAAATGAAAGGTGCACCATTATATCAAATGGGTGATGTCCTAGCCTTTAAATCTCTTGTTCTCCAAATCACAAATAAATGCATTTATGATATGATAAAACATTTAAGTTATTCTTTTAAATCCCATGGAAACCATAAATAAATCCATATTTATCAAATGCATGGCACGTTTCAAAGCCTTGCTTTTTAAGGAACACCTGGCTCTAATGTGCATTAATAAACTTTCATTTATCATAAACTAGATAGAAGGATTACTTACCCAAAAATTCCATCATAAAGCTCTTGCAACACATGTCTTGTTCCATAATAGTGAACTTTATAACTCTGTATCAGTGGAAAATTTATTTGACTATAGAGCCTCAAAAGTATTCAATGTCCCTTAAATATTTCTCCACCACACTATTATTTTCCTCTTCGTCGCACAATACCACCAGCTGCAAGTAGCACTCCAACGTCTTTATTTTTTTCTTTTACATCTTCCAACGATGGAATGAGGTCAATGATGGTAGCTCTATCAAAGTAAGGAGAACCTACAATGATGGACAAGTAAATTCTTGTAATACAGAGCATTATGTTTTGAATGGAGGTTTCATAGCCACAAACTGGTACAAGTCAATGCACCCCTATAAGTGTGCAGGGAAGATCAGAGTGGCCTTCCATTCTCTCAGGGCCTATAGATGGCCACGTAGGTTGCTTCGAGTTCCATATTTGTATGGTAAATGATCTGAAATAAAGGATCCTTTAGATTCCACATTCAAGGAGTGTGGAGGCTCTCAAAGCCTTTAAACTTCGACTTCAAAATTGTTACATTATATGTTCAAGTTGAGATTAGTAACAATTTTATACAAGTTATGTAACTTTGTGGAGATAACTTCTCACCATATATGAAAATTGTGAATTCAAATACCATTTATGAAAATTCCCTTGTAGTCTGATGCATTGATCATTGTGGATGAAACTCGAAGCACTTATTTTTCTATGGAAATTGTTAATAAAGGAAAATTCATGACTGCAAGAGCTTTTATCCACAAAAGAAGAAAAGTATGAGAGGAAAAAATGAAAACATCAATAAGTCACCCAAAGGGCAATTAGTTTTTTTTGTTTCGTTGTCAGAATTTGAGTTCATTGAATGGAGCGTTGGATTGGAATACGCAACACATCCTCCTCCCATGGAATTTCCAATAAAGTGGTTGCATCTCTCTGTTGTTCTCCTTATTTTACAACATGTCGACTACATTTGGGCTTGAGCAGGATAGAAGTAACATATGTAAGATACCTCGTTATCAGAAATATCTTAGTGGCAGAAAAATGGGAGTGTTGTACTTATGTAAGGGTAGATAATGTTTCTTTCACCCCACTGAATAAGGAAATGGGAACACACATTTTGAATGAAGCTCATTGTAGAAGATAATTGCTCAAAGAACAAATATTGAAGGAATATTTGAGCACAGACAAGCATAGATATAGGTAGAGCATGAGGTGCAAAGGGAACGATAGGTAAAACTTATGAGCAGAGATTCAGAAGTGCGAGATTAATGTGCACAGAAAAGGACACAAAATCAGTGGCTCAAATTGGAGCAGGGAAAAAATTTCCTGCTTTAATACCATGTTAAACACACACATGTAGTGTGAACATTATATGAAAGATAATCATGAGATACTTTTACTATTCACAATATATAAAATTATAATACATTGATATGACCTTTGGATTCATATTCCAAGGTCTCTTTGACTCCCTCTGACTGTTCAACTTCCACACCATTACCCTTAGCAGATTAGGTGTCCAACATGATCAATGATAGCAACCCAAAATATGAAAGGGCCCCAACATAAAATAACACGCTCTATAGGGAAAATTTGCTTAACTATCTAAAGGCATGCTAAAAAATAACAATAACATTGAAAATAAAGAGGGCTCGAGTCAATCATGAAATCGCAAGAGTATGAATAATAAATATGAAGCCTTGGAAAATCTCAATGACAAAGAAATTCCCTTTCAAAAATATCTGGAGCCTGTTCTCCAAAGCCCTGAGAAAAATACAGTAGAGGAGAATAAGTCTTCTGAAGTCTCCAAAAAAACTTCAGATGACTTGTCAGAAAAATAAGAGGATGATTAGCCACAGGTCCAACTATTGTGGCTAGATCAGCAGATGAGGAATCATATATTGAGAAAGCTAGAGAAATGGAAATAAAGGTTCAACAAAATGGGAGAAAAAACTAATAGGTGAATCCACAAAGAGAAAATAGAAAAAGACAAAGAGTTGGGATAACATAACACTATTCACTAATTGTAAGCAGACCATGGAAGTAAAGAAGGGGAAAATGGATTAAAAACAGGCCCCTCAAAGGGGGAAACCCATCCTAAAGGTAAATAATGAATATATTTTCTTGGAAATGCAAAGGATTCGGTTCTAACAAAAGAATAAAAAGGAAAAAGCATTGATATTTAAAGAAAATCCAGTCGTTTCCCTCTTCTAGGAGACCAAATTCGATGAGAATAATCTTTCATCTAAATAGAATAAAATATGAAATAAGAGCCTTATCCTCTCAGTCACCTCTTGGGTGAATCAAGAGGTATGGGTACATTTTGGGATCTTGATCAGCTAAAGCTTTTAAACGATTGTAAATCAAAGCGTTGGATTGCCACTTCTTTCCAAATTTTGGCCCTAAATCGGGTATGCACAATGATTAATCTTTACATATTTGTCCATTTTAGAGAAAAACAAGAGTGTTGGCAATCTCTCATGGATCTAAAAGAAACAAAATTTGGAGGAAATTGCATTGTGGGAGGAGACTTTAACACCACTCTCCATGAGAAGGAGAAGAGAGGGGGGACATTGGTTAGTGATCCTTTCTAATAATCCATGGCAAATCTAAAAAACTCCTTGCATATGATAGATATTAAACCCTCACTTGGAACAACAAGAGATTTAGTCCTGGGCACATTGCAATGAGATTAGACGGGTTTTTGGTTTCCAACCACTTTCTCTCTTTTAAACTAGTTATCCAATCATTTATTCTCCCTTGGAATGGATCTGGTCATCAACCTATCAAATTGACAGTTAGCCTTCCCCAAAATTACAGACCCATCCCTTTTCGATTCTTGGCCCTCTAGTTACAAGCCATGGGATTCTCGGAGATAATAGTTGCATCATGGAAGAAATGGGTAGAAGGAAGTCCTATTAGAATTTGGGAAACCACAATTAAAAGAATTAAATAATACATCAAGAAATGGTTAAAAAAATTGAAATCTGGCAATGAAATTTCTTTCCTCACCTTGGAAAAATATGTGGAGTTGATTCAATCCTAGATGGAAACTGAGTATGTCTTAGAGGATTTATTACAACAGGAATTGGAAACCTTCCAATCCTATTATGAAATTTTAAAACAAGAATATGATTCCTGGAGATTAAAATCAAGAAGTGTCTGGTTAAATTCCGGGGATAGGAATACAAAGTTTTTCCATAACCAAGCAAATAATAGGGAAAGGCAAAACAACATTTCAAAAATACAGGTGCAGGGGAAAAAAATTGACAATTTTCAGTCAATACAAGAAGTGACATATGATCACTTCAGTAATTTGTATCAATCCCCTGATCAAATCAATGAAGAGGTGGAACAATTCATCCTCGAACAAGTCCATGAGTTCCTTTACAAGAGATGAATGTCCATCTCATTGTCCCTCCTTCTATCGAAGAAATAAATCGGGTTGTTTTATCATTCCACCTAGGAAAATCTCCAGGGTTGGATGGCTTCCTTGCTCTCTTTTATCAATGCTTCTAGGATTTAATTCATAAGGACCTGGTAAGAATTATTTGTTACTCGCTAAAACAACTTTGTATAGGAGAAGGAATAAACTCCCCTTTTTGGCTCTTGTTCCTAAAGAAAGAAATCATTCTTCCTTTGTCGGGTTGAGGAAAATCTCCCTTTGTAATGTCTCTTACAAGATTATCTCTAAAATTTTGGTGTTGAGACTAAAGAAAATTCTCCCATGCATCATTTCTAAGAATCAAGGGCTCTTCGTCCTAGGGAGGTAGATTTCTGATAACATAATTATGATCTAGGATGTGGCGGACTCTAGTTGGCAAAGGGCCGACCAAGGAATGGTTATATAATTAGACATGGTAAACACATTTGAGAAAGTTTGACATAGTTATCTCTTCAAAGTCATGAAAAATATGGGCATTCATGAAATATCCCCTCAATAGGTGGCTCTGTGTATTGGATCTACTTGGATTGCTTCCTTAATCAATGGCATGGGTTCCTATTTTTTCAAGGCCTCTAGGGGGCTTAGGTAAGGTTTCCCTCTATCTCCATTTTGTGTATCATAATTGATGATTCCATGCTTGGAGAATAGAAGAAGCATTGATTTATTACCGAGGATTCACTTTTAAAATGATATCAAAATCATTAATCATGCTCACTTTGTAGAAGAAGTGATCCTTCTAGGCAGAGGCTCAATCGTGATAATTAAAATATACAAAAGGATTTTGGACAAATGTTTGGATGCTTCTAGAGGACTACTAAACGAGACCAAATCCCAAATCTTTGCTTGGAATATAAGTACAATTCATCAAAAGAAAATTACAAATTCTTTGAGTTTCAAATTGATGATAGACTGGATTGGTTTCAAATATTTGGGGATGCGAATCTACTTCAATAAATCCTCTTCCATACCTTGGAGCAACATTATCGACAAAATTAAAAATAAAAAGGAGAATTGGGGAGACTAATGGCTAAATCTAGTCAACTAAATTGTTCTTTCTAAAGAAGTTATGTCAATGATTCTCGTGTTGCAATCCCCTGCTCTATTGGTTCCCAAGTTTATTTTTATTCGACTAGGGTTCCTTCTATGAAATTTTTTATGGGAAGGAGGTAAGTCTTCCACTAAAAAATTTCACCTGGTAAAATGGGCCACTATTAGGGTTCCAAAGCTTCATGGAGGTTTGGGTATCAGAGGCCCTTTTTTGTTGAATATTGATTTTGTTTTGAAGCTAGATTGGAAAATAAGGATTAAACCAAATCCATGGTGGACCCAAATCTTGAAGGCTAAGTATCAACAACACATTGAGGCAGATCTACAATATAGGAAATGTTCTTCCATTTGGAATATCATCTATTCAACATCCTTCTTGATAAACTCGCACCTAAATTGGATTCTAGGGAATGGAGAATCTATCCGGCATTGGGAGGATTTTATCCTCCATCATATGTTGCTAGAGAAAATTGAGGAATTTTTCCCTCTAAGGGACCATATGCCTATAAATGGGATAAACACAGTAGCTCACATATATTAGTGGAACGATGAAGGTTTATGGATATATTTGAATGTAGGTGATCTCCTTGATCATATTAAGCCTCTTGGTGACATTTTGAAAATAAAGTTGACAGGTAGTGTCCCTATCAATTGGCACCTTTAGAACATAATTGGATGGAAATCCTAATCATGCTTATTCAAGGAGGGATATTCAGATCTACTCTTTCAATCAAGAATCTCCCCCAAATCCTCTATTTGTTGGTTATTAACTCATTAAAAGATACTAAATTCGGAGAATACGAGGAAGAGGGGAATCCAGGGCCCATCGAGATGCCCTCTGTGTGAAAATCAAGAGGAATCTATCCTGCGTATTTTTCTATATTGTTCTTATGTCATGTATGTTTTGTCTATTCCCATGAGCCCATTGCCTCATAAAATTTGTTGTGCCATTGGAATTAAATATTTATTTTCTTCTTGGCGTAGGCATTATTTGGGCTCCATTCAATCCAAATACTCCTTTAAAGCGATTTGGCTTGCTATTCCTAAATTTATATTTTGGAATATTTGGCTCTCCAATGATTTTCAAAGGCTCCCCCTGCTCAACCAAATCCACTGCTTCAAAGGTCATTCCCTCTGCCTTGAGTTTAACCCTCGCTCGAGAGACTCTTCGCTTGATTCCCTTTAAGACAAATGGGTTGATTCCCTTTCTCCTATATCCCTTGTCTCTTAGATTCCGTATTTTAAATCTCATCATCCTTGCTAGAAGATGAATTTATCTCATATGGAGCTGGAATAATGGAAGACACAACAGAGACAATGGATTTTACATTTTGATAGAGCTTCGAAAATAAATCCAAGGGTGGCAGGAAGGGGAGGAATTTTAATTAATCCCGGTGGAATAATTGAAGAAAACTTCTCATGCGGTCTAGGAAGATAAACTAACAACCAAGTTAAGATGTATGGGCTATTGCAGGTTCTATACATTTCCAAAGACAGAGGTGTGGAAGACATTATCATCTTAGATGATTCATTGCTCATGATCCAGTGTCTTAATGGTGAAAATATTCTGAAAGACAACTCCCTTGTTATGGTTCCCTAGAGAATTAGAAGTATAAGAGTATTCTTTCACTCAAGACGATGTTATCAAATACTTAGAATCAACAATGTGGAAGTTTATATGAAAGTGAATTAGGCTCTCTTTGGAAGAAGCTAAGCTTGAAATTAATTATCACAATAAGATCTGATTGATCCCCTAATTGGTCATATGATTCCAAGATTTTGGATCCTTTCTAATTTCCTTCATCATTGGATTATGGTTTTAATTATAAACATCGTAAATGTTTTCCTCTCCCTTATATTTTGTCTACCCTTTCATGCTTTGTCCCTTGTATTCATTACAATAGTTTTAATCAAGATTTGGTAAGGTTTTATGATGGTAGGGTATCATGTCAAGGCGTGTCAAAGTTATGTATTCCATTGCAATGAAAAGACATTGTTTCTTGCCTTTCAAGATCGGATTAACAACATTTATCTACCCAAGCCTTGGATTTTCCCTTCAATCAGAATAATGATGGATCTCCTTGGACGATGCATACGGAAATTTAATGTTCTAAAGATGAAAATCGTGTGGAGTGAAAGGGGATGCACTGTTAAATTAGGATGATTTCTTAATTAATATCTATTCATTCCTGTGATCATTCCTCTAACCACGTCGTCTCTTTAGGAGTTCGTGAATTTGTTTTTTTTTCAGCCTCTGGACTTAATTGTGGCATCAAGGCAATCAATATTTTGGCAGCTCTGCAAAGATTTTTACTGTATACTTCATTTTCTTCTCCATTGGACGATGACTTTATGGGAAAGGCGCTCCTACTCGTGGGAATTTTGGCATTCAAGGCTCACTAGTTTAGAGGCCTCCCTGGAAGAGCACAAACATCCTTTCTCTGTTGTCCTCAATCTGGTTCGATCCTCAATTCTGGCAGTTATATATGAGTTTCTTATTTTCAACTTTGTTCTTTGCACAAAATTTGGTTTGGATGGAAATTTCAGCGATATAGTCTCTTATCCCGACTCTTTGGATGTTAATTGGAGTCTATTAAGGTGGTTTGAGTCTCCGCTAGCTAACCCAGTAGCTTGGTCGTCCTTATTTCCTGGAGCTTTTTGCATGACTCTGGTTTTGCGGTTGTGGAATTATCTCATGTCTCCTTCTTCCAAGTTGAGTTTAGACCCCTTTGTAGGTTTGCATGGATATTATGTTTGTATCTAGGCTCGAGTCTATAATTTAAGGATAAAAAATATGGACCTGTCGCCTCATTATGATAAAATCCTTGAAGCCAGCAAAGGGAACCCTAGGTCAACTCCTACCATCAAGCTTCTTTGAAATCTCGTTCAATGTGGTATAATGAATTCTGATTCAGAATTAGTGTCATCCTCAGTTGATAGTCCTTTTTCTCATTGCTGGTCTACCCATGAAGCTCTTCACGGGGCAGATTATGATCTCCAAGTCTAATTCTGCCACATGAATTACTCCCATGTGGATATCACGGACAAGTTATTGACACTTCAACTTTAGTTCTCTCGTTTGATAGATGAAGTGGATGCACTCAAGAACATTATCATGGAACTCAAGCTAAGTAAAGATGCTCCCACAGAATCTGACTAAGACTAGGCAGATTCAGGCAAGTGATACATAGATCTCAACATGCCAACAACAATCAATGATTAAATCTAGTTACTATCACTACATGTGGATTTTTGTCCTTTTTGTAATTTTGTAGATATGTTGTAATCAGGTGTATTGTTATTTTTTTGGTTCCTTTTACGGAATGGGTCAATTTTCTTTTTGAATTTTGGCAAGGTTTTAATATCGAAGATGTAACCCCATGTATTTTGTTGCGATTGAGTGCAGATTTAACACTAAATTACTCATTTGTATGTAAAATAAATAAATTACACTAATATAAAATATTAAAAAATCTTAAATATATAATTATAATTAATATTTGTACAATTATAATAATTTCTATTTTTTTAATACAGTTCATAATAATTATTTAATTTTAAAAATATTACAAAACTTGATATCACATTAATGTATAAATACATTTATTTCAAACTTTTTAAACAAATTGTAGCCGAGTATCATCATGTACATTTGGAAACTACATAACATCATGTTCATTTGGAAAGTACATTTGCATCTTATTTTATGCAACACTTATTAAGTCTATAACTAAGAAATCATATTTCTCTTTGTGGACAATCCTTATCAAATAAAATAAATTATTTTTTAATCGTAACTTCTTTCTTTTTTTTGGTAGTTTAGACTAATCTTAATCACCCACGGTTTTCGAACCGGTGACCTTACAGACGAAGTGCCTTAACAGTGCACCCCATCATCGACTACTTTACACCATGTGGGCTTAATCATAACTTTTATTAATATAAACTATTGATGAAATTTTTATGGCTTTATTGTTTTTTACTTTAATCTAGCTATATTTACGTTAAGCGGCATGACTAGATACTATGTAGTGCTTGTTCTTTTAAAAATGTTTCATCTTCAAAGTGTTGATAAAAGTATTATTTTGAAATCTATATTACAAAATACAGTTTCAAATATATTCTAATTCCATGTAAAATATGGTAGATTATATTAAACACCATATTGATATTTATGTTTGTTATTTTTCCATCATGTAAAAATATGATTTTATTTGGATGATAAGCATATGCCTCAAATTCCCCGATGGGGGTGCCTTAACTGCAGGACACATGGTGGGAGAGATGGCGGCGGAGCCTATCTTACCTCCATGCACACCTCATCCTCAGGTTTAAGTGATATGACAACAAGGGCCAACATGCAAGGTTGTCACCCACGAACGAAGAAGGCTTTTAAAACCCATCCCTGGAGCTGGTTATGTATTTCTTGGTCAAGGTGGGAGATGGTAGAGCTCTGTAGTGAGGTAAGGGTGTTGGATTTCATGTATGCCTTGTCGAGGTCTAGGCCTTGGGGGAAAGGCAGAGAATTCAGAGACTGGTGCGCAGTGTGGGGTGTATTATTTATGCTGGAAGGCCCCTGGGACCTTGGAACGTCCAGAGAGAAGGAATCGATTAGTATTCTTGTTTTCTCAACTAGTTTGCATAATGCGGAAAAGTTGATAGGAGAAACGCCAGGGCAACTAGACCTTGGCCACACTTTGGAGAAAAATCTTCTTCTAGTTTGTGAGCATTGGAAAAGTTGCTTGGATGATTGGTGGTTCATTCTTGCAAGGCACCGAAGGAAAATCCTTGGTTTCTCTAGGTCCCTGAGAGTTTTCACTTATGGGAAAGACGTGGTAATTTGGTGGAATTACGTCGCAGAATTTGCAATAGAGGGTTCGGGGCGTCATGTTCAGCTTCTGAAGCCATGTGTTGAGGAATTCTTGTTCCAATTTGCTTGGGTGGGAGGAGTAGAGTTTGGTGACGACCTGTGTTATATATCCCCGCAATTCGCTTGGGGGGCAGTGGTGGAAGCCACCTTATTTTTTGTTGTTGTGTGGGGTTAGGCGGGTGTTTGATTCTATCACCCATTCAAGTGTTTTGGGCATGTAGGGATGTCATGACATTATGCGAAACTGCGCCATGGGGGTGGCATTCAATGAAAAGTAGTTCAGCAGGGAAGGGATGCAGACGTCTGGTCAGTTTCATCGAAAAACCGGGAGACATAGGAGTGAGTTGATGGTTCCCTGGTGCATGTGGTAGCTCTAACGTTGCTGGACTCCGTTGCTGCTCAACTCCAGAACGTTCAACTAAACATGGACAACCTCAGAAATCATAGGTATGATTACTGCAATGAGTTGATAGCTTTCTTTAATGACATTCAATTTGTCCACAGTGAAATTGTGGAGCAATTGTACAATATGCGTCGCCAACAAAGGCGCACTAACAACCACCTTCATAGTTTGGAAGAGAGGGTGGAGCATATCGATTTCCATATGCATGAATATGTTGGCTATTTCATAGCTCCCCCTGTAATCCTCACCCCCACCCCCCGATATGCTACCTTATGTTATGGTTCTCCTTTTTTTTACAGTCTATATGTCATGGCCTCTAGGCCATCAAAAAATAATGCATGAATCCAATAGCTCATGTTATCCTCCAGTCCCCAATCTCAATAAGTTTGGTCAGACTGAGAGAAAGAGGCTTGTTGAGATGCTTTTTGTACTCTTCACTTTGATGGAAATATAATGACAAAACTTTGACTGACAAAAAAACAAGTATATGCCTCAAGTTCATTATGTGTTTCAAGCTCATACATCGTAATTTGATAAGAGAATCGTTTTTTTTTAATACAATTTTTGACATACTTTTGGAGTATCAAATTCATTGTTAAAGTGATTCATAAGTACCTTATGAACATTATCCGCTAGAGTGACTAATATAAAATTTATCAATATATAATCTATCATCTATCTTGGTACTTTCTAGTAGGAAAATTTGAAGAATTGGCTTGTAGGGCCCATTTTAGGGGAAAGTCTCAGTTTAGTGGGATTTAGAAACATCTACAACCACTTTGAGGCATCAAATGACACTTTTTAGGGTAAAAAATTTTCTAACTAAGCTTCACTACCTTTATGTTATTCTATACACTATAAGCTTTCCACTAGTGCAAAAATCACTTCAATTAAAGTTTGTATGTGAAAGTTATGCCTCTTGTACATTGACCTACCTTGTTGACCACCATGGTATCTAGAGTATTCCATGTTAACACCCATTACCCACACATGTGGGGTTATTCATACGTGGATTTTTAAGAAGATTCTATAGGATCAAAATCCCTAATAATAGTTGAAGATTAATTCATGCAAAAACCCTAATCCTAACCCTAAATGATTATTAAGTTATGTTAAATATAGGGTTGCTAGGAAAGGAAGGGGTTCCATTCTTTGTGATTTGTATTGTTTTATAGTTGATAAAAACATCTAGGAATGGGATAATGATGCATAATATAGGAGGTATAAGTTATGTAGTACCCATTCAACCCATAGTGTCCATGACAACTCCATTGTGATTGTCCCTTTCTTTGTACTTGCATTTCATCACCAATAAAAAGACAGAAAAGTATATGCCTCTCTTTCTAGATGGATTTTTTCTCATATTACGTTTCCAAGGTTACATATTGTGTTAATTTGTGTGGATGGTGTGTTTATTTTCTTGTCTTTTTCATTTTGATTTCAATTATTTCCATAATTTTGGTACTACACTAGTAACAATAAATTTGATATTTGAGATAATACATTGCACAACGAAAGGTTTCAGAATATTGTAAGATTTTTTGTAATGAATTATTGTAGTGGAATATCCATGATAATTTATATATCCGTGACATAATGTTCCAAGCCAATATAATCAATCATGGACACACTTTTTGTTGGACTAACATTCATAGAGCTAAGATATCTTTTGTATTTGAACTTCATAAAAGGTGACCAATCTTCATAAGAAACTAATAAATGTGGTGCACTAGAGCCATTTTGTTGGGATGGTGAAGCTCCCTGTACATTTTGTTTCACATTTTTTTATGCTTGGGAATCATAAGCTTCAAACCTAGTTGCTCCTTAAATTCACAAAATACGGATTTGGTCATGGGACCTTCAATTGCCCACTAGATAACATTCTCCTCTATTATTAACATGTACTCCCTCTATTTGGCACAATAATACTCTCCTACATCTCACATTATTCATTATATCAATGCACTGCTTTGTACATTCAATTGATAAATCATTTCCTTCAATAGTTCTCTCCAACACACATAATTCTATCAAATAA
>JAXQQM020077223.1:0-14574 GCA_034641835.2 Pinus albicaulis
TACAGTACCTAGAGACCTAAAAAAAGAGACCTAAAGGATAAAGATAAAAGAGGAAATTTTAAAAACTAGGGGATGGGA
Source organism: Pinus albicaulis (assembly GCA_034641835.2). NCBI lineage: Eukaryota > Viridiplantae > Streptophyta > Pinopsida > Pinales > Pinaceae > Pinus > Pinus albicaulis. The sequence continues at coordinate 79 of JAXQQM020077223.1, forward strand.
ATAAAAACAAAGAAAGAAGAAAAAAATAAAGTCAAAAGGTGAAAGGAACCAACGCAAAGGGGATAAATCACTTGGAGAGGGCCAGAGTCCAACTCTTACTTAATTTCCACCCATCATCTTTGTTGATATTCTTAGGATGCCTCTCAATTTCAAAAGCCTCCCTCAGCTTCCTACTATGGAAGTGATCCACCTTAGCAATGACTTTGGAGTCTTCTATGCATACATGCTGAGTCAATTTATCAGCATGTTCCACAAGAGCAAAAGTGTGGGATCGATTGTGCCTAATGTCTGCAACATTCTCATGAATTCTCTACCTAATAGATCAACCAGTTTCCCCAATGTAAGGGGTACCACATGAACAAGGAACCATATAAACACCTTTCATGTCTTTTGGGTCTATAGGATCCTTGATAGATCCGAGAGAATTCTTGATAGTACAAAGAGGTTTGAACGAAAAGGAGACATTATTTCTCCTAAGGGCATGGAAATTTTTGTCTATGGTCCTGTAGATAAATGAAAGATTAACCTTGGAGATAGGATCCATCCGAGTAGACTTGTCTCTTAAGCCTTTAAAGGCTTTTTGAAGGCCCAAAGACCTTGAGATCTACCCATTATTCTCAAACACATCAAGAATATGGGATTTCTCAGATTCCAAGTCGTTATCATCAGATATTCTAAGAGCACGGGTAGCCAGAGTGTAGAGAACACCAAATTTCTGAGCCAGAAAATGATGAGAATCAGCATGACGATACTATTCAGTGTGATTTTTCTTGCAAAAAACCTAGTGGGAGATAGAAAAATCACCCCTTCTAGAGAGAAGAATATCTAAGAAGGGAAGGAAACCACCCACCTCTACTTCCATCGTGAATTTGATGTTTAATCTGACTGGGAATTCAGGTGACTAAGAAACAAATCTAACTTCTCGTAACCATGGGGGCATATGAAACGGGTATCATCCATGAACCTATTCTACTTCTTCTGACAAAATTGAGTTGAGGCCAAGGCCTTCATTTCAAAATACTCCATAAATAAGTTAGCAACCATGGGGGAAAGAGGGGAACCCATGGCAACCCTGCAGGATTTCTCATAGAACTCACCTTGGAAACTGAAAAAAGTTGAGGTGAGGCAAAGGCCAACCAACTTAGAAGTGTCCTAGTCCGAGATTTGCCTAATGACATCAATAGATTCAGGGATGGGGATTTTGGTAAATAAGGAGACAAAATAGATGTTGAGTAATAAAACCCTAGGCTCTAGCATGATATATTTCCATTCATTGATGAAGGAAGCTTAGTCCTTAACATAAGAATCAGTAAGACCCACAAGGGGTTTAAGCTTCCAGGACAATAATTTAGCCAGATGATAAGAGTGTCCACCTGTTGTGTTAAAAATAGGTCTTAAAGGGGCCCCAGGCTTATGAATCTTAGGAAGGCCATAAATCCTAGGGGTGAGGGGATTATTCTCAATATGCTTCATCAAGAGAGGATTAAGATATGGATCAGACTTAATGGTGAGGGCAACCACCATAGAAATATATCTGAGGGGATTCTTTTTAAGCTTAACATAGCTAATGCTATAGGAAAGATGGTCAACCATTTTGTTGACATAATCAATTTTATCTATAATGACAATAGTACCACCCTTATCTGCCTTAAGGATGACAATGTCAGGGTTGCCTCTAAGGGATTTAAGGGCAAGAACTCAAGCTTGCTCATATTAATTCTCGGAGCCTTCGCCTTCCTAAGAACAATGGAGAAATCTTGCCTAATAGTTTCCTTAATATTATCAGGAAAATCATTGATTCCATACTCTATGTTACAGATAATGTCATCAATGGGAATCTCCCTAAGGGCCAAGACAAAATTAAACCCTTTATTAAGAAGATGGAAAATAGAGGAATCAAAATTTTAAAAAAAATGACATGACATTTTTCATAAAGGAGAGAATTTTATTGTTATTGCTAATATATTTAAAATATCAAATTTTGTAATAAAAATAAATAAATTAAATTGTACTCCAGTACTACAAATTTGAGCGGAGTATTGTACTCATGTCACCAGTGGCAAAGATTATGGCATTGAAATCCTCTTTAGGATTGTCTTCAAACTTGACAGTAGTTTCTGTTGGGCACTGGAAATTTGGGACAAACTGCCATTAAAGAAATTTGGGTCAACTTGCCATTAAAGTAGTTAATGGAAAACTTGCATTGCCTTCGAAATTACAAGCAAGGAATGGAGTCAAATTACCTTAATGTTTCGTTGTAGGCATGAAATTATAGATAACTATTGAAACGGATTGGTTGACCGTCATAACTGAGCCCTGTGTTTCATTTTGTATATTGTTCATGTGATCTTCAGAGGTAGCATTGCGTTAATGTCTACAACTCCACTGCCATCCAGCACAAGCGAAATCGAAATGGGTTAATATCCCGACTGCCGTGAAATTGTAATGTTGCTTAAAATCACAATTAATTGAATTCGTAATGTGGCCACCTAATTAGTGAGGCAAGAGGCGACCCTGTGTTTCGATACAACGTTCCTTGTACGAGGATGGGTAAACTACCGGTCGTGTGGAATGAAACACATAGACTATCATTTCAAATATTTATTAAATTCTTTTGTAATGTGCAAGATTAATCGTGGGAGTGAAATCACAATCTCAAAGGATTTATATGACAAAACATTAATATTTAGTTGAGATTAAATCTTTTTCGTTTATTAAAAAGAAGAATTTTTTTTTACAAAACTACATACAAAAGTTGAAATAGGTATGTCTATCATCATATTAAATATAAATTAGTATAGATTTATTTAAAGCATGGATTTAATATGAGTCAAGAGATCAAAGGAAGCAAACTTATTTTAAAGTGCAAAAAACAATGTGTAATTTTTCAGACATTTTTGAATTATAAAAATTACTTAACATGTATATTGAGTCATTTTATTTGTGTAAAATTATACTATTTAAGATAAACATCTAAATATTGTATTTATTACTTCAAGAGTAAAAGTGAAAAATCAACAACTAAAATAATTGTTTTGTTAATAAATTTTTAATTGTTTATTTAATTTTTGTTTTTTGTTTAATGAACCCTAAAAAAATTTATATTATTTTTTGAGGACATGACATACTTACATGTCCCTCATACTTGATTATAGATGAATCTCTCAACTCAATCAAACTATAATTTTTAATTAATACAACCCTGTCTGTCACACGGTATTATCCGGCGAATTACTCCGCCAATTCTGCCGCGTTCAGCTTCTTTGTATTTCCACTGTCGTCTTCCACGATCCACTGCCCAGCAAAAGATTTAAAGATTTAAGAGCTGAACAAATTTATAACTTCCAAGAAAACCCATTTATTAAAATGATAACTTACTTCCCGTAAACCAAACCCCACTTCAATAATAAACCTCGGTCTAAATCCGACGGTACCCTCAAATGCTCTGCCTCATACAAAGCCCAGATGACATCATAATGACCTCGTACAATGACATCACTGTCGTTATCATCTGCCCCTAAATTACGAGATCTCCTTTTAATCTGCGTGGCATTATTATCTCTAGAAGTACTCCTTTCTACGCTAATTTAAGTTAGATTTTGAAGATAACATGAGACATGGTCATAATTTTCACATTATTAAAGTTATGGAGTATAGTTACTTCATGTTACAACGATTCTGACAGAATCTTTATAGAAATCGTCAAAGAATGAAACTTCCAAACTTCTGTTTCACAAAAAATGATTTTCAAGCCTTTGGAATAATCTGGTTGGCTAATAAGTCAGTTTTCTGACTAGGGGTTCCTGCTAAATCCCGACTCACTGTCGTATTGTTATGTCCAGACTGTCTAGACCTTATTTTAATATCAGTTTTGTGTTGAAAAATATTTGAATACTAAGTAGATTCTTCGACTGCTTCATTCCTATTTATAAAATATGAAAGTTAATTTTACCAATTTATGAAGTCATGACAGGTGACAACTCTACCTAGAAGTATAATAAAGTCTGTTTCGATTCCACTACATTACAATTCAGATATAAATATTTTATGTCAGAAAATACAATGCAAGTGGTTTGCATCGGATTATTCCATTCCACTACAATACAATAGAGATATAAATAATTTATGTCAACAAATGCAATGCAAGGGTACAAACCACAACTGTTCTTTATTAATATGTGATTGCTAGTTTCAACCCCTATGTTTCACTATTTTAAAAATGAAAACGTTGATTACAATAATGTCTTATTTTACCGACTAAAACCTAAAACATCATATTCCTAATTATATCCAACAACATACACCCAACACAACTTGGGGCTACACAATAAAAATCAATATTGTGTTTGTTTGATTCCACTTGCAACTCAAATGTTCATTTTTTACATATGGATGAGCTCACAGCTGACATTATTATGTTAGTGCAAAAGAAAACACTCCTTTATTTTAATATAAATACAAAGTATATAAAAAAATGTAAATCTTAGTGTAACAGAAACAAATTTTTTTTAAGATAAATAGATACAAAGTATATAAAAAAGTATATAAGTAAAATGAAAGTATTTAATGTTCGTCGAGTGTTAAGAAAAGACTTTCAGATTTAAGTATGTACGGTTCAGTTTACAAAGTTTTAACCAATTTTGATTTAATGAAGTAATTTACTGAGTAATAATTAGTATTGTTTAACATAAAATTTAATAGAAATATATATTATTATTATATTTTTAATTATTAGTATAATAGTGATGTTGTAATGTATTGTTTAATATTTTGACTTGGTTAATATTAAAAAAAATTAAAATTAAATTAAATTAATAATTATAATTATAATTAATATTAATATTAATGATTAAAACAATTTATATCCATTTTAACTTTGGATTTATAAGTGTTTACAATTTGAGATACAAATCTTTTTTGAGTTAAAAGATATGTGATTTCTCTGAACTTTTGGTTGATTCAAAGTTAAGATGGGTCTAGAATGATTACATATAATGTTAGTAAGTATAATTAAGTATAAGACTACCCTAGATCCATCTTAACTCGGGATCTATAATGTTAGTAAGTATAATTAAGTATAAGACTAGCCCAGATCCATCTTAACTCGGGATCTATTAGGAGGGATCAAATCTCTCAGGGTGCAAACCTCTTTTTTGAGTGCAAAACTTGAGGAAAGGTTTGCACCTCAAGAGATTTGATGCCTGGCTTGATAGACAGGAGTTAAGATGGATCTAAGCCTTCATAGATCAAGAGTTAAGATAGATCCAGGTTGGTTTCAGTCATGTGCGGCTAAGGAAAATCGATAGATAATATGAAGAACATGTGATTAGTTTTATAAATAATATTTAAATACATATAATATTAATATAACCATTTTAAATATGCTAAATATGTTTGAGATTTATCAAGGCATTTTGATTTTAAATTTTCTTAGTTACATTAAAAATGTTTGATATTTATAAAGGCATTTTAATTTTAAATTTGCTCAATTACCTTAGTTTTTTGAGATGATAAATATTGTAAAATAACTTTAATAATGAAAACTGATGAAATAAAAAATTTGAACCCAAAGTGACAAAATAATAATAATGAAAAATGTAAATAATAAGAACATAGTCAGATACAAATAGGCTTCATTGTGATCAATCTCAAACTATTTTCTTCTACTATTCTTATTGTCACCCTGGTTAGTTTTGTGATATTTTCATATCGATTACATGAAAAGGTTTCTATATTGCTCTCCAATATTAATAGGTTTAATTACTATAACACAAAAACAATGTACATTGTCAATATTTTTTTTGTGATTACACTGAAATCAATGCACACTATTAATCCAATGAATTTAAAATTAATGTACCATCGTACACCCAATTACATAAAATAATACGTCAACATATATACTGAAATCAATGCATCTAATGAAAGAAATCAAATAATATTAGAAAACAACATCTACACTCAAATCAATGCATCTAATGCAAGTAATCAAATAGGATTAGAAATCAACATCTACACTCAAATCAATTCCTTTAGTGAAAAAATTTAAATAGCATTAGAAATCATCTATATTGAAATCAATGCATTTTGTGTAAGCAATAAAATATAATTAGAAACAAACATCTATATTGAAATTAATGCATCAAGTAGAACAATCAAATAGGATTAGAAATCAACATCTACACTGAAATCAATACACCTATTGCAAGAAATACTCTTCCCTCTCTCCCCCTTATATATATATATATATATATATCCCTCCATCTCTCCTTCTTTGTCTCTTTATCTCACCCCCACAAACACACACACTCTCTCACTCCATATTTATCAATCTCTTTGTCCCTCCCTCCCTCTCTCTCTCCATCTATCTCTTCTTTCTCCTCACCTTCAATCTATATCTTTGTATCCCTCTATCTCTCTATATCAACCCCAAAACATACACTCTTTTTATCCAATCTATCTATCTATCACTCTCTTCTCCTCTCCCTCCCTCTCTCTCTTCCCCTTCCCTCCCTCTCCTCCGCTTCTATCTCTCTTCCCTCCTGCTATCCTCTCTCCCTCTCTTTGCATCTTCCTTATCACTCCCTCTCCTTCTCTCTCCAGCTTTCACTCTCTATGTAATTCTTCATACCTCCCTCTATCTAACCCTCCCTCTCCATCTCTCTTTCCCTACCTCTCTCCACTCTCTCTCTCTATCTGTCTTCCAAATTTGTTACTCTCTCTCTCTCTCTCTCTTCCAACTTTATAAAATATTTTTCTCTCTCTCCTTCTCTCCCACCTTTCTCTCCATATATCCTTCTTTGTCTCTTTATCTCGCTGTACCAAAACAAACCCACTCTCTCTCCATCTCTCCCTTGTCACTCCTCTCTCCCTCTCCACGTGTCACTCTTTATGTCTTTCTTCTTCCTCCCTCTCTCCCCATCCAACTCCATCTCTTTATCCTTCCCCTCTTCCCCTCCAACTCCCTCTCTCCTCTTATCTCCATCCCTTCTCTCTCACCCCCTCTCAAGTCCAATCTATTTTCCTTCCTCTATCTCCTCTCCTCTCCTACCTCCCTCTCTCTCTCTTCCACCATCTCTCTCTCTCTATACAATTATCTCTCTACCCCCATCAATCTCTTCCTCTCTCTCAAGTCCTCTCTTTTGTCCTTCCTCCCTCTCCTTTTCTCACCTCCCTCCCTCTATCTCCCACTCCTCCTCCCTCTCCTTTTCTCACCTCCCTCTCTCTCTCTCTCTCTCCAATTATGTTATTATATCCATCCCTTTCTTCTTATGTGTCCTTCTCTCCCCCCTTTTCTCCATCACTCCTTCTATGTCTCTTTATCTCACCCCTACACATACACACTCTTTCTCCATCTCTCCCTTGTCACGCCCTCTCTCTCCACTTATAACTCTCTATGCCTTTCTTCTTCCCACCCTCTCTCCCCCTCCAACTCCATCTTTCTATCCCTCCCTCTCTTCTCCTCTTCCTCTCATCCTTCCTCCCTCTCCATTTCTCTCCTACATACATCTCTCTTCCCCATTCATTGTCTTTCTCTCTATCTCTCTCTCTACCCTCCAATCCTCTGTCCATCTCCCTCCCTCTCTCCTTTTCTCTCCCACCTCCATCTTTATGTCTCCCTCTCCCTCTCTTACCCTTCTCCACCTCTCTCACTCCTCTCCCCCTCTCTCTATTAATTCCTCGTCTCCCCTCTCCTTCACTTTATCTCCATATCTCCCTTGTCATTCCCCCTATTTCTCCACATTTATCATATGTCTTTGTTCTTCCCTCCCATATATACCTAGAGTTAATATATATATATATATATATATATATCCCGATATATTAATTTGTATTATAATATAACAAATTTAGTATGGGATTAATCCAAAGTTATTAAATTTAATAATATTAATATTATAAGATATTAATATGAATATTAGATTTAATAATAATAATAATAATAAATTTTAGTATCAATGTTAAGGTTAATAGTGTTTTTTTTTTTTGCATGGTATTACTAATAATTTTGTCATGGTATTTGGCCCATAGGCTTCATATATAATAAGATGTTGATTTATACTCCTATTTGATATATTTTTATTTATTTAACTTACCTCTTTATACCTCTTTTATAAATATGGTATTTGACCCATGGTATTTGGCCCATAGGCTTCACCTAAATAAAACCTATTTTTTTCAGTTTTTTTAAATATAAAGAGGTTTATGGAGTAAATATAAAAATAGGTTTTATTTATTTACCATACCTCTAGTTTATTTATATTTTTATTTATTTACCATAACTCTTGAGGAAGTATAAAAGAGGTTTTATTTATTTACCATAGATCTTGTTTATTTTTATTTTTATTTATTTACCATATCTCTTTTTTGAGTGTTAGTAAAACTCTTCATATTTTAAATTTATATTGTTTAAATTTATTTTTAATTTTTTTAATTTATATGGTTATGTAAGTTATTGTTTAAGTCGACATTATTTAGATTTTATTTTTTAAATTTTCTTTAGTTTTTTATTTTGACTTCGTACTTACTTACACATCTCCCGCATATTGGGCTTTACAATGTGCCTCTTGGCTCAAAGATGTTAAATAAAATGAAAGATTAGAAGTTTTTTTTAGAAGTTAGGGCACTCTTTGATGTAAAGTCACCAGACATGATGAAGATGTAGTCCCACCAAGCTCTCCAAAAACAAAAATACTTTAAACTCAAGCTAAGATGGCATATAGATGCTCCATCTTAATTAGATCATTAAAAGAGAGAAAATAGATCATTTTACAAAATACAGATAAAATAATATCTGAATTCAAAAAATTTGTCACATTATCAACTTTCTCCATCTTTCAACTTACAAAAATATGATTATCTTGGACTATATATATAATTTCAAGTAATATCTAAGTTTTTAAAAATATTATAAATGAATTTTAGTTTTAATGGATGTTTTTCATTATCATTAAAATAAAATTATATATATATATATATATATATATATATATATATATATATATATATATATATATATATATATATATATATATATATATATATAGATATAATTATTATTTTTACAAATTCTTATTTAATTTGTATTTTTTTAAAACGTTTAACTTATATTTAAAAAAATAAGTTTAATTAATTTTGAGTTTAATTATATGAAGTATTTATGATGGGTGGAAAGGATATTCAAAACATGGAATATTTATAGTGGGTAAAAGAGAAGTTAAAGATGTTTAATTTTAAAATTTGATTTTCATTTAAAAATATATATATTTAGCTATATTAAAAGTTAGTGATTTCTTAAGCTATAAACTAATTTTACATATAGCAAATACAATAATAATAAAAAATAAAATAAAATTAATAAAAAAATATAAAATAAAAGTATATTTAAATTATTAATTAAAAAAATAATTTATTAATTTATTAATAAATATACTTAATAATAAATATCAATTTTAAAAATAAAAAAAATTAAATTCATATTAGAATATCTGAATCTTAAAAAATAAAGTTATTTTAACATAGGAATAAAAAATTAATATTATATTATTTTTATAAATTAAAATTAAGATATTATAATATGAAAAGTAGATAGTAATCATAAAAAAAGTCCATCAGCCAACCCAACGAGAGCAGTAGAAGCAAAATGAGCATTGACATTGACTTTAAAAGAGTTGCCGTCAAATCGTTGGCATGCATTCTTCGACTATTGTTAAGGCCGTGGTGGAACCCACTACACAAATAATTTCACACATAAAATTCAATGTTTCAAAATTCAATGGCCACGAACCAAATTAAGCTAAGTAGAATTTAAGGTTCTCAGCTTGAACAACAACGAACTGTATCATAGCCAATAATTCACTAAAAAAATCAAACTTACGATACAAAAAGACAGGAATATAAAGATTTTTTTGAAGGGCTTAATGAATTGCATGCACCACTTAACATGCGGTTTGACTCACAATTCAATTACGTACGTAAATTAAACACTTTTATGCCCATTTCAAAAGTAAATTTTATGGAATCTTATAAAAGTAACAAATTTTGAACCTATCTCTCTCTTTCTAAATTTGCATAAATATCTTGAAGCTCGATGTGCTAATGTAAGATATATGTCCACTTGTACCTATTTAAAATGGTTTTCACCAAAGTCGCAGTGATTAAATTTGGTGGAAATTTAAATATATTACAAAGTATACCAAATTTTATAACCTAAAACTTTATATATTTTTTGAAATTATTTACTTTATAAAATTGCATCAAATCATCTTAAATAATATATATACTACACCTTATATAAATTGGTGATAAAATCCCAACAAGAAGTTGTGTTCCTTGGGATATGAATGTATGGATAGAGCATCGTGTTTCTAGTGAGCATCGTCATGTTGTGAGGCCCACAACAGAAGTTCAATGTTATTGTATTCAGCAACACTTCCATTCCCACGTTGACTCCAAGAAATGAAACCAAAACACTCATGGAGCCCCCGGTGGCCTTCGTGCTTATCATTTCCACCTCAACAACATTATTGGAGGCATAATTAACTGCAAAGGTTTACAGTGAAATTAGTAACAATGTACTATGAACAATTTTATATCCGAGACTGGATGGAGACTATTGTGAAGAGAACCTTCGTGACTACTTCCAATAACGATAGATGAGATATTTCAAAATATGTATGGGCATTAATGAGTGGGAATCTATTGCTATATTTATAGGAAGAGTTCAACCATTAAGAAAATCAAGTGATAAGCGAAATAGCATAGGCTAGATGTTTTGACACTAATATTTAGATTGTATTATTATTTACTTATTTATTTATTTTATTTTTATTTTATTCTAGTCTAGTCTATAATAAAATATATACAATAAAATATATTACTTATTCTAAATTTCTAAAGTATATTATGTAATTTAATATTTTATAAAATAAATATTAATCTATAAAATGATAATAAATATTAATATAAAATACATAAAAAGTTAAAAAAAAAAATGAAATATTATTAATATCTAAATAATTTTGTTATTAATTTTTTTTTTAAACTAAATAATTTTAAAATATATAAATTAAATTTATTTCTTGAAAAATATTATATTTAAATATATTTAGATTTTATTATTAAACTCACCCAACCACATACTCAAGGGACATGGCAACATGTCTTAATAATGGTTTGTAAAGTACATGCATGGGATATGTATCACATGATGAGAGCTCCTCCTTCATTCCGCCATTTGTTGCTCGATGTGACGCTCTATTTTTCAAATCAACTTCATATTTTCAATGACACGTGATTTACTCGCAAGGCCTATCATGTCGTTATACCCCATTAATTTGACATTCTTTGAAGGGCATGCCAAGGAATTTAGCTCTAGCACTATATTGCACATCTTTATTATGCCTTGTTTTCTACGTTTTCTCTAAACAATTCTCAGCTCTCTAACTGAATATCAAGAAAGCACTCCTCCTCGGCATTGTCGTATCTTTACTAGGTAGAATTTTTTTAGGATTATGGACCTGTTACCTTGTCGCCATTCTAAGATAATGTAAACTATGGTAGCATAATTAGACATATAGCTTGGCATAGTTAGCCAACCTTTGTGGTTTCATCATGACTTCCTTTTATAAATTGTAGGAGGGAAAAGGAAACAACACTGACTGAAGGATCATTCTTCCCTCACTCCACTCATTATGTTTGTAGTGGAATGTGTTTGCACCACTCTTAACAGGTTTATTGTTTACTATTCTAGGCATTTTCTTGTAACTCTCATTGTGGTAATTTTTGTGTGGTCTATAATTCTTTGCAGTGGGTTACCGCATAGCTTTCCCTTAGGTGTAGGTTTGATAGCTCCCCTTCAATATGTGACAATGATTTCAGACGGGGAGCCTCAACTCCTTGTCCAAGCAAGTAGACCCTTCACTCCCTCCCTCAAGTTTCTTCAGAAGGTCTGACCCCCAAGCCACCCACTTTCATCATTTTTGTGGTCTCAATTTCTTAGTTCAAGTAAGAATATATGTCATGTCAATGTGCTAAGGTCTTCCTAGGTGCAGCTTATTACCAGGAATCTGGATGAAGCAGAGCCTAACTGAGAGAAAAAATATCAATAGCCAAGTTTGGGGGATTGACCCCACAACCCATTCATCATAAATTGAATTAGGTGGAACACCTGACATATTAGAAATGCACCCCCACTGATTTTGAAGTGCTAGCTGAGGTTGCAGAGTGGGTACATGATGTTAGCCACACTAGGGGAAGATACAACCAATATATGTACATTGTGGACATCTACTGTCACCTCAAATTCCTTCTTGCCAAGGTTATCCTTGATAGAAATGCAACGAGAGAAGACCTGCTTATATCCATGGATTGCATGTCAAGGTAATTGGAAACTATAGACAGAAGGCTTGGACACATTGAAAAGCACATGGATCTCCCTCCAAAATGAGGTTACTCTCTTGGAAGCAACAAGGAGCCCATCCAAGTAGAAGCCATTCACTTTGATCACTCCTCATGATGGTTTTTTTTGTTAGTCCTTAAGCATCATTTTTGTATGTATCTGATTATAATAAGCCCTCAAGGCCCAATTACTATTTTAAGACTTCCATATATAACTAAGAGGGTTAGAGTTTGGACTAAAAATCTTTTGAAAAGTTTGAATTTCTAAGCCTCATTGGGACCATCCAATAGTAGATCATATCAATACTAAAGTAACCAGCTATACAAATTTTAATTTCACAAAAAACATTAAATACTTGTAAATTAGCTTGTTTTACTATAATATCATGTTATTGTAATCATTAAAACCAAAAATCATATAAAAATTTATATGAAATTTATAAATAATAATATAATATTGAAATTAAAAATAATGTTATTATTAATATAATAATATGAATTTAAAATCATATTTAGAAAAAATAATCATACAAGAAATTTATAAATAATAATATAATATCCAAATTAGAAATAACGTTGTTATTAATATAATAATATGAATTTAAAATCATATTTAGAAAAAATAAATATCAATTAAATTTATAAAATATGTGTTTATGAAATTTAATAAAAATATTTATTAAAATATAATTATGTATTTGTTATGTTATATTAACACATGTATTGATTCTTATAAATTTATCAATATAGAATGTACATCCAAAATATTAAAGTATAACTCAAATTTAAATTAACTTTATTATAATTAAAATAACATTGAATTTAGAATAAACATGTCTAATTTAAAATAATATTTAAAAATAAATAAATATCAACTAAATTATATGGCAAGTTTATTGGGTTATTTAAGTATATTTATAATTTTTTATAAATTTATGAATATAAAATGCATATATTAAATATTATTTAAAGTTTAACACAAACTTAGGTGACAATTTGATACACATTTTAGATATTTTAATTTGACTACGTTTGAAAAAACATTAATTACCATCAAGTCTTAACGAACATACAATACAATCAAACGTATTTTTATTTTAAAATTTATTTTTAATAAAAAATAATATATAAGATGTCAAATTATCATTACAACTTAAAAAAAACATTTACAAAAAGATTAACTTAATTATTATAAACCAAACCGCCGGGCGATATAAAAACCCAACTTACAACTTTAAAAAGACATTAATAAAAAGATTAACTGTATTATGATAAACCAAACCCTGCGTCGATATAAAAACTCAACCAGGTTAACATTCATTATTTGTTGCGTCCTCGGTATGAATCCTGCGGCCCCTCCAAGCGCTCTGCCCTCAACAACTTGCATCCTTAGACGCCCAGATGACGTCATGGTGACCTGGGACAATGACATCACTATCCTTGTCCAATTCATATGTCCCTCAATGCTGAGGAGAGGAACACATTACCAGAGATGGTTTTAATCGGCGTAAGATAAGGATCTTTGGGACTTCGAATTATTCTGTTTAAGGTAATAAAATGTTATAATTTTCATAGGAATCTGTGTGATAGTCAGAATTTTCACATTCACATGATTAAAGAAGTTATATAGTATAAATACTCCATGTCACTCACTTTTTACAAAAGATTTATCGAATTCCAAATTTTTGTTTCACTAAATTTATATGAAAGTCTTTTGAATAATCCGGTTGGGTAACAAGTCCGCTCTGCGACAGGAGTTCTGAGCGTCGCATTATCTTGTCCAGACTGTGCACACCTTATTATGCTTGCCTGCCCCTGCCACACGCAAGGATAAACGCGTTAGATTCTTTGTGCAAATGAAATAAATTTATTTTTTTTCAAATATTTTAATTTAATTTATTTAAATGGTGATAATTTTTTTTATTTAAATTGCATGGTTTAATTTGGTTTCATTCTTATGGACAACAATAAGTGCACTTATTGCCCGACATGTGTGATTACAGGTTATAAGGTTTTTGAAAGCGTAATTCCATCCTAATGCATCGTTAGTAGGTGAACTCATTAAACTAGCAATTGTATCGCGCAACTTAACACTTG
>JAXQQM020079949.1:0-17320 GCA_034641835.2 Pinus albicaulis
TATAAACCAAACCATGGCTCAATGACTGATGATACCAATAATGAAGATGAAGAAGTTGATGATAGCAGCAAGGATCACAACCATGATAAAGACACAAACAGGACCACAATCACACCTCTTTAATTCACATATCAGATAGGGTCAAGGCTTGTGTTTGCTACCTCCAAAAGGCAAGGGACCATGCCATCCACGTTAGCTCAGCCACTTGACAAGGGTAAACAAAAGGTAAAAGAAGAAGAGGAAGATCATGAGATTGAAAAGGAGTTTGAAATCATTCAAGTGGACAGTAATGAAAAAAATGAAGTAAATATCTCAAAATTTCTCCTCCAATACCAAAATTCCCAAATCAAGGACTTGGAAGCCAAGTTGGCTAGAGCTAAGAATCTTGTTCATTTTTATGAGATGGAGAAAAATAGATGACCGTACAACAGCCATTTATGAGGCTAGAGATATCAAAGCCTGCAAAGAAGCTCAAAAGCCTGTAAAGCTTGAGGAGTTCATGGGCACCTATGAAGAAAGTGAAGATGAAGAAGGGCAGACTAGGAGAAGACCAAGAACCATGGGATTGAAGAAGGCTTTGGCAAAGCAAAGAGAACAAGAATTAGCCTTAGCAGAATAGTTCCCTCTACATGAACTATTGGCCATGGAGATAGAGCATGATCGGGATTCGTGGCTTTAAAAAGCTAACATACACTTGGAGGCCAAGTTAGAAAGGGCAAGTAAGGACCTTGATCTACAAAGAAAGATGACCAAAAATTATGCCCGGAGGAATCAAGTTGCAAGGGCAAAACTCAAAAAGGCCCTGATTGAAATTCAAGCACTAAAAGGAGGAAAAGACCAAGAAAACCTTATATTCTTGGCACAAGCTTCTGTAAAGGTCTCCCAAACCCCATGAGGGAGACATCCACCAATTTTGAAGGAATTTTGACAAATTTTGGTTTTTTTGAGAATTTGGAGGCCTATAAACGCAACACTACTGGTGCTACGCTTTTCCCTCATGCATCCTCAGAGGGATAACTTTACATTTTTGGATTTATCATGCCTATTACACTATGCTCACCAAATTTCAAAGCATTTGGAGCATTTTTTACCCCTCAAAAGGTCAAAAAACACCTAATTTTTCACCTTTCTTCTTCATTTTCAAGCATGGCGCTACGCTCAGAGAAGTTTTGGGAATTTGAATTTTTGAATAGGTTACATGTGTTCAATTAGAAAAAGGTATATATTTGGAAACAATATCAAAGATAGCTTTCCAATGGGCCATATCACGAAGCAAAGTCTTGCATCAGAAGGCCCCCAAAACAGACTAAAATAGGACTTATTTTCACTAGATAAGCCAGAGATCAAAAGGACTTTTTTTTTGGCCAAAAGTAAATGAAACACACTCATTTATTTCAAAATCATATTTTAGGGTTTTTTAAGGCAAATCAGTCTAGAATTAGGTGCTAGAAGTTATTTTGGCATTTATTTCATGGGATATTTTGTGCCCTAGGCCTTGCATGGTCTCTTGGGAATTTATGACATTTATGAGTGATTTTGACATTTTACAACCCTATATAGGGTTTTTCCCTCCTTTTCTAGATAAATAGAGCATGAGGGTTTCATTGTAAATGTTGGAATTTGATGAGTTTTGAGAGCAATAAATGGTTTTCTTGAGTTTGAAGAAGAAATTGGTCTTGTGGAGTGTGTGAATGGCTGCTTTGATTGATGATGAAGGAGGATAGCTTGCAGGATCCCTGAGCATGATTAATGCTGATGTGTCTCTATTTAGTTCTTATTTCCTTATGTATCATTTTGTTACATCCTTCTATGTTGCAGTAGAATAGAAGAGTATAGGCTAGGAAATGTTGTTTGAGGCACCTTAGTCCTTCCTGTTTTCTATTGTCTTTATGTTTTCCTCTGCTGGGTTAGTTTAAGGAATTCTTAGTTGCTTCTTAGACCTACCTATGCTTGTTTATTCCATGAATGGTTCAATATAGTAGTTTTCAAATATGTTTTATGGTTAGCCTTGCTTATTTGATGCTATTTAAAATCTGTTTTGGAATCTCTCTTTAAAGCACTACTTGTTAGGTTTTAGCCAAAGAGGCCATGCTCTGATCATGCCCTTTGTCCATGCTGGAGAAGTTGCCTTAAGGTTCTTTGTTGCTTGATCATAGATGCTTAGGAGTTCCCTCTTATTTGATTAAAGTTATATGTTATCTTGTATGTTTTCTAATCTTGAAGGTGAAATCACTAGAAGTTAGATAAATTTCTTGCTTTCTATGGTTCACTGAATTGTTCATCTTGAATTCTTGTTTGCTTAAGTATAATAAAAAAGCTATTGTTTTGCCCTATCTTATGATTATGTCCTTATGTTGATCAATATTCGAGACCATCTTGTTTAAAAAGTACTTGTTCAAGGATTCTTCACTGCCCTTACACACCTACTATGCTCACAAACTTTATGTTCATTTCACTTCACACATGCCTTAAAGATCCATTTGACCATGCTAGATTTTCCTGTTATGCATCTTGTTTAATTGTTGAGATATCCATGACTTTCATAGACTCCATAGCCCAATGATTTGAAGACCTGTCACTCCACCTATTCTACTTGATCATCTTACCCAACCAAAACAAACAACAAACCCTACACTTAACAACTAGCCTAAAATCAACCATCTAAAGAGAAAAAAAGTTCACATCCTTTGCACAAAATAGAGAGCCCTCTCTGAGTCTAGGAAGGCTAGGTCCTAGGACTCCAAAGACTAGTACGATATTACCCTGTGTATTTGGTCTACCAATATGCTAAAATCATGCAGGACACTAACTACCCTAGCTAGATCCAATGTGATTTATTTCTTAGAGAATTCTTACCAAATGCATACATTAACCTAGATTATAGATCCCATTGTCCAATTGGGTTATAAAACACCCTCTAATGGAAAACACCAAGGGTTTATCAACTAGACATATTGTTGGCTTGTGACCACCGACCACACACAAAGGGAGAGGGGAGAAAGGAAAGTGAGTCTTCACTATCCAAAAGGCTTCAAAAAAGGGACCCATCTCCATCTCACTTCAGCTGGAAAGGGGGAAATGTAGGCTGAAAAGGCTTAAATAGTGGCTTACATTTGCGCTCCCTTATCCTTCACTTTCCCTTTTATAAAGCCCCTCGTTGTATTTCTTCATCAGCAACACTGCCCCCCGCAAGTTTTAACCTTTACATCTTAAAAGACTCACTGAAACCTATCTTGCCACCGATGCGACTTACCGAGACCCATCCAACCTTGATACACTACTCGCACCTGCATGAAAACCTTCATATTCTACATTTTCTGCACCTTCCACCTTTTCACACTCACCATTTTTTAGCGCGTCGCATATCACGGTTCGCGGATTTCACCACTTACCTATCACTGCGCCCGCAAGTTAAATATTTTAGCTTGCGATATAACTCGATCGCCATCACACTTCGCAACAAATACCACATCGCAAATCGGTAATTATAACTTTTTAAATCTTTCCCAACATCTATCTGTTGTGATTTCCTATGTGCGATATCACATTACGCACATTACAACTTTATGCTCCATCGCGCCTCGCATATCTTGAAGTTTAAATCATATTCCCGAAACATATCCTGTCTCGATTGCGATTTTGCGATGAGATTTGGGCACCACTTCCTTGCCATGTCATCAAATCCTTCCCCACGTCCTTTTCCTCACCCTCGGCAGTAATTAAAAATGTTCTGCTGTGTGTTATGTGCCGCACATCCCCTTCTAAAGTTTGGTCTCCACTTTTCACTAGTCAAACCACAACATGAGCTCTTGGTGGAGCAGGACGACTATTATTGTTCAATTTGCCCATTAACCTCTGTTGAAGAGTGGAGCATGTGTGGTATAGATCTATTTTCCATTTCGGTTAAGGTGAATCATGAGAGCATTGTGTTACACACCATTTTTGGTCATCTAACCTATTATCATTAGATGGACCCAAGTACATCATGTAAGACCAATTTTACTCCAAGTAAAATTGCTTTCACTATGAAAATAACTTAGTAAATCACCTTTATTAAGTTATTTATGGTCTAAACAAAGAGCAAAGAAAATAATAAACAAATATATATTTGTTTATATTTCCTCAAGGAATAATTAGTTAAACATCAATTTAACTATTATTCGTGGTCATATTTAACCCAAAACAAAGAAATCAATTAAATAAATCCTTATTTATTTGATTATTTCCTAGGAATAAGTTATTTAATCCTTATTTAAATAATATTCCTAGTTAAATTTGACGAAATAATTTATAAATAATTAAATAAATCACTATTTACTTAATTATATTTCCACCATTTCCTTAAAATAATAAATAAATCATTTATTTATTTATTATTTATAAATAAAGGATTTGACCCAAGTCAAAAATCATTTTCCGTCCAAGAAATATAATAAAATATTCCTAAAAGGTGGTTCTAGAATTTGGTTAGTAATATTTTATTCATGCACCAAGTTCTAGACTACCCTAATATTTTGTTATAAATAGAGGGGTTTTTCCATTCATTTGTCACCTTTCATTGCATATTAGATCACTCTGGATCTATACTCTTGGTCTAACTTTGAGCCATTATCATTGTCACATTCTCCATTATTTACTTTGTGAGCTCCCTTTGAGTTCTATGTTTGTCTGGGTTTCTTACACCAATAAGAGAGAGAAATTCTATATCTGAAGTGTTGAGGACTTTCAAGAACCCATCCCATCGAGGAGAATTGGAAAAACCTTTCTACATTTTCCTCTCGAGTGCCCCTTTATTATAAAAATTCTTTCAAAAATATTGTTCTTGTCCTATCTATTGGATGCATGGAGCAACGTTTTCATCTTTATTGCTTAATGTCTTTTTATGCATAGATACTAGATTTGTGCGACTTTATTTGGATCAACTAAGTACAGATTTTGAAGATATTGGCTGCCATAATTGATGTTAGGGCTATTTTTTATGCGTAGCTAAAGTGGTCTTTTTCCGACAAAAGATTCATACTAACAATTGGCGACTCCACACGGTTTTTCTTTTGCAACCGCTGTTGTTTTATATATTCCTACATATCCAACTATTTCAGACCCTAGGGTTTCTCTTAGGTTTTTTTTTTCCTATTTTTATGGTGTTTTTCACCTCACAAACCCTTAAACATTAAAATTTTTAACTTCCGTGTGTTTCTGTCTCTATTGCAGAGGTGACAGACAACAACTGCAGCTCATAGGACAATTTTTTCTGAAATCTGCCACCAAGAGACTCGGATCTGCAAGTCGCACTTATCGGCCCAAAACTTGTGCCCTGGCCTGGAGGGTGCACTTTTCCGCCCCAAAACTATGACCTGGACTGAAAACAGGTCAGAACCTGCGACCTGCACTATTTTATGCACTTTTCCAACAATTTTTCTGGGTTTTCTGAAGCTTCTGTCAGGGTTTTCCAGCCTCTGTCTCTGCTCGTTTAGACCTGTTTCTGATCTTTTTTACTCAAATAAGTGGGAATATCATCCCCTATGGATTTAGTACCCTCCACGTTTTGTGGAAGAGTTTTAGCTATTTCAGACGTCTAAATTTGCAGAGTTTCAGCCTTCTTCTTTTCAGATCTGATACCTCATTTTCAGATCCCTTTTAGATAAGATCTTCTCCCTTTCAAATCACCTCACATAGTTTTGTTTTGGTTTGCCTCTAGGGTCACCTCCTTGTCCCTTCTGCCTTTAGCTGATTTACTCCTTAGTTGCAGCAACCTTGCCTCTATCTCTTTGTTGTTTTCTGCACCTCTTTTCAATAGATTTCTCCTTTAGATCCCTGTCCCTCCTAACCTTAGATCTATTGGCCTCTTTTTAGTGTGTTTTGATTAGATTTTTTCCCTCTTTTAGACTAGTTTTGAGAGACTCACCTTCTTGGGTTAGATCGATGCATTTTTAGCTGTTAATTTTCTATTATTTCAACCTTATTTATTAGTTCTCTACAGATTTATTTTCAGTTACACAACACACTTTTTATTTTACTCTCAAAAAATCTGGGTTTAAAAATTAAAATTAACACACATCACTTACTGACCCTAAGTGAAGAAGAGCCTTGTTAACACCGCCAAGAAAAGACTTTAAAATAAATTGACACTACACCTCTTTGCCCTTGTTTCGAAATCGTCATATTTTGATTCTGCACCTCCCTACCTTTGTTGGTCCTTCTTCTTCCCTTTGTGCTGCCATCATTGCACCTCCAAGGTGTTTATCCCAGAGACTTATTGGCCTTCATCCTCAGTTTCCAGTTGGTTGACTTACTCCCTCCCACCGTCATCGATTTAGTCCTCCCTAGATTCCACACTCCGACTCTTCTTATGATTCTTTGGGTTCTCCCCATACTTCTAGTTCTCCCCCTATTACCTTCACCATGTCTAGTTTAGGGCCTAATGCTAGCGGAAACCCCGGTCCTACTGCTGGGTCTGTTACTAGCGGAACCACCACGGGAACTACCTCGACTATCCCTTTGCTCCCTTATATGGCTGGTCTCAATCTCCCTGATTTCAATCAGTTGATCAACAATCCTATCCGCCACGATGTTAGTTGGCCTACTATGCCAACCAAGCTCCCCTCCAACATTCCCAAGTTCGAAGGCCTTGCTAGTGAAGATCCCTCCAACCATATCCGATATTTCGACATGTGGTGTTCATCCAATTCCATTACTGATGATTCCATCCATCTTAGATTGTTCCAACGCACGCTTACCGGCGAAGCTTCTAAATGGTATGTTGACCAAACCGCCTCTTCCCATACCACATTTGCGACCATTTCCCAAGCCTTCTTATCTTATTTCCAGATCCCTCTCTGATACGACACTGGTACCAAACTCTTGACTTCTTTTCGTCAATCATCTTTGACCCACATTTCCGCTCATGTCTAGGAATGGCAGAGAAGAAGGAGATTATGTCGAGCTCCCACCTTTGAAGATTGGGTCTATATGGACTGGTTCCTTCGCTCTCTCTTACTTGCCATCGGTAAAGATGTCACATCCCAGTTCCCTCAAATCGAAGAAGCTACCCTCCAAATAGCCTTGAAATATGACCTCATCTATGCTCAATCTGGTTATGTCTATACCGTCCTTCCTGACCTCCCCAAACTCAGTGGTGCTAATGCCTCGGGGGCATCTCACTCTGCCGACGATATCATTGGAGCTCTTTCACATACCTATGCTCAACCTCCTATGGGCTATGGTTTCCCTCCAAGAGGGGCCAGTACCTCCAGCACTTTCTCCCCTCCAAGTAGCATGTATCCAGGATACGTCATGCCTCCTCTTTTTTCCCACTCTCCTACTTACCTCAATGTTTCCCATCCCAACCCTTATCCTTACCCACAGCCTGGTGTCCCAGCTCCTCCAGCGTTTGGACCTCCAACTCCCTTGCCTTCTCAACCCCTGCAACAGTAACTACTACCCCCTCCAGGGCATGTATTTGCACAGCAGGGTGCGACTAATCCTCCTTCTTCTCAAAGAAAGTGGAAAGGCAATCAAAATCAATCTACCCTTGGTAATCGTGGATCCAATCCTTAAAGTATTTATTCTAACACTGCTAACCAGCCACAGGGCTCTCAGCCCAAACCGGACAGGCCTCTTCGCACCAATAAGCCCTGTTCGTGTTTTGGTGTTTATGGTCATTACACTCATGATTGTCCCCTATTACCACAGATGCGGAAGATGTGGGAGTCTCAGGCTACATTGCGAGGACATCATTCCTCCCCTACTGTTCCTCCCAATGCGGCTACTTCTCAACCCACCGTGTTTACCGATCCTTTCCCTCAACAAGGATTCGTGGCTACTCAACCACCTCATGCCCCGGTAACCACTCAACCTTCCTCTTCTGGTTCCTTCGATTACCAGATTCTCATGATGACTTCTGACTAACCTCTCACCGTCGACCTTAACCTTCAAACTCGGTCTCGTCAGCACCCCATGCCTCCCGCTTCGTTTATCCCTGAGTCACCTTCTTTAGGTCCTACAGAGCCTCTTTCGACACCAAATGGTCCTTTGTAGATCCCTCAACCCAAATTTGAGGTCCCTACAAAGGTTCCTAAGGGCCCATTACACTGAAATGCTGCTTCTGGTTGAGCTGCTCATTCGTATAGCGTAGTAGATGATTTCGCGCAGTCTCCTGCCGCCATTTCAACACTGGAAATCCTCCAGTCGTTTCCTTCTCAAAGGAAGGATCTACTATTCACCATGGGTGATGTAGATCCTGCTGATGACCAATTTATTGTTTTCAACGTCTGTAAGTCAGATCATCCCCCCCTTCCTGCTTTCGTCGCTTTCCAAATCCCAGTCAAAATCCAGAATGCTAATGTGTCTCGATGCATTATTGATGAGGGGGCATCTACATGTGTGATGTCCGCTTCGGTTTGGAAACAACTCAGATCTCCTGAACTGGCCCCTTCCACAATCACCCTTCGTGCGTGGGATCGCCATGCCTCCCAGCCCATTGGCCTATTGCGTAACTATCCTATCACCCTTGCAGGAAAGACTGTTTGCGTTGACATTGAAGTCATCGACGCCCCTCTTGACTATAACATTCTTTTGGGGCGTAGCTACACCTATGCCATGTCTGTTGTCACATCCGTAGTCCACCACAAGATGTTTTTCCCTCACAATGGAAAGATAGTCACCATTGACCAGTTGACATATCATGAGCCTAAATCTCAGACCTCCCCTGAGTCGACCATCTCTTATGTAGCTAATAAGCAAATCGTCGATTCTTAGACTAGTGTTTCCCCTGGCGTCTACAAAGACTCCTATTTTCTTGGAACCTTCCTTGGTCTTCCTCCTCCTCTTGTCTCTGATCCCAGCTTAGCGAATGTTTGCATGATGTAATCATCTCGGGCTAACCTTAAGCAGCCCGCTTCAGCCAGTCAGCAACCTCAACCTCACTCGCCGCAACCCGCTCCTAGCCCTTCGTCTCAGCTGGTCGAACTCTTCCTTCTGAACCTTCTCATCCAGCTAGTACACTTGAGCCTCTATACCCTCCCGGGTCAGTTTCCCCAGGTCTCAAAAATATGGGAGCTACCACTCCTGGCCATTATTCTGCCGGTCAGATACCTTTCCTTGCTCCCCCTCCCGGAGTCTATTTGGTTCCCATCATGGCAACCCTTTCCCTCCCTAGTTTGACCCTGGGAATACTTGTCTGGTATCTTCACCCTCTAGCCGAAACCCCACTAGGTCACCCCAAACCATACCTTGCTTTGAAATTGGTTCAACTGATTCCCTTAGCTTCTTCTGTCACTACAGTGCCACCAGCACCTCAACAAGACCATCCTCCTGCTATGACAACTACGGGAAAGAAAGGAAAAGCTCGCAAGGAGGCATCCAAAGACAAGGCCACCCCGCCTAACCCTACCCCTCCTCCACCCGCCAAGCCTTGTGCCTTATGTGATGGTGTCGGTCATGCCACCCATACTTTTCCTGAGTTGCCCCGTATCAAACCCATGGTTAAAGTCACGTTCCCTGAAGCCTCTGTTTCTTCCTCGTCCATAGCCAAGAACCCAAAGACTCTTCGCACCAACAAACCCTGTGCTCTATGTGGTGTCCATGGCCATTATTCTCACCATTGTCCTCACCTCACGCATTACCAAGCCTCTTTAGAGGTCATTCGCGAATACGAGGTTGAACAAAATCAATCCTCCTCTCCCATCCTTGCGCAGTATGCATCAGACCAACTTGAGTATCCTCCTGCTACCATTGACATTCCTCCCCCTGATGTTGAGATTTCGGAACCTGCTGCCCCCCTCCTATACCTATCATCATCCATGCAACCCTCGGAGTACATTCCCTCTGAATCCACTCCGTCTGTTTTGCTTGATTCCCCTTCAGCAACATTCTTGGGCTCCACATCCTTTGACCATATTTTTACTTGTTCTTCTGTCATCTCCCATGACGATCTGTATGTGATCCTTTCTCTCCATGCTGATGATTTAGGTAGCTTTGTAGCATCATGTGGTTTCCTTGACCTTTTCCTTCCCACCCATAACCAAGATGATACCATCCGTATCTATGATGTTCTCTGCAGCATGAGCTCCAACTATTCCTCCCATGGCCCTCATACATCACCCTCTAGTCGGTCTATGAGCCATAGCCATCCTACCCAAACAAATCCCTCCCATAGTTGTCGTTTGATGTCTAACCTACCCTCACGCTGCCATCATTATTCTTCCTCCTCCCATTTATTGTCTTGTGACATTATTTCACCGGACCTCTCGTCCACACATTATATTGGCTATGCCGATGGGGCAAGTCGCTATTACTGGAATCTAGCCTTGGCAGCTTGGGCCATATTTACCCCCTTGCATACCCTCGTTCTTTCTAATGGGTTCTGCATTGGTAATGCCACCAACAATTAGGCCGAATATGATGCAGTACGTGGCCTCTTAGCCGATGCCCTATCTCATCGCATCCTCCATCTGCACGTTCATTTAGATTCTCTGCTTCTTTTCTTACAAATCAATGGTGTCTATCGTGTGCATAAACCTATCCTGTTTAGATGATATTTACGAGTAAAACTTTTGATACATGAATTTAGATTCATTAATTTCAACCATGTACCTAGAAGTCAAAATCACTACGTAGATAGCATTGCAAACCATGTTCTAGACTGAAATTTATCACACATAAGACAATAACATTTCAAATCATCAACACAATGCATATGCATAATATATATCATATAACATGTTTTTAGAGTCCATCTACTCTGAAACATATGACATGCCCATAACATGTTACAAAAACAAAACTCAAAACTGGGGGGCACCACTTGCCCCTACATACACACTGGGGGGCACCACCTACCCTACATCTAATCACTCTCTGGAGGATCCTGAGCCAATGGCTCTGCTCCCGTAGCTCGTAGATCACACACAGTCTGACCAGCCATCGCCATGCGCCGCATGACACCTCGCCATTCTGAGGGTAGCCCAATACATAGCTCTATGTACTGGTCGTCTAAGTCTTTCCAACCCCACTCTGAAACGCCAGTCAGCAGCCCCTCACATCTATGACGAATGTCCTCTAGAAGAGGGGTCATATCCTTGTTCTTTGTTTTTCTCGATCCACTGGCACCTGTAGTTCCTGCTACTACAGGTCGACACATATATCCAGCTGGTTTCATCGGAGCTATATCTGCATTCCAAAAGTATAAGGATCAGTACCATAAATACTATTCACAAACTTTAACATGCACGTAACAAATTAGTTACCTATCACTTATCATTAGGCCCCCATACTCGACCAGGCGGAAGCGGCAAGTCCGGATATCCCCAATAACTCATCCCACTATAGGGATAGTCATCTATGTACAACGACATCTGATCCCAATGGGAAAATAACTCTGGTTGGAACACCCGTCTGACCGCCCCTCCTCCTCCTCTGCACAGTAGTCACCCCCACCGACGCATCCTGGGTTCTCTCGGATCCCCATCAGGTAGTTGTACCCTAGGTCACAAGGTCGGGATATTCTCAAAAAATAAGGAGCACAATACAGTCCCATAAGCACAATCATGGTTCACTTTCCGCTTGCAAAATGACAGCTATCATTTCAATGACACCAACATCATCTGGGCCCACCCATAGTAGGTCCCACTCAACACACTTTCTACAATCATCATCTGCCCTCCAGTGATGTGATGGATCGCCTGGCTGCCCAGGATCCACAACACTATTGCCACCAATGCATGGGTCTCCAACCTCTCTAGATCCCCAATCGATATCCGAGTCCCTTTGACTCGGACACCTGGTCGACAATGCCGCTCTATGAACTCCATGATGTTACGCCCCTGCGGTAACACTGGCTGTGTATTTCCCACCATCCCTGGTGGTGGGAGACCAGTCAGGAAATACAAATCCTGGAATGTCAACTCAATCCTGTGCCCCTGCATTATAAAGACCTCATGATCTGGATCCCAATAACTAACAATCCAGGACAACAAGGGCTCCCTAGCTCTCATCAGAGGGTTCCCCACAAATTTCAGAACCCCAAACCTGGCCAATGCACGACGGACACCCTGATCCGCTTGGATTTCCAACTGTAATGTACCTAGGTCTCTCTCTCTCCACTTGATCCATATATCTACCATATATGCACAAAACCATCATCTTTGTTAGTCTACAGATGGGAAAAACGACATTGAATTACACAAAACCTGAATCTCAGCCCACAACAGCACTAAAATCACCTCCATCTGACAGGTCGCACTTTTCAGGCCCAAACCTGCTTCCCAGGTCGCATTTTTTGCCCCAGATAGTGCGACCCAGCTGTGAAGATGATGGAGGGTCTATTCCTAAGATTTGGGACCCTAATCTGAACTTTCAATCCATCAAAAAGAAAGAGTAGGATTAGGCCTCTTACCTACCACTGACGGATCTAGATTCCAACAGTCGGTTTGTCCGCTACAATCGCCGCAAGATTTAGGGCCTTCCCTCCTCTCCACATTCACCATAGCTACACAAGAAAATGAATGCATTTGGAGGGAAAATGCCTTATTAGAAGAGAAACCCCTGATTTTTCTTTCACCCGCCGCGACCAAACCATAGCCCCATTTGACACACCGTCTGCACCGTTGGAAAGCTCTCACCGAGCACTCAAATGGGTATCTATTAGTTTTTCATGATTTGATACCTCACCAGGACACATTTTCTCCACGAAGGGTCCATTCACCTCTCCTTCAAATCGGGTTTCCTCACTTAAAACACTTGTATTTGGGGCACCACTTTGCCTCCACACTTGTCCTTGTTCGTGTTGATTTTCATCATGAGCTACCCTCTTGTACTCATGTTTTTATGGTCCCCCATTAGACCTTTACTGTGTGGTAGCACCATTGAGTCGCCCTTGTTTAGAGCATCCAAGTTGAGTCATCATTGCATTCATGGACTCTATCCCGAGTCCCTTTGTACCCCACTATAGTCCTCCATCCTTCATTGCTTGGTCCCTCTCTCGTGTCACACATGATGGCTTTCATTCCCATTGTCCCCTATCCCTCCTGATATTGTGTCTATCGCTACCAAGTAATCCATGCCCTTTATTCTCTAACAAGGGAAGTCGTCCATCCGTTACTCAATATCCCCCATTTCATCATCACCATTAGTGTTAGTATGTCAGTCACTCTACTATTTTCTCTCATTCCTTAGTTGAGGATCTCTTATTGTCTCACCTACGGCAGACCTCCTTTTGTTGACATTAGCCCATTCACTCCAAAAGATAGGTCTAGAGGGAGGTGTACCTTGGTTCCAGCTTCTCCATTTGTTCGGTGCCTCGGATCAGCCACAAGGATTTCTCATTACCCTTTGACTTGATTGTTTCTCCACTACAGCTCCTTTCAGCATGATCGAGATCTGTATACTTGATATTACAGTGATGCAACAGCAGCTATTGGTGATTCCCGAGTGTGTGTGAGATGTCTCAACCCTCATGAGGGGGTGGCCCTACAGGTAGACCCCCACATGCCCGGATGACCTCTTCATTGCAGCCTTTGATGCAGCTCCATATATTTGATGATGTCAGCCTTAGCCGCTTACAACACCTCTTTGATTTGCATGTATCAGTTAGATTTTGCAAGCCCTTCCTCGTTTATAGGGGCATTTGAGGTGTATTTGTATCTCATGTACTCATATATTATTGTATAAGTCCTGGCTGTTATCCTAGGCATAGCATGTATGTGGGATTCCTCATTATATCTTTTATCTGGCTCATGTTTATGCCAGCATGTACTTTATAGTTCGATTCCTTGTTTACTGGATGCATTATTCTTTTGTACTTTGTCTCGGTGGGCATAGGTATGCCTCCCCCGCCGCCTTTAGCATAGGTACCCTCTCATAAAACGAGACTTGTTTCACCTGTAAGTCTCATTTTCTCAAGGTCTAGTTCCTTAGCACTTTAGACTACCTTACATTTCTCTCTCTGACTTCTCTTTTGATGTCCGGTCATACGATTTTCTCCTAACACTAAATGCGTTGGGGAGCAGCTCGTAACCTATTATCTTAGATGAACCCAAGTACACCATGTAAGACCACTTTTACCCTAGGTAAAATTGCTTTCACTATGTGAAATAACCCAGTAAAACACCTTTATTAAGTTATTTATAGTCTAAACGAGAAACCCCGAAAGGAAATAATAAATAAATCCATATTTGAAAGTTCTCTTTCCTCAAGAACGGAACTATTAGTTAAACATCAATTTAATTATTATTCCTAGTCATATTTAACCCAAAACAAGGAAATCAATTAAACAAATCCTTATTTATTTGATTACTTCCTAAGAATAAGTTATTTAATCCTTATTTAAATAATATTCCTTGTTAAATTTCACTAAATCATTTATAAATAATTAAATAAATAATTATTTATTTATTTAATATTTCCACCATTTCCTTAAAATAATAAATAAATCATTTATTTATTTATTATTTATAAATAAAGGATTTGACCCAAGTCAAAAATCATTTTCCCTCCAATAAATATAATAAAATATTCCTAAAAGGTGGTTCTAGAATTTGGTTAATAATATTCTATTCATGCACCAAGTCCTAGACTACCCTAATACTTTGTTATAAATAGAAGGGATTTCCCATTCATTTGTCACCTTTCGTTGCATTAGATCACTCTGGATCTATACTTTTGGTCTAACTTTGAGCCATTATCATTGTCACATTCTCCATCATTTGCTTTGTGAGCTCCCTTTAAGTTCTATGTTTGTCTGGGTTTTCTACACCAACAAGAGAGAGAAGTTTTAGATCTAAAATGTTGAGTACTTTCAAGAACCCATCACATTGAGGAGAATTGGAAACACCTTTCTTGTTTTCCTCTCAAGTGCCCCTTTAATATAAAAATTCTTTCAAATATAATGTTTTTGTCTTATCTATTGGATGCATGGAGCAACATTTCATTTTTACTGCTTAATGTCTTTTTATGCATAGATCTGGATTTGTGCAGCTTTATTTGGATCAACTAACTGTGATTTGAAAATATTGGCAGCGATAATTGGTGTTAGGGCTATTTGTTATGCGTAGCTAAAGTGGTCTTTTTTCCGACAAAAGATTCATAACAATGTTACTGATGAAATATGTAACTGCATTGTTACCTACTTTTTTTTGGTAGCATAAAAAGCACCCGATTTTGAAAAGTGGTGATGCAGAATCACCTTTTTTTTTAGCACATTTTTTACACTAATATTTTTATTTATGAAGTATGAATATTTGTTTTAAAATGTTAATGATTTTCATGCTAATTTGAAACGTATTGATGCAGCATCAACCTTTTTTTTTTTTTAGAGCAGTGATTTTCATGATAATTTTGAAACGTATTGATGCATCATCAACCTTTTTTTTTAGAGTGGTGATTTTCATGTTGGTAATAAAACACAAAACTTAGATTAAAAAATATATATGAAAACACTAAAAAAACCAATAAAAATGTAAAAAAAAAAACAAAATTAACAAGTTAATATATATATATCAAAAGAAATGACAAAATTTGAAAAAAAAAAACACATAACTTAAAGAAAAAAAAAACAAAAATTAACCAAAAGAAAAAATTTAAAATAGAAAATTTAAAAATAATTTAAATTACAAAATTAAAATTTAGATAAAAAAATAAAATACAAAAAAGAAAAAATTAAATTTAAATAATAATAATAAGAAAAAAAAATACAAATTTAAAAATTTAAAAAAGAAGAAGAAGAAGAAAAAAACCACGTCCAAATAATTAAAAAACAAATATCCATAAATTTACTGTTTTTTTTTTAATAAAACAATTTATAAATTTTAAAAATGAAAAACTAAATAAACTAAAAGATTTTTAAAAAAAATTAAAATTAAAATTTAAAAAATTTTAAATTTTAAAAAATAATTAATCTAAAATATTAAATTTAAAAACAAAATTTAAAAAATAAAAAAAATAAAAATTTAAAAAAATTAAATTTAAAATAAAAGATTTGAATTAAAATAATAATAATAATAATAATAATAATAATTAAAAATTAAAAATTAAAAAAAATTAAAATTAAAATAAAAAAGAATTTTTTGATCGTGGTGGCGCCACCAATCGGCGTCCCGCGGCGGGAAGCCGATTCCGGGAATCGCCCTCCCGCGGCGGGAGGCCGACTTTTACGGGAGGGCGATTCCTGGAATCGCCCTCCCGCCGCGGGAGGGCGAAATCCCGGAATCGGCCTCCCTCTGCGGGAGGGAGATTCTCGGAATCGATTCTCGGAATCAACCTCTCGCCGCGGGAGGGCGATTCCCGGAATCGGCCTCTCACCGCGGGAGGGCGATTCCCGGAATCGGCCTCTCACCGCGGGAGGGCGATTCCCGGAATCGGCCTCCCGCCACGGGAGGTCGATTCTCGGAATAGGCCTCCCACCCAATGGCCGGCCTCCGCCGCCACCTGGGTGGGAGGTCGATTGGCGGCGCCACCATGATCAAAAAATTCTTTTTTATTTTTATTTTTTTAATTTTTATTTTTAATTTTTTTTTAATTTGATTTTTTTTTTAATTCAAAAATATTATTTATTTATTTTTATTTTTTTAAATTATTATTATTTGAAATTTAATTTGTTTTAATTTTTTTGTTTTTTTTTTTATTTTTTTTGTTTTTTTTTTTTAATATTTTTTTTCTAAATTTTGTTAATAATCTTTATTAAATTTTGTTTTGTTTTTTTTTAATTTTTTTAATTTTTTTTATTATTATTAAATTTTATGTTTAGTTTTTTTATTTAATTTTTAAAAATTTAGTAAATTTTGTATTTTTTTTTAAATTTATTTGAATTTAATATCTTTTTTTTTTAATTTTTTATTATTATTTTTTTAAGTACATAAAATTTTTATTTTTACTTTATTTGAATTAAAATTGTGTATTTAAAATTAGATTTTTTTTTTAATTAAACTTAATATTTTCAAATTAATTTGTTTTTAATTTTATTTTTTATTTAATATATTTTTTTCAATTTTTCAATTTTAATTGATTTTTAAAGTTTTTTAACTTTTTATTTTAACAATGTGTTTTTTTTTTTTTTTTTTTAATTTATTTTTTATTTCAAAATTTATTTGTTTATTCATTTATTTATTAAAATTTAATATTTTTTTTTTAAATTTAATTTGTTATTTTAATATTAACATTTTTTTTTTAAATTTATTTGTTCTTTTAATATATATTTTTAGTGTATTTTATTTTATTTTTTATTTTTAATTAATTTTTCATTTTTTTACTTTTAATTTCAATTATATATATATATATATATATATATATATATATATATATATATATATATATATATATATATATA
>JAXQQM020058687.1:0-232454 GCA_034641835.2 Pinus albicaulis
CATACAACTTTTGATACTTGTCTATCTGTCCATTAAGTATTTCTTTTTTTTCATTCATTCTAGAGATCATATCTTTGTAGATAGATTCTCTCTTATGAAATTGATTCCAATCATTGCTTTCATCCTTGATCTTGAGATTTGCTTCTAGACTTATACTGTTACTTTCACTATCTTCACCATTGCATGCACAGGAAGATGAATCACAAGAAAAACAATCAATACCTGTTTCCTCTTCTTCATTTTCTGTTGTGCATGTTTTCTGAGGTATCTTCTTTCTTTGAGTAGCCTTCTTCTTTTGCTTCTTTGCCATGAGTACTTGCAGAACTTGGTCAGAATCTTCTTCATCCTCATTTGACATTTCATCATTATTTTCATTTGCATAATAACTCTTTCTCTTTTCAAATTGTTTCCATTTATCATGATTTTCTTCATAAGGACATTTAGCAGCATAATGACCAACTCTTCCACATGCAAAACACTTGAAGGGAAGCTTACCTTTGAATCTTCCGGTTCCTTGTTGGAGTCTTCTCACAAAATTTGCTTCTTCTTCTTCTGATATATAATTTGATTCCTTGACATCTTCCTTTTCTTTTCCTTTTGCACATGCCTTAAAAGCAGCTTCTTTGATTTGAGAGGGACCTCCTTGTCTCATTTCATAAGCAGTCAGGATACCATGTAATTGAACAATAGTAAGAGTTTGCAGATCTTGCCTTTCTTCAATAGCCGATACTTTAGATTCAAATCTTGAAGTCAAAGATCTTAAGACTTTTCCACCAGAGTAGTATCGGTTATGATTTCACCCAAACTTCTCATACGATTTACAATATCATCTAGACGTAAAAAGAAACTGGCAATACTCTCATCACTATGCATCCTTAAATTTTCATATTCAATTCTGAGAGTTTGGAGTTTTGCACTTTTTACCTTTGTATCTCCTTCATAGCTCAGAATGATTTTGTCCCATATTTATTTTGTTGAATTTAGCTGCATCACTTTAGCAAATTCTGGTTCAGACATGCTTCCTAATAAGACATTGACGGCTTTGGCATTGATTTCATATTTCTTCCTTTCTGCTGCATCAGTAGGAATACTTGCCGGATACTGATAACCTCCTTCCACGATTGCCCATACTTCTACACCAAGACTTTGCAGATATGCTTTTGTTCGTATCTTCCAGAATAATAGATTATTTCCATTGAATAGAGGTGGCCTTATAGACATTATCCCTTCATGACTTCCCATTGCGACGGATCTCCTTCAAGCGATCAAGCTTCTGCAGAAGGACCTGCTCTGATACCAATTGTTGGGAAAAATACTGAGAGGGGGGGGGGGTGAATCAGTATTTAGGGCATACTCAAATATTTTTACTTTTTCTTTCTCTAAAACCCATACGCTACTTCACTGAGCCCAAATCGCGTATACACGCGGATATCCTTCATAAAACTCGCGTATACACAGAGATCTTATTATGCATTTATTTCTTTACTTAGATCTATGCATCATTCATTCATCAGATGATTAGTTAGCAGTAAGCATGTGCAGTAATAACAGAATAAACCATCACACATAAGCAACACACATGAACACCAGGATTTAAGGTGGAAACCCAAGTCGGGAGAAAACCACCGCTGCCGTTGTCTCAGCCTTCAATATTTTATTATAAAAAAAACATCTTACAACCATGTACTGGCGCAGACTCATTCCAGCACGTAGGCACCCACCTGCAAAAGGCTACAACCTTCTCTCGTTTACCAGCCTCTCCTGGAAGGGAGCTACAACCCCCTGCTCTCGTTTACCAGCCTCTCCTGGAAGGGAGCTACGACCCCTCCTCTCGTTTACCAGCTACCACTGGAAGGGAGCTACAACCCCCTCACTGAAGGCTTCGACCCTCAACACCATTGCGGACCACGTTTCATCAATTTTCATACTGGATCCAATAGCTTCAATAGATCACAACTTGCAGGTCAATTTTCATCATATTTTCAGACTGGACCCACTCCACACATTTAAGCTCAATCACACATCAAACTGAAACTTATACCCTTATCAATTCATTCAATGAATCATCAACCAATCAATCAACAACTTGATCTTTTCTCAACATAGTCAGCAGCATAATCAATATTCAGAAAACCCAGATCTGTATGAATACATCATAGACAGATAGCAGTAATACAGAAGAACAGATCAGACATTTCATACCACATACTTCAGCAAGCCCTAGTTTTGATACATGCTTTCCTTTCACTGAACCTACGTATATACGCGCTTTCACATAAACGAATCTGCATATACATCTGCACTAAATTCACATTTAATACGTGCTTTTTCTAAAGACATCCTGCGTATACACGGGCCTTTGCAGAAGATAACCCACGTATAGATCTGTAACTCTTTCAGGACTTGTGCAGCTCTTCAGATCAGATGAATAGCTCAGACTTCATTCTTCATTTCAGCAAATATTCGTCAGATAGCATATCTAAAAAAATCTAGCCAATACATATACATTTCAGATCTAGAGATCCCTCTTGATCATTTTCTTCATAGGTGCATCATAGAATCAGTTCTATCATCAAGCTGTTATCCTTTCCATTCAGACATACTTCAGAGTGAAGTATTCATTCAAATCCAGAATCATGCACGCTTTGCACAATTAATTTCTTCTCCTTATATAGATTTAGCCTTTGTCAATACCATGAGCCAAAACCACATCACTTCCGATGGTATTCCTGGACGGGATCTCATAGACAATCCAGCGCTCAATACAATGGGTTAATACCATGGTAGTAACCCCTGGTTTTACACTTTTAGAGCGCAATTGTTCATACGCGACTTGACACGTACTTTTCCACGTGCATACGCGCCTTCTCCTTGACAAACCCGCGTATGCCTTGTAACACACCTTTTTCATCATTATTCTTGCACATACTGATATTTCTTTCTTCTGCAACTTTTGTACTACTTGTAGAACATCAGATTTACATCATTAATAAACTTATCAAGCATCAAGGATAACTTCATCAAGTAGGTTTCCATCATCTACATCAAGTGGGTTGCCATCAAGGACAACACTCTGCATCATATTGCCAACATAAAGTGCCACTAAAGGGATTGTGGGCTTGAGATCCAATCTTGGCAGTTTACCCTTTATGATTTGGGCAAAACTCGTGATGGATTTTTGACATGTGATGGATGAGGATGATAGTGCCTTGCGAAGATGATTGCAATGCAAAGAGCTCCATTAGCAGCATATTTCTAGTTTGACGAGTGTTGAATTTGCTAGCTAGTTGACTCGTTGACCGTTGCAAATTGTACTTTCTCTCTCTCGTTTAATTTTAAGAATAATAATAACATTTGATCAAAGGATTATCCCCACGTTGTATTTTCCTCAAGATATGCCAAATTATTGTGTCCTCTTGTCTTGGCTTGTCTTCTAGCTTTTTATTTATGTTCTATCAAGTATTTACATCGTCAATGCTAATGTGATTTCTAAACAGAAATTCAATTTGGCTAATAAGAAAGATTGAAGTAAATTTCTCTAAGCATAGAACATACCATCACTAACAAAAATTAACACCAAATCTTAATGTCATCCACAATAACTACATACTACAAGCGTTTTGCATGGAATTGGACCTAAAAACCCTTTCCAACCTCAATACAACCACAAATTATGAATTACATATAGGAGCAATTCCCAGAGTATAAAATTCCAAAAAAAAAAAATCAAGTGTAGAAGTTGTCTCAAACATTGTCACCTTGTTTTTCCATGTCCAAACTAGAAAATACTAGTAAAGAATGCAAACCTAACAAAAAGAAAAGAAGGTGACCATTAAACCTCCAAAACCCCATTTCAGCATGTAGGAGTCTCATACTAGAAAACAACCAAAAGTGAAACTTCCGCATCTTCTAAAAAGAATACAACATCCTAATGAGCAAGTCCAACCGATCTTAACCCATCCAAGTAGTTCCAGTTCCAAGAAAGAGGTTCCAAAGTGTCCTATCGTAGCCTCCTCTACAACAAAATAAGCTAATGAAGTTGATATTAACCCTCCATGCACTTCGTATTCCAAGAAAGAGATGTAAAAGTGTCCCGTTGAGTTTCCCTCCGTAGAAAAAAATATTTGAAGGAAAATTTTCCAAGGGAAGAAAGAATCCACCAGAATGGCAAGAATTCTCATAGCCAACAAGGATCTAGAAAACCCTTTTCTACCTTTCAAAAATGAATGAACAAGATAGACAAAAGACGAAGGAAGAAGACAACTCAAGTCAAGGACACAGAAACCGTACTTGAAATCCATTGCCCCAAGTCACTTCGAAAGAAAAAAAAAAGAGGAACTAAATGTTGTCTCATATAAAGTACAAACATCTAGTTAGCAAGATGAGGTTTCCAAATTGGCTAAAGAAGCTCATTCCTTCACAGCAGAATGCCTCGAGGAGAAGATCTAGACAAAAATTAGCCTCATTGCCGCACCAAGTCGCACAAGTCGCGGGTCTTGTAAGAGAGGCCCACGGGTCGAATCGTGAAATAAATCAAATCAAACTCTAGAAAAATCCTCGAGGTTCTCACTAGATGCACAACGTGATCTTCAAGTGGCTCTTCACCATTACATTGGTTGTGGCCTTCAAGAAGATGAGCCTCTTACTGAAGTGCATCTATTCGTGACGTGGTGTGGCTTCTCGAATGTGTCCGGGAGAAGGGGAATGGAACCAATTGGGGTTGCCCCCCCATCAATGCGCAATGATCCCATGCTCGACCTCATTTGGGAATGAATACGCATGGGGAGAAGCCCACAATAGGATCAAAGCTACCACACACTCTAGATTTACATTCCCAATTTGCATGCCTCGAAATATCTCATCACCAAGCTCCCGAAAAGCTACCACATACTTGAAGAAGCTCCCTTGTTTTTGGAGCATTTTGTACCAACTCCCAAGCTCCCAGGAGCATCGAAACTTGAGGTACGTGATATCCGTGGGTTGGGAATCAGTATCTTCTCCGTGCAACATAGAAGATAGATACATGATAGTCTTCATTATTATTATATATTGTTTTACATTCATAATCATCATTATCATCATCATCAACATCATCATATATAACCTAGTGGTTAGCTTAATTGCTTCAAACAAACATTTTCAAGGTGGAGTTCACAGTGAGGTCTCTAGTTCTATTCCAACCAAGGTTGAAGTCCAAATGATTCCTACCAGGTCACTAGCCAACACTATTATGATCGGTGGTTGAGCCACCCTCCATCCGAATATTCCATAGAAGATGGGGGAATCCCAAGCAAGGTTTACCTTGAGAAATACACACACATTGTGGTTTTATTTAATTTAATTTTTTATGTTATAAATCTTTTTTCCATTTTGATTTGTAAATCTTATCCACATTCCAATGGAAAATACTTTGTTAATCTAGGCAA
Source organism: Pinus albicaulis (assembly GCA_034641835.2). Taxonomy (NCBI): domain Eukaryota; kingdom Viridiplantae; phylum Streptophyta; class Pinopsida; order Pinales; family Pinaceae; genus Pinus; species Pinus albicaulis. The sequence goes on from JAXQQM020058687.1 coordinate 5,427, forward strand.
GAAACACATTTCAGATTCTTTACAATGGCAATTGTAATATTGGGTTTCAGTTGGTGTTTTGAGGAATGTGGAGACCGCCAACCATAGCTGTGTTAGGCATAATCATAGAATGGGAGTGAATACACTAGGCATAACCACATAGTAGGCTCACATTCACACTAAGTTGAAGGGGTACTCGCAACGTGATTTTCATACACCTTCAAGATTACCTAACTCAATTCTCATACCCTAGTAATGATTTCTTACACCTTGAATGAGGTTCTCTAAGTACTCGAGCAATGCTTCAACCTTAAACCCTTCTCCTTCACACATCCGATCTATACTATTATATAGAGTGCACCTCCCTTCTCTTAGTGTAGTAAACTCAAAAAATGCTCATATTATTGGCTAACAAACCACACTTTCTTAATTCATGTTTACATAAAGTATAATGTTGATAGTTATTTTAGACACATGCATCGAGGGTCCGACTCTAAAATGCATAGACCATACATCCTTTGCCTGGTGCAATGTGTTTGGTGTTAGGGTTTTTTCCAAAAATTTCTCGACATATGCACTTGGACTCATCCGCTTACATCTCACGTCATTGGGTTGGGTTAGAACATGGCTTAATGGAATCTGTTGAACATATTAATACTACATCAACCTTTCTAATGAATGATCATCTTTATGGAAATTGGTGGTGACAAGCTCGAATACACACGTATACCAACATGCTTCCAAAAAACCCATAAAAAGCACGCACTAGGTAATCAAAATTATAGGGGAGACGTTTGGGACAAGCATGTTCACTAATTTTGCTAATTGCGCTATGTGTCCAATCCCATCAGGATAAAGTCGCGCGTATATTTATTCACGTAAAATTTTCTTAATTTAAATACTAAAATAGTCAATTTTTAATAGCTGAAATATAAAGGAATTTAAACTATCATGAATGATTATAGAGTTGAAAATATTACGTCAAAGGTGGTTAGGGTTCATCATCCGTAATTACAAAGTCATTATAGCCGCAAAATATATAAGTACCAAATCAAAAAATAATTGGTTAAATTACAAGCGATTTTGAGGAAGGGATGCTTTTTGATAAAAAAAAAAATTATTTGAAATAGAACTCCGAAGCCTCCATAGGAGAATATTTAGTGCAAGATCCTAACCACCTTGTGATCGTGCCAAAATATCCAAAACCATGGAAGCATACCCCTCAAGGAATAAGGTAAAATGCAACGTGATTTTGTCAACAATGCTAAAGAACTTCCTAATCCCTATCCTTAAAAAGTGACCTAAGAGTCTCGTTTTAGAGGTAACACAACATCTACTCATTTATGTTTAGCTTTCCTTCTTCTATGTATCTCGAATATTATTCTGCAGTTCTAATGCTGCCTCATATATTTTCTTCACTTTGTATCTTACATCTAGAAGAAGGGACACAGAGATCATGTTCAGAGAATATAAAACTATTAAAGATGACCCACATACCCAGATATCGTGAGTCGCCATTGTTTCTAAAAAAAAAAAAAGTTGCAATCCATAAGACCTTTTAATGACTATTGATTTATCATTTTCATATGGAAATTTTACACAAATCGTGAGGTAAATAATGAGCGTTGCTACTCGTGATGATCTCGGGTAATGAAAATGTAGTATAAATAAGGCCGACTAGTGCCTCGAGAGAAAACGAGAAAATAAACCAATGGCCTTAACGCATGTTTGAACGAATGTGGTGGCACAACATCAAGTGTTGCATGGAGGTGTTGAAAGGCTTGTGGAGGCTCCATGTGACCCTTCCTCCACCAGAGAGTAGAGTTCTGGACTCCCTGGTCTATAACAAAGAAGAAGGGACGATTGGTGCAAGTATAGAGCATACGTATCAGGTGCAACTAATCGCAGCATCTTCCCCCTCTCGATACTACAAACCAAGGTGAGGGTGTGCACTTTTTAGCTTCTCCAAATGCCATCACTGCAAATATTTATCGCTGAGGTGTATCGAGTCTTTAGAAAATGACCTACTCAGAAAAAGAGTATCAAACAACTCCTGGAAGAAAAGTAGCAGAAATTATATTTTAATTGGTCAATTTGATTCTAGAATTGAGGGAAAATAGATTTTAACACGTAGTATTTTTTTATGAGGTAATTGTTATGGGAATTATGTTGTATGTTGTCCCCATTTTAGTTAATACCCAGTAAATTTTATGAGGTAATTTCTATGGGAATTATGTTCTATGTTGTTTCTTACTTAGTTAATTTGTTGTCATTGTTTCAGTTAAGTTTGTGTTTGTTATTATTTTTATTTACTTTTTAATTTGGAGAAAAAAGGAGTTTGGTTGACATATAAATTATATCTAATGATGTTGAAGGTTTACCAAAGTTGATAATTTTGGCTTAAGGCTATTAATAAAAATTATAGAAGACCTTGTTTATATAGGAAAATGTGTTCATATAAAGAGGGAAAGATGTAGCAAATATCCTCAAATCTATGAATAATGTTAGCAATAAACTCAAGTAGTTGTAGGTAGCCCGTTATTTTTTGGAACTTCTCACGTCGAGCTCAAAAATACCCTATTAGAAGCTAACCGTAGTTTAAGACCTCCACATGTTGTTAAGAGAGACATGTGGATAAAATTTGAATAAGGGAAATAAGGTACAATAAGATCGATGTGTAGCACCTACTCAAATCACCAAGTATATACCCAAACGATCAAGATGACACACTTCTCCGAGTAAAATTATAAAATTCCATCGAACAACTCAACTGTAAATATATAGCCATAGCATCAAGACTTACAATACAATTATTAAGTGATCATAATAAAAATAATACAAATTGAGACATTACATAGACATGGATCATACATATCAAGTCAAGACCTAAAGATGCCTTAGAATCAATTAAAAATGACTAGCATAAATTACTAACTCATATACTGGTTGCACTAGTTAGCTGTCATACTTTTATTCTTTGAATATAGTGTTTGTTTTCGTTAATCTTTTTTAATTTTGTCACTTATTTATTAGTCATATATTTTCGTCTTGAACTAAATTAGTCATTTAAGTTAGTCATTTTTAGTTTAGTCACTTATTATCTAGTCGTATATTCTATCCTTCGACTAAATTAGTCATTTTTAGTTCCTGTCACTTAAAATTGCTCAAATTTAGTAGTAATTCACTTGAAATAATTGTGGTGACTAACATATTTAGTCACCTAGTCATTAATTTCATCATTTTCTACAAGTGGATTATATGGATTTTTACATGGCTCTCGCTGAAATTTCAAGAATATGTATAGGTATCGTATGCTGATATTTAATCCCATTGTAATTTACCGGAAAATATTTCATATTGTATCCTTAAGTTTTCTTAATTACATGTAAATGTGTTTGGATGCTATATATTTTTATTTTTTGTATAATTATAATTTCTATGAATTATGTTAGCATGTTATTTGTATTTTTTTTTTGCATTGATTCCCAAGAAATGTTATATATTTATGTACATTTTAATATTTACATTTATATTTTGATAGTATATAGTTCTAAATATTTATATATAATTCCAATTCATATAATTCTTATAGTATTTTGTTCTAATTATAGTTTCCCATTATGATTCTAAGATGAAACAGAAAGTTTAGCCTTTTTTGTTTTATCTATCCTGAAAAGCTATTTCTCATGAAATATTTGGAAAAATCCTTATACATTTTGATAAGTTTATATGGTTTGCAAAATACCATATAATATTTTCATGTTTTTATATGTGGTTGCAAAAAAAAACTTTGGGCTCTTTCCATTCTTCCATGTTTTTTTATATTAGATATATGTTAGGTTCCATGTTTATGGTTCCATAACAAATATGTTATTATTCAATGTAGACATGTCATTTGAAGAAAAGAAAGGTACAAGAATACAATATGTCACCAACATCACGTGACAAGTCTAATGAAAGTCATCATTTACGTATCAAAAATAACACGCAATAAATGGGCATAGGAGAGCTACATATCATAGAAGAACGAGTAAACCACTCTTCAAAATGATTTTATAATTCCTCATAAGTATCGTACTATGGATGATATCATCGAAAGAACATTTAATATTGATATTTCCTATCATTAACATGCTCCTCGCCGCATAATTTTGTTGTTCGATGCTCTCCTAAGAATTCTCATAATATTGGGGATACTATTGGGAAAAAATACCGAGAGGGGGGTGAACCGTATTTAGAGCTAACCGATAAAAAATTTTACTTTTCTTTCAAAACCCACACGCTACTTTATAGAACAAAATTAGCATATATACGCGGATATCCTTAAGGAAACTCGCGTATGCTCGCAGATCTTATTATGCAATTGAATCTTAAATCATTGCATCATTTATTCATCATATGTTAAGGTAAAGAATGTGCAGAAACGAATAAACCATCACACATAAGCAACACACATGAACATCGTGATTTAAGGTGTAAACCCAAGTCGAGAAACTACCGTCGTCTTACCAATATTTATTATATAAAGAAAACTTACAATCATGTACCGGCGCGTACTTATACCGCATGTGCACCCACCCTCAGTAATAAGCAACCTTCTCTCGTCACCGTACTCTCCGGAAGGGAGCTACAACCCCCGCTCTCATCACCTTCCGGAAGGGAGCCACTACCCCCTCGCTCTCGCTATCGGCCACTCGGAAGGGGAGCTACTACCCCTTATCGAAGGCTTCAACCCTCGTGACTACCACCACCACGTTTCTCATCAATTTTCAAACTAGATCAAATGCCTAACGCAACCCTTCAACAAATATACTTCGCCTAATGCTTTAACCAAAATAAGGAAACCACCGTAACCGTACGTAGATAACTCGTACTTCGCAACATATATGCAAACACATTCAACCTTGAGTTAACAATTAGTGCGTATACCATACGCGCTTTTATTTAATCGTACCCGCGTATACACGCACTTTCCATGAAACGAACCCACGTATACATCTCCGTGCATTTTTTTATTTTTTTTAGAAAACCTTAACTCGCCCATACGCGCTTTTTATTGAATAAGATCCACATATACACGCGCTTTTCATGAAACGAACCTGCATATAGATCTATAAAAGATAAAATTTGTAGAACAAATCGATATATGAACTTACCTAGATTTCTTCAATTTCTTCATCGCATTTGTGCTGTGTCTTCATCACTTTTCGCATCATCCTAGAGATTCATCATTTCTAGATCTAGAGATCTTGAACCTTTATCATATTCATAGGTGCATCATAGATTCAAATATATCAATTAAGAATAGTTCAACCATGCAAACATATCAGATCAAGTATTCCTATTAATGCCTGCACACTCGCACACATCTTTGCACTATGATTTTCTCCCAACAGATTTGGCCTTTATCAATACCATGAGTCAAAACCACTCAACCACCGATGGTATTCCCGGATTCGGATCAAATAGATAATCATGCGCTCAATACTTTGGGCCAATACAATGGTAATGCCCTCGGTTTTATAAAAATAGAGCTTAAATTGTCATACGCGACTTGGCACGTTACTTTCCGCGTGCATACGCGACTTCCCCTACAAAACCGCGTATGCCTTGTGACATACCTTGTCTGCATCATTATTCCGGAACTTTCTAAATTATTTTCTTATGCTACTTTTGAACGGAATTGTAGATACATCGTATTTACATCATTTCCATCAAGGACAACTTCATCAAGAATAGTTCCATCAAAGTCAATACATTGTATCACATTGCCAACAATCTCCCTAACTCTCCATCAAGTAGGTTTCTCATCAAGTTCAATAGGTTTCCATCAATAAAAATTGCATCAAATAGGTTTCCATCAACTTTATCAAGTAGGTTTCCATCAAGGACAACACTGCATCATATTTCCACGTACACATCTTGCAACCGTGAAGAACACTTCATATCGATAACATGGATGAAAATGTCCACCCTAACCCTTTGCGTCCGCAATTGCATGTTTTGAGCAAGGCCAAAGGTTGGAAAATCTATGGTGGAGGAAATGGTGACATTGTATGTGATTATTTGGATGATATTTTAATTATCCATTTGTTTGAGCAGCTTGGAGCTAGTTGCTCCAAAAACTCCACTTCCAATCCCCCTTCTCAAAGTAATGTTGTCCCGCGAAGAGAATCGGGTCATCCCCGAGTATCATTTCACATGGGAAAATGAAGGTAATGGAATGATATTTTATTTTGGCTACAATAGTGGTTGTTTTATTACATCTCTATTTACAAACTTTTTTTTAATTAACTTATAAAGTATTCCCTTCTCTTGGAATAAGATACAACTCATTTTAATAAAGGTGTAGAAATTAATCTCCTCATATTAAGCCCACAAATATTATAATTGAAGATGAAGAATTTGTGTAATATCCCAAAATAGGGAAAATAAGCAGTATTGGGAATATCTTAAAATATCTCCAAAATGGACTACTCAAAAGAATGCATTCACAGAAACACATTTCCAAATATATGCCACAAAAATTTAAACCATCACTTATATCCACAGGATATATCCATCTAGCATCTAAATCCAAGAGGAGATCTGAAACAAAAGAAAACTAGGTAGGTAAACACCCCTCCCACCACCTAGTGTAGAAGCCGAAAAGAACTAAACCCCAAACACCTAAGCATTACTTAGAAATAATGCACAAAGGAAACTGTGCAGTATTAAGAGGGTTTCAACTTATAAATTAATAATAAAATATATCTACTCATATATTAGACAATCATGCTAAAAAACAGAGTTCTAGTCTCTTATTACAATTACAAGAAAACCCCGGTAAGGGTTTCTTGTCATACACTCTAAATACAAATGTGATATTCGTAAAATTACTGAATAATCACCGAAACAATGAATAATAAGAGTGTATAAGGCTGAAATATATCATATCTTATGTATATCCCTAAAGGGATTCCTCCCATGAAAGGATGAACCTCTCAATCACAAGGGAAACATCAGCGAAGATGCCACTAGACCATCCACCGAAGTCGCTCTGAAAATAACGCATTCCCTAGTTGGAACATGTCGGGAATGTTGGGAAATGAGTGGCCTAATGCCAGATTCAAATTATCTCAATATCTCTCCAAACAGATCTCCAAAGTGAAGGAAACCTCCCTCTAATGAGAAAATAGCTCAAAAAGTGGGATTCGAATCCCCTCCACTATTGCACCCTACAACACAAAAAAGACAATGACCTACAAAATCAGACCGATGAAGTAAGCTAAAACTTGGCTTAAAAACCTGATGTTCAAAATGAATTCAAACTCTCCCAAGAGGCTCCTCAAGGAAAGAGAGGTGGACCCCCGCTCGGGAACACTCAAAAAGCACAGCAACCCCCCGCTAAACAACAAGAGGTAGCAAAAGTCTAAGGCATCTTTTCAAAATAATAGCCTAAAAAATAATAAAAAATGGCTACCATCCTATTCCTTAACCATAGAGTTTTCTTGTCCTCGGCCCCACTCTTAGGTCATCCCCATCAAGAGAGATTCATCTCCCTCCAAAACCCGCTTTATTCCTTCCTTGATTCCTACTCCTCCACATCTACACCGTTGACTTCCGTCAAAGCAGTATCAACCAACATGATATTAAATTCTTGTTCACACATGGAGGTGTTTTATTGAGTTGAAAAAAGGGTCACATTTCACACTCTGAAGTGTTTTTATTCTCTAGGAGACTTATGGGCCTTCCCACCATTTATTCAATCGGCTAAAGACACTACTAAATCTAATGTTCCATTTTAGCTTGAAGCTAAAATTTGGGAACATTATAGTCCTCCTCCAAAATATTTTCTTTGTCATCAAGAAAATGTATAGGGAGAGAAAAATTTCTCCCATCCTCCTCTTGTGGCCTCCCATCACTGGCCTCCATCATTGCATCAAGATCATCCGCAATAAAACTCGTCATCCAATGTTTCCTCCCAAGTGTGTAAAACCAAATGGCCCACATCAATCAATGGTGGAAATTGTGAATGGAAACTTGCTTGCTTTCCCATGGCCTCCTCAAAAGTAGAAGTTATGAAAACATGGTGAATGAGTGACTCCCTCACCCATGCTATCATCCAAATGAAATGAGACGTCCCAGGTAGCTCATCAAAAGAACCATAAACCCCAGCTTTATACAATGTGTTGGGGCCGCATGGAGAAATTGGATTCGCCATCCAAATGGTTTCTCTCTCCATTTATGGTAAACATGTGGCTACCTCTATCCTTGAAGGTAACAACATGGCCCTCCAAGAATGGCCCAAGTTCCCCCATCAAACAATTCAGCCATGAAGTGCCTCCTCAAGTTCTTCAAGTGGTTCCTCCCACAAGAAGGAAAAAGTGTGATGTGGCAATCATGGTTTGCCCATGGTTTCTCCTGAAATGCACAATACAAAAGTGGGGAGAATCATGCTCCCAATGGGCATCTCTAATACCTTCAGCACTCTCCAAACAATTCTTCCCATGAATATAAAAATATCAGCAATAAATGGAAGCAAAATGTAATAAAAACAAGTCGCCATATGACAACCGTAGAGTGGTTCATAGTTCCACCAATGGAACTAGCATAGTGCATTATTTGTCTAAGCTTCAAAAAAAATAACAAGTGATTTTCAGCCAATTGTTTTCTTCCACAACATTCAAGATGGAATCATGAATATACAATTGGGTGTCAATGGTGTACACCAAGAATTATGTGGCTTCCCCCACAAACCACCAACAAGATAGCCAACCTCAATGCTGCAATTAACCTCAAGTACATCATAATATAGCATAATAATGGATGTTCCTCCTTAATACAACATGCTGCTCATATATAAAGTAAAGAAAGGAAAATCTCATAATGCAAATTAATACCTCTACCATGTACTTTGGCCTCCTGAGCCGAAATGGCTCAACTAAAATGCTCCCTCACTCCCAATGAGTAGGAGGGTGGTTGTGACATCCTCTCTATCACCATCCGAGCTATGAATCTCTCCATATGATAAAATATACTGGCAATGTATGCCCTCCCAAATAAACTCGCCAAGGAAAGATATGCATCAAAGTGCCTGGAAAAGAAGTCCTCATGTGCTCGCATGTACGCCTTCTCCTGAGAGCTAGAAGTCGTGTGGTCAAGAAGACTCTACCTTGGAGAATAGACACCATATCCTCTACCATGTATCTATCATCTCCATCAGGGTCATCAAGAATCATGCAAGCACCAAGATCCTTGGAGTACTCTACCAAGAGCTGAGACCTCCAATAAGGGATCAATCCTCCCAAGAGACAAAGGCTGTGACCCGGCATGTGAAGCCCACTGCCGCCACTTTGACATCCCCATGCCAAATTTCTCCTCCAAAATCTTCACCTCTCCAAAATCCAAGAGTGGTGAATCCAAAGACACGATTTCTTTCATCAATTCTAGATCCGTGCCCTCCTGTGGAATGCCTCCATGTAGTGAGACATCAATGTCAAGAGTAGACTACACATATAGTTGGGAAACTCGGCCTTGTCCTTTACAACACAAATCAGTCTACCTCTTCCTTTCATTAGCTCTCTAAAATAGAGAAGGGTGTGTCTCTCATCAAGTGATGCTACTTTCCTCTCCCTACCTTCTCCTTCAATCTGTAATGCTTCACAATCATGTCAAGCCATCGATTGTGCTTTGACCTCCATGTATGAGATCCGGGGAACTTTGCAAAGATACAAGAATCCCTCTTGTTTGAGCATGTGCTCCACCTTCCTCCACATGAGGTACTAGATGTGCTCTAGATGTGACAACATCGTTGCCCTCATCTTCATCAATGTGTAGGAGCAGCCTTCTCAAAATTGATCCCTTTGTGAAAAAGAGATCCCCATGCCCTCTTGTTTAGGAATATGAAATAAGAATCTGCCTCTAGCAAGGTATCATGCAAGATGTCAGCTCCTCCCATGGTTTTATGAAGTGGAGTGAAGTTTATAGTTTCCTCCATCACATGCAATTTTTTTGTCCTCTCAAGTTTTTCTCGCTCCAATACATGTGTTTTAGGAAGTTTCCCATCAAACCTTCCCACCAATGTTTCAATGAATCTTGCATAAGAAGAAGTATTTTCATTTTTTAAAGAAAAAGATTCAAAAATCCACCATGCATAGGCTTACCTCCGAAATGCAAAGGCTGCACTCGATGGCTTCCTCTTCATAAATGTGGTGTCATTGTAAATAGGAGTCTAGCTCCTTCACTAAAGCTCTAGTCGAACATGTAGGTGAACCTTCAAAAGTAGATAGAAGAAATCTATCTACATCCCGTCGCTTGCTTTTCTCCACCTAGATCTTGAAAACTTTGGGAAATTGGCATAATTCTAAACCTCTCATTTTGAGACTCATACTCCGCAAGCAATTCACTAAGATTTTTTTCTTAGGCATTCTCCCTCCTTTCATCCATATCAAGATAGATCTAGGCACTTGATCAAGATGTGAATCATGGTGTGTAGTCGCATGCTCACTCTCACCATGTGCAAATATAGATCCAGCTCAGATCCAAACTCCCTTCCGGGAGATCCCATCTCCATTTTTATTTTTTCACTCTCTCCTTTAAAGCTCGCATAGATCTCTGAAGAAGCTTTCTGCAAGCCCTCGTCTTCCTTTCTCCCTTCACACGAGTTTTCTCTTCTCGTCCATCTCTCCTTAAAGTATAATGGCTTGATATCCATAGGCTGAGCCAAGAAATAAGTTCGATACCAATGTAATATCCCAAAATAGGGAAAATACAGATTGGGAATATCTTAAAATATTCGAAAAATGTACCGCTTTCAATAATGCATTCGCAGAAAAAAGAATTTCCAAAATTATATACCATAAAATTTAAACCATCACTTGGATTCATTAGATATATCCATCTAGCATCTAAATCCAAGAGGAGATCTAAAAACAAATAAAACTAGGTGAGGCCCTCCCACCACCTAGTGTAGCTGAAAAACACTAAAACCCCAAACACTCCATACTCGAAATAATGCACAAAGGAAATTGCATAGTATTAAGAGGGTTTCAACTCAGAAAATTAAGAAGACAAATAGATCTGCTCATATATTATACAATCATGTTCAAAAACTCAGATCTAGTCTCCTTATTACAATTACAAGAAAATCCCGCAAAGGGTTTCTTATCATACATTCTCGAATACAAATGTGATCTTAAGAAAATTATTGACTAATCAATAAAAATATTGAAGAATAAGAGTGTAGAAGGCTTAAAGATATCGCATTTTATGTATATCCCTCAAGGGATTCCTCCCATGAAAGGATGAGCCTCAATCAAGGAAACACTAGAAAGATGCCACTAGACTATCCACCCAAGTCGCTCCAAAAATAACGCATTCCCTAGCTAGAATGTTGCTAGTGGCCTAATGCCACATATCTGAAATAAGCTCAATATCTCTCCAAACAGATCTCCCAAGTGAAGGAAACCTCCCTCCAGAGAAAACTAGCTCGTAAAGGGATTCCAATCCTCCACCGCACCCTCCAACACAAAGACAATGACCTGCTGCAACCGCAGACCGATGAAGTAAGATGAAGTTTGGCCTGAAAAATAATGTGGAAAATGAATGCAAACTCTCCCAACAAATTTCCCCCTCAAGGAAAGAGGTGGGATCCTCGTCGGAACACCCGTGCTAAATAGCATAGCAACCCTACTAAAACAACAAGAGGTAGCAAAAAGCTCCGCGTACAAAAATAATAACCCAAAACATAAGCAACAATGGCTGCCATCCTCTTCCCCAAATAGAATGTGTGAGTTTTCTTGTCCTTGGCTCCACTCCAATTAGGTCATCCCCATCAAGAGATTCATCTCCTCCAAACTATGTTATTCGTTCCTTGATTCCTACTCCTCCACATCCGCGATGTTGACTTAGTCAAAGTAGACCTGATCAACATGATATTAGCTCCGTTCACACATGGAGGTGTTTTATTGAGTTTCAAAGAGGGTATCCTTTCACACTTGAAGTGTTTTTATTCCTTCTTAGGAGACTTATGGGCCTTCCTACCCATTTATTCACCAAATTTCCAAAGACACCTAACTTCTACTGTTCCATTTTAGCTTGAAGCTAAAAATTTGGGAACATTACAATGTGATAATCTTCCTCTCAGATTCTCCCCCGGAAAATCAAATTGGTGTTAATGTAAATGTTAAATGAATTTTATTTGTTTTCCATTTTTTTAATTTTTTAGTTGGTTGTACATTCAATTTTATTGAATATTTTATTTTCGAACAAGACACAACTCATTTCAATAGAGGCATACAATTTAATCGTATATGTTTCATCTACCGATGTTAGAAGTGAAGAAGAACCATCTCATAACATTCATCCACATCACCAAACAAATGTAAATGTTGAATGCATTTAATATGTTTCTAATTTTTTCATTTATAGTTAGTTTGACATTATATTTTATAACCTTTTATAGTAAAATCATGCTTTCATATAATCATGTTGGAGAAATTGAATTCCAAAACATCAATTTGTCAAAACGAATGTAAATGTTCAATGTATTTGATTTTTTTTCCATTTCTTTGAATCTTTATTGGTTGTGCATTTAGTTTTATATTGTATTTTACTTTGTTGAAATAGGAAATGATAGAGGTATATAATACAAAAGTGTCCTTAGACACGTAATTTTATTGATAATGGAAAAGAAATTACATAGAAATTGATAGAGTTTATAAATGAAAACTTCCACTAATTTGCAATTAGGAAAGCAACCTATTTATAAGCAACATGTCCTAACTTAACTGCTATGGACCACTTGATAAAACAAAAAGTGTCCATTTACAATAAATGATCGTTTATCTAATATACTAACTTTCTTCCTATTTTTAGAGCCTAAGATATGACTCATTATAGAGTCCTATCTTTTCTAACAATATTCTATTTCTAAGAGTCTCTAATATTTATTAAATATTATAATTTAATAAATATTTTATCCCAAATTTGCAATATGATATTTGGATCATCTAACATTCCCCCCTATGATCCAAAGATACATCACAACATATACCAAGTTCATCCTTGAACTTAGTAAATTTTATTCTACCAAGAGGTTTGGTGAAGATATCGGAGGTCTGATCTTCCTCAAGGAAAGTAAATCGGCTCGAAGGACATCTTTTGCAATGAGTGTTCTGACATGATGATACTTGGTGTCCACATGCTTTGTCTTTTAATGAAAAACTAGACTTTTGGCAAAGATTTATTGTTGACCTGTTGTCGATGTAACAACGAAATATCTTCCGCCGGAGGAACTCCCAAGTCCTGTAAAACTCTATGCAACCAAACAATATCACATGTTGCTTCCCATGCTGATATGTACCTTTCTTCTATCAAGAAGTGAACAATTTAGCTTTCTTCTTGCAACTCCAAGACACCGTAGCCGACTCCCATGTTCATTAAATAACCTAGGGTTGATGCCCTATCATCAATACCGCGCAAAGTAGGCATCTGTATCCACCAAGTACAAATTTTTTAGTCTTTTTTGTAAAGAAGACCAAAATATTTTGTTCTCAGATATAACAAAGAACTCTTTTAGCTCCATTCCGTTGGTTGTCTCATGGTTCCTACATAAAGCGAGAAAATAATACTGACGGCATAAGAAATATCCGGTCGAGTAGTTGTCGCATAAATCAGTCGCCAATCAATCGTCGATAAGTAGTGTTATCCACCATTTCTCCCCCTTCAAATTTTGAAAGTTTCAAGTTTTGTTCCATGGGGTAAAAATAAAGCTTGCAATCATGCATCCCAAATCACCGAATAATTTTTTCTCGTATACTTACTCGAGAAATGAAGATATGATGTGGACGTTTTTTGAATACTTCTCAATCCCAAGATAGTAGTGAAGTAGTCTGTAAAATATGTCATATTAAAACCTACATGTAACTACTTTTTCACCCTCGTGCAATGTGACTGTCTGTTTCCAAAGGATAATCAACTCATCTACATATATAACCGCAATCACCATATTTTTAACTTGCTGGCATACATACAAGGTATCGTATTCACTTTCGTTGATAACCAAAATTCCGAAGGTATTCGTCTATTTTTGGCATACCAAGCTCTAGGAGCTTGTTTTAACCCACATAAAGCCTTTTACCGCTTTGCAAACTTTATGTTCCCGTCTCAAATTTCAAAACCTCGGTGGCTGTGACATAGTACACTTTTTCCTTTAAATATCCATTGAGGAAAGCACTTTTTACATCCATCCGATGAACTTTCCATCCTTGTCGTAGCCGCTAAGGAAAGTGTGAGTCGATGGTGTTCCATTTAACTACAGAGAAAACATTTCCTCATAATCTATCCCTTCCCTCGCCGGGCACAAAACCCTTAGCAGCAAGTCTTGCTTTATACTTGTCGATATCGCCATTTTTCTTGTACTTGATTCCGTTAAACCATTCTTAGACCGATGGGTTTAACATTTTGGAGGACAATCAACAAGTTTCAAATTGTTGTTGTCGAGACTGGCCGGGACATTCATCAACCATAGCTCGTTTCATTCTTTATGTTTTATTACCTTCCGATAAGTAGAATATTCAGAAAATCATTTGCTATCAACTCAACATTTCCTTCACTTCTTTGTGATCCCCTTGTTCTTTTTTTTTATTTTGTTCATTAGGCATTACATCTTTCAAAAGTTGAACTTCCCATTTTGGCAATTGATGTTCATCGGTTTGAGATTGTGAAAAATCACCATCATTGTAAAGAGTTGGGGTAAATGATGTTTGTTGATCAACCGTAGGTTCCAAATAGAGTACCCTGCAAGAACTGCTACTACTAGGGAGTTGGATGAATTTGCTAGAAGACCCGTACAACATCAGAAGAAGAAAGAATGGATGAATCATATTTTTCGATGAAGAAAACTCAATTTCATACCAATTTTGTGAATTTGGTTGACTTTGTATATTTCTTTATCACCTTTTGTTTCTAGCTTTTGAAGAATTATTTCTACTTCTTCAAAGACTTTACTCTCATTTTCATCAAAATCATGTCTTTTCCAAAATAGATTTCCATTCGACAAAAGTTAAAAATTCTTCTTTCTCATTAGAATACCCAATCATTGTGCACTTCAAGCTTAGTTCTTTTTTCCTTCTCAACCAAGGCATAACATACTAATCCAAAAACTTTGAGATGTTTAACCCGAGGTTTGAAGCCAAACAGTTGCTTCATAAGTCATGTGATTCCAATTCAAAGAAGCAAGGAGATCTCGTTTCTTAAGTAGATAACGGTATGAATTGCTTCGGCCCAATATATAGGACTTAAATTTTTTGAAAGTTAACATATATCTCACCATTCCTAACAAGGTACTATTCATTCTTTCCACGACTCCATTTTTCTCGTGGAGAGTAGACACTGTAAGATGTCGTTTTATGCCATTATCCATGCACACATGTTGAATTCATGGGAAGTGAATTCTCCACCATTGCCGGCTCTAAGAGTGCCAAAACTTCTCCTTTTACTTCATTAATAAGTCGACGAAAAGTTTTGAACTTTTTCAAATGCTTCTAACTTTTTCTTCAAAAAATAGACCCAAGTCATCATGCTAAAATCATATAAACAAAGAGTAAGAACATTTACATCCTCCTAGCGAAGTTTGTAAGGGTCCAAAAATAACACTATGATCCAATCACAAACACCTTTTTGCTCGCCATGAACTTCCGTGGGGAGAATTCTCTCGATGTTGTTTTCCATAAATGCAAGCTTTACAATTTGCATTTTCCTTTTGAAGGTTGGAAGTCCCTTTAATCATTCCTTACTTTTGTGAATCGAGAGATGTAGAAATTTATATAACCTATATGTTATACATTCGAGATTCTCTCGATCACACACTATTTGACTTCATGCATAATACAAAATCTCTTCTAGCATTGATCATTAATTGCGTAAATAAAACAATCGCATGCGCACATTAAAACCATAAACATTCACACATATGAACACAATATTTTTTATGGGAAAGCTTAAAGCTGAAAACCCCAAATATCATGTAACAATCATTATACAAAGCTCCTCACAATCTCTCGCACAATCTCCAATTGCTACACACTAATCGTGTCTCATATCTAGCAAATCACATGCTCCAATCTCTCCACTTGCCACCGCCTCACCGCACAATCACCGCTAAATAATGGCTCGAATGAACCTCGAATTGTCCACCTCCTTTTCTATGCAATCCTCATTGGCACCTAACCACCGTGTTGCAAATCATTCAACAAGATAGTCACACCTAATAGTCACACTACTCTTTCACCTACCTCTTCACCGTCTCCACCGAAACCTATTCCATGCAATCGTATTTAACTAATGTATTCTTTAGTTGATTAATGAGTTAATAATTAGTGAATTAATTAATAATTAATTCACACCACTCTCACTAGTGTATCAACTCGCTAGACTAGATAATAACGGCTCAACTATGTTTAACTTAGTTAACCGAACACAACTCCACCAACTACCTCAATAACTCCACCAAAATTTTCACATGAGTCTTAACTAAAGTATCCATGCAATAGCTCCACTTAACCCTCGTGAATAGTGTAATTCCTTCTATCAACTCCTATTCCACATCTCAGGAACTTAATCGAAGTGCTCTAGGAGAATAAGATAATGTTTATAGTCCAAATATTATTAAGAGCTAATAATATTGACCATATCTATTTAGACTGGAACATAAAAATAGATTCCGCCCAATATGTCTAAAAATAGAAGTCCATCTATTTTTCCAACTTGACCAACCATCCACAAATAGCATCCCGCAACTCATAAAATATGATCGACATGTCTAAAAATAGACTTGCGCCAAAAATAGCCTCTGCGGGGCCCACTTTAGTGAAGGCTATCATTTTCACTAAGCTCATCATCTTGTTGTAATCTCAACACTCCTCTCAACAAAGATAGGGATTATCTGCCACCCCGATCCTGCCTCTATGGTATTCGAATTTGCTCCTGGTGAGCGCCTTCGTCAAGATATCAGCATCCTGATCCTCCATAGGAATGTAAGAAAGTAACATGATCTTCCGCTGCACACAATCTCTGATATGATGATACCGGATGTCAATGTGTTTAGATCTATCATGAAATACTAGATTAACCGAGAGTTTGATGCAACTCTGATTATCACAATAAATCACAGTAGGATCTAAGTGTGAACCGAACAACCCGACCAAGATCTTCCTCATCCATATAGCCTCGCATGCAGCCAAACTCGCTGCCATATACTCAGCCTCTGCTGAACTGAGTGCCACGGATCTCTGCTTCCTACTGTACCAAGAAACTGCTGTCGAACCGATACTGAAAATCCCTCTAGATGTGCTCTTTCTGTCCGTTGGGCTCCTTGCCCAATCTGCATCCGTGAAGCCACATAGCTTCACCTCATCTAACTGTCTGTACCATAATCCATATCCCGATGTGCCTCTGAGATATCTCAATACATGCTTCCCCGCCTTCCAAAAGAGCTTGGTTGGCTTAACCATAGCTTGTGAAAGTTGGTTAACAACATAGCATATGTCGGGTCGTGTATTGACCAGATACAAAAGCGACCCCACCAACTGTCAATAAACAATGGCATCCACTACCTCCGCTGAAGTAGCATCCTCCTTCCTCCATCCACTAGGAAGAGGAGTATCAACAGGCTTGCAGCCATGCATGTTGAACTTCTCCAGTATCTCCCGGGCATACTTACCCTGAGAAACAAACAGTCCATCACTGCGCTGCCAAATTTCCAATCCCAGGAAATAATGAAGGAAGCCCAAGTCCTTCATCTCAAACTCTTTTGCAAGATCCTCCTTGCATGAGAGTATCAACAACTCATCACCTGTCAAAATCAAATCATCTACATAAAGTACAATGATCAGCAACTTACCCTCCACCACAATCTGGTATAGGTTCGGATCCGCCTCACACTTGGAGCATCCAAGTCCAGTGAAATAACTGTCTATCTATGTGTACCAAGCACGAGGTGCTTGTTTCAACCCATACAACGCTCTCTTGAGCCTGCACACATGCGACTCGCTGCTGAAGATCTCGAAACCTTCGGGCTACTCTATGTACACCTCCTCCTCAATCACCCCGTTGAGGAACGCAATCTTCACATCCATCTGATGAATGTGCCACCCCATCTGCGTTGAGAGAGCAAGAATCGTCTATATGGAAGAATACCTTGCGACAGGTGCAAAGGTCTCCTCATAATTGATCCCTTCAATCTGTGAGAAGCCTCGGGAAAAAAATCTTGCCTTGTACTTCTCCACGCTCCCGTCATCTGCCTGCTTCACTTTGTAGATCCATCTCGAACCCACCACTGATTTCCCTTCCAGCCTTGGGACAATCTCCCATGCACTGTTTCTGACAATCGAATCATACTCTTCCACCATGGCATCTACCCATGCAGGATCCTCCACAGCTTCCTTGAAAGAGGATGGCTCCGTCACGATACACTTGCTCATAAGAGCCATGTATCCAGTATACCTACAAAAGGGGATCGGCTCTCTCTACATTGTGATGTAGGTGTTCACAATCTTCTCGAGATATCGAATCGGCCACAACAGAGGTGCGTCTCGCCTCCTTGATGGTTGGCACTGCTTGAGTGGTCTCTTCCACTCCATGAACCTCATATTGTGGCTGATCCACATCCTGAGACTCATCCTTAGGAACTAATAGCTCCTCATCTGCATGCAAGTGTGGCTCCCTCTCAAGCGAACACTTCATGGCTTTCTCATCATGAAATTTGATATCCCGTCGCACAACAGTCTTGTGACTGTCTGGAAAATACACACGATAGTTGTGGGGCGTATCAGTGTACCCCACAAATATCCCAACCTCTGCGGTCGGCTCCAGCTTCTTCCTGGCATCCTTCATCACATGAATGTAAACAAGTGAACCAAAAATCCTCAAATGGGAAATATCAGGCCTCTTACCAGAAAACGCCTCCTCGGGTGTACTCATGCCAAGTATCCTGTGAGGACAACGGTTTTGTACATATACTGCAGCATTTCATGCCTTCGCCCACAAGTGAATGGGTAGGCCATGATCATGCAACATCGCCCATGTAGCACCCACGATCGTTTTGTTCTTCCGCTCAGCAACCTCGTTCTGCTGTGGGTTATGAGGTGCTATGAGCTCTCTTCAAATTCCTTTTGCACTGCAAAAGTCCTTGAAATCGCCAGAGATGAATTCACCACCATTTTCACTCCTAAGAGCCTTCACCTGCTTCCCCGATTCTTTCTCCACCAGCGCCTTGAACTCACAGAACTTTGAGTATGTCTCGCTCTTCTTCTGCATTAAGAAGATCCAGCACTTCCGAGAAAAATCATCAACAAATATCACATAGTACATGTGCTTTGCTTTCGAAGCTACTGAGAAAGGTCCACACACGTCTGTGTGAATTCTCTCAAGGATCGTCGTGGCGCGACTATCCTTCTCGTGAAAGGTGGCTTTCACAAATTTTCCCAAGGTACATCCCTTGCACTGATCTGACTACGTAAGAGTACCCTTAGGAATCCCAGTAGAAATCTGCTGCAGTATCTTCCAAGCTCCATGGTGAAGGTGGCCCAATCTCCGATGCCACAACTCGCCATCATCCCGGCTCACCACTCCTTCTACCTTGCCTGCCATTGCTGCGCAGCCATCTACCTGCAATTGATAAAGGTTCTTAACTTGAACCCCTATCCTCCGGGTCTCACCAGTTTCCTTACTGTGCAGGAAAGCCTTTCCCTCGCTAAAGACAACATCATATCCCTTGTCTTCTAACATGGCCACCGAGATCAGATTCTTCTTCAATCCTGGAACATGCATCACTTCCTTCAATACGAAGGGTTTACCAGACTCCCTCTCAAAGGAAATGGTACCGATACCGGTCGCACTGTATCTAACATCATCGCCCATCTCGATGTGCACTCCAAGATATTTCTCATCCAGAACAGTAAACAAATCCTTGTCTCCGGTCATATGAAAAGACGCACCACTGTCAAGAAACCACACTGAACCCATCACACTTGAGACCAAGCATGCGATCAGCGAAAAATCCAGCTCAAACTGCGAGGCTAAGGCCTCTCCAGCTGCAGATCCAGCAGCCTGCTTATTTTTCTTCTTCTGTGGACAATTAGTGGCGTAATGTTCGTGTTGGTGACAGTGAAAGCACTTCACCTTGGACATGTCCTGCTTCTTGCCTTTCGCACCGGATTGAGAAGCATTCTTCTTGCTCTTCCCCTTCCTTGCTTTGGCAGCCAAAGCGCAATTTTCTTCATCTGCACTCTTCGATGAAGATCCGTCCCTAGTATTCCGCCTTATCTCCTCTTGCACAAGATCCGACCAAAGTCGCCCTATCCCGGCAATTCTCCCCGAATTACCGACGTATTCTAATAGGAATTCCACCCTTCTAAGCCCAAGGAGAGCCAAGCTCACCAAGTCCTCATCATCTACAGTAACCCCCACACTTCCCAGCTCATCCCTGCACTGGAAAAACTTCGTGAGGTACTTGGGTATACCGTCACCTTTCTCCATTTTTATTTTCCTGAGTTTATCTTTGAGCGCCAACTTCCTCTGGTCGCTCTAGCTTTGGAACAAGTCTGTCAAAGCTTTCCACATCAAGAATGGAGAAGCTTTACCATGAAGGCTAGACACTATGTGATCCTTCACACCTTCCAATAGAATCCTTCGACATTTTGTTGTCTTCTTTTGCCATGCGTCAAGTGCAGCAGCATCGCTAAAAGTAGGTTTTGGAATTTCTGCATCTATAAACTCCTTCAACCCATTATCCTCCAGCACTGCCTCCATACTGTCCTTTCATGCAATATAATTCGAGCTACCCTCAAGGGCATACTCCAATCGCAATCTGTTGAAAGACATCTCAACTTCGACACCAAGAAAACACTGCTGCAAATTCGAATTCCACCAGCACAAAACTCAACCACTTCAATGATTTGCAATTGCTCTAATGATCAATATCGCTCCGATACCATGTAAAAATTTATATAACCGATATGTTATACATCCAACATTCTCCCGATCACACTATTTACTATGCACAATATAGAATCTCTTCTACCATTGATCATTAATTGCAGAATAAAAACAATCAAGATGCACACATTAAAACCATAAACAATCACACATATGAACACAGTATTTTATGGGAAAGCTTAAAGTTGAAAACCCCCAACTATCTGTATATTATATTCTATAGATATCATGTAATAATAATTATACAAAGCTCCTCACAATCTCTCAGTATAATCTCCAATTTCTACACACTAATCAAGCCCGATCTAGCAAATCACATGCTCCAATCTCTGCCACCTGATAGCCTGCCTCTATTACGCAATCACTGCTGAAGAATGGCTCTAAATGAACTCAAATTGGTCCAACCTTGCTCACACAATCCTCATTGGCATCTCCAATCATTGGTTGTTGAAAATCATGCAACAAAGATAGTTGTTCGGGTCAATTTAGTGTGTCCTAAATTGCTACATTATCATAACCAGGGATTCGTAAGTCGACAAAGTGTGGCGCACTATATGTGCAAGATAACCTATCTCTTACTTTTTGTCGCTTTTGGGTTTTTATTTATCTTGGTTGGTTTCCTAATGTGAGATGGAAATTCTAAAAGACAAGTATGGTTATGAATGTTCAAGACAATGATGTCCTTTATAATGATTTCCCAAAATTCAAACTTCAAAATGATTTTGAAACATACAATGACAAAATTAATTCCTAAAAGAAATTGAAAATGTGCCACTATACTAGTTAAACAAACATTGAACTATTGATCATGAAACCCATTACCCTTGCTGCTGTCTAAACACAAAAGAAACTGTACTCAAAGAAATCCAAAGATTGCAAGCAAAGTAAAGCTAAAATCAAATTACATCAACTCATATTCTGACCCCTCACCATTAGTCTCGCTATGGCTTTCGGAGGTAATCATAAACAACTTGAGTAATATGATATCTAATTTGCAGAAAAATAAACTAATACCAAATTACACACTCATACTTCAATCCCTCACCATTAGTCTCGCTATGGCTTTCGGAGGTAACTGATAATGACATGAGCAATTTAATATCTAATTTGCAGAAAAATAAACTAACATCAAACTACACATTCATACTGCAATCCCTCACCATTAGTCTCGCTATGGCTTTCGGAGGTAACTGATAATGACATGAGCAATTTAATATCTAATTTGCAGAAAAATAAACTAACATCAAACTACACATTCATACTGCAATCCCTCACCATTAGTCTCGCTATGGCTTTCGGAGGTAACTGATAATGACATGAGCAATTTAATATCTAACTAACTAGTAAAGCAAATGTACAAAACTGAAATGAATAAAACAATGCTGGAATTAAAAACTAAGAAAAAAAGAAATCAGCAGAAGGACAAGATTCATTCCATGTCATTAGTCATTGTAAACTATGTGCAAATGCCCAGGCTGCCTACTATAAGCTGGAACAAAGACACTGATCAGTTAACAACAGTATAAAACATGAAAAATTATGTACAGAAATAAAACGTTAAGACCATAAGAGATGTAATATATACAAGTGAATAACTATGGCATAATGAGCATAAGGAAATCAAGTATGAAACTATACAGCAGGAAACAAAATGAAACTATACAGTAATAAACAAAACCTCGGCGTGTGCAGGGGCCCTCTGCACAATCCTCGGGAAGCAGCTATCAAACACGAATTATGCTTATGAACAGAGTCTTCTCATATATTTAAAATGCAGTCATAACAAGGAAATAATGTCACAGCACAGTGGGCTTTCTTGACAGCCAAAATTACATTACACCAGCTAACTACTATGCGTATGAGAACGCATTATTTATAATAGAGGATGACATAACTAATTTCCTACATTCTGCGCTGATAAAAGACACGTGAACAACCACGTCCAGAAATCTAGCATTATGGCTGCCGTGAAGATTAAATCTATGGAGAGTGGCCGTTGGATTCGGCTTATGGAGCCGTTCATAGGTGTTGATATGTCCCCCGTGATTTAGAAACGGCCACGCAAGTCTTCACGTGGTGAAAAATAGAGTTCTGTCACCGTAGGATTCTTAGGTTGACCACCGCTTGGCTTCATTTGACCACGACCTTCTTTGGTGAATTCGACTGAGCCAGTAGGACTCGGTCCATGTCCATATCATTTCCAACTTGCCCATGTGGCTTGATTTTCCTGAAGACACCTGCAATATAGACTTTAACAAAATGGCTGCGGAAAGTTGACGCAGCTGTGGAAAGTGACAAGATTCCGCAGCTAAATGAGCAAAAATCTAATTCAAACAGAAGAAACAAAACATAGTTAAAAACAACTTTAAATGCTCTTTTATGATTAATATGCAATGATGTTGATGACTTAGGAGGTCCAGATAAATGGAAAAAGTCTAAAAAAGGTGTATAGGAAAGATGCCAGTTTGGGACTCATCATACCCCCACTGTGAAGGTGTTGCATGTCCCCTATGCAACCAAAATTTTGATCATCCTCCTTCAATTCATATGCTCTGATACCTCTGCCAGTACATCCAGTCCTCTTCTCCTCTTTCTTGGTGCTGCTAACATCCTGGGCTTCTTCATCAAACATCTGAATTTGAGATTAATCAATGCTCTACTTATCTTCTGGCATTTCTTTTTCAATTTCCTGTTCTTTTTCTGCCACAGTCCCAGATGTAGCATAGTGTTGTCATGAATGATCTTGTCCAATTTTCTTTGCTCCTTTAATGCTTCATTTTCATTTTTAATATGTCTATTTAAAACCTCCAACTCAAAGACTTCTTGTTTCAACGATTGGACTAAAGTTTCTTGTGCTGTATGAGGCTGAATGAATGAAGTGTTGGGACCCGTGGCTGCCCTTTCTAAGGATTCTATGTAATCATACACCTCTTGCTGCTTTGGATCTATCTCGAGTGTCGTTTTCATTGGGTTGTCCCCAAAATGCTGTGGAGGAGAATTGACTTCAAAATCTGGCCGAAAAGGACTCATGTCAACATCTTGAGGACTAGTTTCAACAGTTGGCTGAGAATGAGGTGGACTATGTTCAATGTTTAGCTGAGAATGAGATGGACTATGGCCAGCTGGAGTTTGTTCAGGTGTTACTTCTCCCAAATCAATAAAATGGGGTCCTTTTGTTTGTGCTTTCCTCCACTTTCCTTTAAGCCTGCTGCTTCTTCTTACATACTGTGGACTACTGTCTTTTTCCTTTTGTTTTTCTTTTCCTCTCTTTTTGGCCATAGATGACTGTTCCTGAAGGTGAACTAGTCTCTCAGATAACACTTGATGGTCTTCTTCTGAGGAAGGGGTTTGATGCACAGCCTCAATGCTTCTTTTCTCTTTTGATTTTGTTGGCTTTTTACCCTCAGTCTTTTCCTTCCTCCTTTTAGACAGTGTTTCTTCTCTACTATTTCTTTCAACTGTGTTAGTAGGAGTGCTTTGAGTTTTATCACCTATTATCTTTCTTCTACTTCTTTTTTATGTACTGCCTTCAGGGGTTTCTTGGGGTTCTTCAAAGAAATTTCTAATTAAAAACTGCTCCCATGTGTCCTTTTTCTCTTTTAATTGTTTTTCTATCAAGATTTTCACGAGACCATGGTGATACAAATGTGGTTCTACATCCCCCAGATGCTTTTGGATGGTTACAAACATCTTTTTCAAACTGTTTAGTAAAAAGTATGGCAGATTGAGGGTCTGGTTGTCTAGGAAATTCATCAACAGTCGGGTATGATACATGTACATTGATCCAAAACGTCCCTCACAAGTGATAAACTTTTGAATAACCAACAGTAAACTGGCCCACTCTTCTTTTAAAGCATGAACATGAATTCCCTTTTTGAAAATGGTGACATCCATACCTGGGTTACGTAGGATCACTCTCTAGGCTTCCTCGCCAATGCTCTTGTTCTTGAACTAGCGTTCACCTTCTTGAGGGAGTTCTGTAGCAGCTGCTATGGATGCCTCAGTCACTGTAAATTTGAGGTCCCCAATTTCTACCTCCAGACCGTTGAAAGACCTCGCAAAAGCTTTTGTTACCTCCTTATTGTAGCCTTTAAACTTTTGAATAAACCGAAGCCATTTTTCCTTTTTCAATATGTCTTTGACTTGTGGGTATCCTTCCATAAATTTGGGTCCCTCTGGTTCTGTCCTCAACAACTGACCCATCCTTCCTTCTGTTCTTTAAAACTCGTCTGCGTGAGGAGGGTTTAGCGGAGGTAAGACGGCTGAATTAGCATAAATGAACAGGGTTTATGAAGGAGACCAGTGACTGTAAGCGGATATCAGAGAATAGGTACACGGAATGAAGCGGAACAGAGAACAAAATGGGGTGAAGGCTTATGTGAGCACGATGGAAATGCAGCCGTGAGATCAATAGAACAGTAGGGGGAGTAAAACGCATCCGGCAATATTTAAAATTGGGTGGCTGCAGAGTAGATGCAAGCACGTTTATGCAACGGCTACGGATTTTATGCGGCTGAGAGAAGCCGTAGTCAAATCAACTACGTTCCATAATTACAGGTGGAGTATCAAAGTATAGCCGAACATGAGTGAAGACCGGAGGTTTGATTATGAGGCCGTTTAAAAATGAATGCAAGGATTGTGGGGGAATCGTATAGAGATCGTGGAATGGTTATGGGGTTATCAACACAATCATTGCATATAATGGAGCTATGGTTTATAACTATGTAAAAATGTGCTTGAATGCCATTTGAAATAAATTTCTACTCATACCTTGGAATTCTTGCCATTTTTCATTGGTCTTCAATCAGTTTCTCCTCATTGATGCTTTTGAATGCCTCATGTCTTCATAATATGTCTTCATACCTGCATTTGATTTCATGATTGTTGAAATAACATCTGACTGTAAATTTTTGAAAAACAGAGTGGTGGCTGCAGAAACTGCTTCTGGCTGCGGAAACTGGTGTCAGCTGCGGAAACTGACACAACAATTATTTGGGTGAATGGAGATGGATAGATGATAACTGTCTGAATGAAAATGGTCATGAAAGAAAATTTTATTGATGAAATGAAATGAAATAGATGAAATGGAGTAAAGTGAAATGAAGTGGAGTGTAATGAAGTGGAATGAAATGGAGTGGGTTGTCATAAAACTTGTGAAATAAGAGAGAGAGAATTTTTTTTTTTGGAAAATATAGGGTGTCAGGTGTTCCTGATTTTCACCCTACATTTTCTGTATAAGACTGCCAATCAGTGATTGGTTTTCAGGCTTATACAAATTTATTTTTATTTTTTATTTTTTAATATTTTGAAACTGAAAAGAACAAAGGCTAGGCTAGTGGAGAAGAAGGATTCTTCTTCACCAGCCTTATTGCAGAATCATCTTGAAACATTTTGACAAATTCCTCTTTTGAGAGTGGCTTATGATAGATCTTTAATCTGTGGCCATTCACAATAAGAGGAGTTTGAGATTCATCAATGGTCTTGATTCTTACCGCTCCATTGCTAAAGATATTGTCAATCTCATATGGCCCAAGCCAATGAGTCTGAAATTTTCCTTTAAAATATTTAAACTTGGAATCAAATAGCAATGCCCAATCTCCTTCTTGAAACTTCTTATCTTTGATGTATTTGTCATGCCATTTAGCTCTTTGATATTGAACTAGATCGGTTCTTAGAATTGCCTCTTGTCTGATCTCATCTAGCTCATTCAACTGCTCCATTCTATGCTTTTGGGCTTCTGATAGATCCATCCCCAACTGAACTGCTATCTTGAAGGTTTTGACTTGGAACTCAATGGGGAGCAGGACTTATTTCCCATAAACAAGTTCATAGGGAGAATGTCCTGTTGTATTTCTCCATGTAGTTCTGTAGGCCCACAAGGCTTCAGGAAGCCTTTCTGCCCAATCTCTTCTATGTAGATGAACAGTTTTGGTGATGATGCTTTCAAGAACTTTGTTTGTAGACTCCACTTGACCATTTGCTTGCGGATGGTAAGGAGTAGATCTTCTGTGCTTGATTTTGTATTCTTCCATCAACTTCTCCACCAAGTTGGATGTGAATTGGCTTCCCTGATCTGTCACAATTTCTTTTGGAACACCAAAGCGAGTAAAAATATCCTCATAAAGAAAATGAACAACTGAATTTTCAGTAGCAGATACTAATGCTTTGGCTTCTACCCATTTAGTAACATAATCGGTACAAACCAATATATACTTCTTTTGCTTAGATGGTGGATTAATAGGTCCAATGAAATCTAAAGCCCATTTTTCAAAGGGTTCAATGAGTACCTGTGTTTGCAATGGCATTTCATTTGAAAGGGTAGGTTTCCCTACTCTTTGGCAGCTGTCACACCTTTTGACATATTTTTTTGCATCTTTGAAGAGGGGAAGGCCAACAATATCTAAAGAAGGATTTATAGATTTGTCCTTTTGTATTAAATAAAGGTATACCTTTTTTTGTAGTTCATCATAAGTATCACCCTTGTAGGGATATGAGCATTATTCCTCCACGAACACATCCTTCCAAATCTGAATCTTTATTTTGTTTTAGCTCAAATTTGTTAAAAATCCATGAATATTTTGAACTCCTCTGAATAATCTTTCTTCTTTCATAGAAATAAATACTGAGTGGATTTCCTGTGACCGACAGATTGTAATATACTTGAGATTAGTGATTAACATTGCAGTGACTAACTTTCTAGAAACTTATCTCCTAGGAGGAAATCTTCTTTTGGCTATTCAGATCCCTGTGATAAGAAATCCCAACTCTGGCCACATTCCACCCAGTCTATCAACACGGTAATATTAGTTCTGCCAAAAATAGGAGCCATCTTGTCTCCTCCCCTTACTGTTAGTAACGAGGTTTGTTCATTTAGATATCTATTCGTGGAATGATCGGTATGAATAAAGATTTCATAGCTTATTATATAATATCAACTTATTAGTTGCTGAACAACAACCTAAAAACTCCTTTTCAGTTCTGGTATAGTTCAACTCGGTGTGAGATCCAGTACCACAGTATAGTAAATGGCACATAAGGACTAAATCCTTTGACTAACACAGCTCTAGGCACAATATCTTGGCTTTGTCGTAGAAAATATGGAAAGGGTTTCCAATTTGGTCCTCTCAAGATAGGTGCTTGAAAATATTGTATTTTCAAAAAGTTACGGATGATTAACAATCAAGGTCCATTTAGGTCAGGAGTCTTTGTAAGCAGTTTGAGAGTGGAGATATTATTTGGTGAAGTTTTCTATAATCCTTCTTAAATATAAAATCCTAATCTAGAAAAACTTCTAACATCTCTTTTAGAAAAGTTGGAATAGGCAACTTGAGATGACTACTTTTGGTCTCTGTCGACTGTTAAAAATATCACAAATATGTAATTATTTGAAACAATACCTTGATGCAAACATCATAAAAGCATTTTCATGGCTTCAGCAAGAAAGTTTGTTTCTTTACATCTTGTAAGGACTTTTTTCCAAGAATTTTCTAATGCCTCTTCAATAATTTTTTTATGGCCTTAAATCATCCCACCTAAACCTCTACACAATCATGGATTAGATCGAGAAAAAAAATTCCTAATCACACTCAACCTTTGGAATGTTGCGGTGCATTACATAACCCAAAAAGAGCACTCGATAGGCAAAGTCCCCACCGGGCCAGGCAAATGTGGTCTTATCTTGATCTTCAGTGCAGATTGTGATTATAGCCACTAAGAAACTGTCCAAAAATGAAAAGTACTTTTTTTACTGCGTGTATCTAATACACAGTCGATAAAGAACAAGAAAGTGATCCCAGCCAGAGATTGCTTTGTTCAATTCTGCTTAAATGAGTACCTCCATTTACCATTCTTTTTGGGTACTGTAACCAAAGGAAGAAATATTGACTATACGAAAATTGGATAAATGAGTTTTACATTGATGAGTTTTGGAGCTCTTCTTTCTTATCTCTGGGTTTGAGTTCATCCTTCTCTAAGGGAGTTGTACGGTTGGGTCTCTTTAACATAATGTGAATATGATGAATACAAGTCGCTTGGGATCAATACCTTTCATATCGGTATAATCCCATGCAAATACGGGCAGAATGTTTTGCAAGATTTCGTTCAGACTATTCACTGTTGTGACTTTTCAAATTTTTTGTTGATATTTTAATGTTTTCTGGAAAAATCATAATGCTTAGAAACTGCCGAACTCTTCACATAAGAGTAAAGAACATTTGTCTTGATGATAAATATTTCAATGTCGATTCAGAAATTATTTGGGTCCATAATAGAAGATGTCTCAAAATTTTTCTAATTTTTGTTCTTGGAATTGACTATCCTCACGGTTGAGAAATGATGGCGGGGGGTTGTATAGTGTCCTCATCATGGGCCATTCCTTCTGTCTCCTACTTCGTAGGCTATTTTTGCTGGGATACAAATTCAAATTTCTTTGTCCAAATTATGGTATAGTACGCGTACGGATCTACAACTAATAGAAAGCATCGTTGTGGCTGGCAAGACAACTTCCTAGAATGATAGGTGCCCTCCTGAATTATAACAGAATTAAATCATAAAAATGCTGGAATGTTGGTACGAGAGGACTAATATCTTCTTCTATACGGTTTGGTAAATTGATAATCTGCAAGTTTAATAAAGCAGATGTAAAAAGAAGATTAGGAAGTTTTAGTTGTTCCATAATCTGTCTGCTCAATGATAACTTGACCCTAAAGTCAATCAATATATTTTTAATTTCTATCCCATTTATATGTGTCCTTGAAGAAGCAATTGGACTACTGGATCTACATACTTCTGTGAAGTGATTTTTCCCATCATGAAAATACTCTGGTCTCTTTCTAGGGTGGATTCTTCTTGTATCTCTTGGTTTCTATGCAATTACTGAGACTCAACATACTTTCGTGTTTGCTAGAATAGGAATCTCTCTAATAACTTGTGAGAATCTTCAATTTTTTGACATTCTTTAATTCATCTGAAAATCTGAGGTTGAGCCTTGAGATTTGTTTTCCACCTTTATCAATTTGCAATCTTTGGGGAAAGGAGGTGTGGATGAAGATACGGTTAACTCCTTCTGATTGGCGGGGTTAACTTTTCTTTCTCTTTGAATGTTTGAGTTTTGAAGAGGTATTTATAGAACCCTTAATTGACTTTGTAAAAGAGTCCTCCTTAAGAGGTATCTTTCTCTTGGACATCTATAGAGGTTTTTAAAAACTCTGGAACTGAGTTGTACATCATTTGAAGACAATGTATAGGTACAGGAAATTGTTGTCCTTCTATCATGTAAGTATTTTGAGGATTTTTTATTATTTAGGATTTGGAAATATTTTGAGCGGAAGTTGATTTGTCTTTTTGTTCGTCGACTTCAGTTGAGATTTGGATTTTGTTGAGAATGTTGTTGTTGTGGAAATGGCAATGAAAGTTGTAGATTTGGGTTTGGAAGTTGTGGCTTTGTTGATTTTGAAAAGACGGAGGATATTCAAATAAAATTGAGCAAATCTCTCACAATAAAGTTTACATACCTTGTACCACATAGTGATATGAATTTTGAGGTTGGGGCCAAGGTTGTTTCTTGAATTCCAATTTGGTGGGGTTGAAAATTCATAGGGTTGTTCCAAAATACTTCCGGGGTTTATTCACCGTGCCAAGATGTCCTTGCAACAAAAACGAAGATGTTCTCTTGGAATTTGGATGCGCACACAGAAAGCGACGGCTTTGGGTCAGGAATTGAAGAACAAATCCTTGGTCTCATGAGTTCTCTGAGCAATCATGTATGTTTCTCTGATTTGCATCAAGGACATTCCTTAAAGCATGTTTCCTACAATTTCCAACAAAAAAGATGGCAAACATCGGTTTTACTTTTATCTTGTTTTGATTTTCAGAGGTGTCCTGATTTGTTGCTAAGGCTCCTAGAATCTATCATTTTTAGTTAATAAACATATTTACCAGATCTCACTTTCTTATTGATCCCGATTTAAAACATTGCCACGATAAAGAAAAGATCTCCTGACCTTTTCCCCGTTTTAATTTTCCCTTAGAGATGGACATAGTTGTATTATATCACGGTGGAGGTTGAAGAAATGTCTCCTTTCCCCATCCTTCATTTACAAAATATGTCATTCATCTGGGTGGATTTTAATAAAGAACTCAAAGTTTCCTCATCAAGTTGCTCATCTTGCTCCTTTCAAGTTGTATTGAAATCTTTCCCATTGATCTCAAATTTTTCATCTTCTTTTTGCCATTTGAATACCTCATCAGCAGCAGTTGGTGGGCATGCAATAGTCAGAATGCATCTGTCAAAAATGTTTCGCTGTAACGATTCAAATTCTGTCGATTGGGTGGTAATCCATGAACCATTTCAAAAGCGGCTCCCTTTAAATGTTGAAGAAAACGGGTTTGAGTTTTTTGAAGTCTTCATATGGTCATAGTTGACACACGGGCGCTAAACTCAAGCAGAGTATTTGAGGATCTCCTTGATCATAAAAGTTGGGGAGGACGGATAGGTGGAATCACTTGTGTTGTAGTTGCTACTCAATATGGAGATGGCTTGGGTGTGTCTCGCCCCTATTTCTTCCATTGACCCACCCTCCCCTCCCTTGTTGTTGCTCATTGTTTTCTCACTCCTCCCTCCACTCTACCTGCGAGATCCCATCTTACTTCCTCCCATTAAACGATGGTTTCTTGGAGTCCTGGAGTCCTCTGGAACCCTGCCTTACGAGGAGGATGGAGGGAGTTTCTTCCTTTTCTTCTTCAGGGTGGATTCTTGCTTCTTTAAATACAATACCTTATCCTATAGAAGTAAGAAAGTTAACTATTTAAATAAGTTTGGTGAATGAGGTGTAGGAAGAATCCTCTAGTTATTTGCTCCTTGGTCCCAGAATCTTAAGGCTAGGGGTAGATGGTGGTGAATCTTTTCTATGCCTTGAAGAAGATGAGTTGTAAATAGAACTCTTGGCTCCTGGCTATAAACCTTCTGAGATGCTATATAGCCATATCATTTTTTTTTTATTTTTATTTAGGCTCAATAATTCTCTTTACAGTCTTCAGTTACTGAGTTACAAGAAAAGCATACTTGGGGTATTGTGAACCAATAACTCTCTTCTGATCACTCCCAGGATGCACTAAGTTACAAGAGAGCATACTAAAAGTTATCAATTTTCCTTCTTTATTGTTTTTTTTTTTTAAGAAATTCTGGCTATAATTTGCACCTTCTGCAACAACGGCAAAATGTTGTTCCAATTGAGTGTCAATCCTAAATTTATACATTAATTAATAAATCAGGGATTAATGGTGATGAAGTGTATTTCTTAATAAAATAACCCTATCTGAAAATTTTTGTGGTTTTGGAGTTTTATTCTATCAACGAGTTTCATCTTGACGTTTGGATTTATAATGAGGATGGAAATTCAAAGACAAATATGGACCTAAATGTTCAAAACAAGTGATTATTATTTTATAATGATTTCCCCAAACTTCAAAACCAAAAAGTTTTAAAACATCTGATAAACAAAATTAATTCCTAAAGAAAATGAAAATGTGTAACAACAATAGTCCAAAATAAACGTTGAACAAACAGTCATGAAAACCATTACTGCTTGTTGCTTGTCTAAATACAAAAAGCTGTTACTCAAAAATCAAAACAAAACAATAATAAATAAATACATGAAGCTCATAATTATAACCTCATGATATGAAATTCGCTGTAGCTTTGGGAGGTAATCATAAACAACTTGAGCAATCGTATCTAATTGAGGAAAAATAAACTAATATCAATTAACACTCATATGATCCTCTTGATGGTCTGTTGAAAACGCGGATAGCGATGTGTGCAGACAAATTTAGTATCTAACGGAAAAATAAACTAATATCATTACACTCCTTCAATCCTCACCGTGGTCTGCTTCTTTAGCTGCAAATGAAATTGACTACGAGCTGGCTACTACTTACATCGTGTGAAACGCGTATTTATAGCAGAGGGTGACATAACTACTTTCCTACAATGCTGATGGACTTAAAAATGAGTTATTAGAAATCAGGAAATCTAACAATTCTGGCTGCGATGAATTAAATCTATGGAAGATTGCGTTGGATTGACTTATGCAAGATGATTCAATTGTTGATGCTTAATACGAGGATTTCTCTAAATATCCTGCAGTCTTCAGCAAAACAACTTGAAGTTTGTCGCAAATAGGACTCTTAGGATTGACCTTTGTGACTACGTGACCCACGGCCTTCTTTACAGTGGGAATTCATTGCGATAATGGGACTGGTCCCATATCCATGTCATTTTCAACTTTCCATGTGACGATTTCTGAGGAGCACGCAATGGAAACTTCAACAAATGGGCTGTGGAAAGTTGAGCAGAGGTGGAAAGTGACAGGTCGCGAGCTTCGATGAGAAAATCCCCAATTCAAAATAGCAGGACTAGAAACATGATTAAAAACCACTTTAAATGCTATTTTATGATTATATAATATACAATGATGTTGATGACTTGAGTCCGGGAGTGACTGGAAAAGTCTTCTGAAAGGTGTATGGGGGGAAAAGATACGAAGTTTGGAAACAACAATGTCTAAAAATAGAAGTCCATCCCTGTTTTTTCGGCTTGACATTGTCCACGATAGCATCACGCTCATGGAACCAACACAGTCCACCATGTCTAAAAATATACATAAATTAAAAACAGAGCTTTAAAGCTAAATAGCTACAGGGCCCATAGTGAAGAGAGCGCTCCCTTTCCTCGGCTCATCATCCTTCAACCCAATCTCTAGCGAAGGTGAGTGGTTATTAGTGACCAGTTCTGGTGCCTGTGATTGCTTAAACTTAATGTGGTTTTTTCCTTCTCATCAAGATTCTGACAATATTGTTTGAGCTGAGAGGTTTTTGTCTATAATACTAACCTTTCAAGCATAGGCATAGGCATTTGTGGATGCCTCATTGAAAATTAAGGCTCAATTTTATGTGTGTAGTGCAAATCTTTACTGCTTACCTTGTAGGACAATACTTTAGCGATAATTTATCTTCTTATCTTGCTTGAGGACAATATTCATTTGTACTTCATTATAGGCAAGTAAAAATACCCAATCTCCTACATCAAAACTTCTCCCATTGCGATGTTGATCTGCTGTTGTTTCATTAAATTTTGTGCCAATTTGGTTATCCTTTGGGTTGGATAACTCTTGTTGATGCTTGATCTTGATCTTCTTTGCTTGAACCTAAATTTTCCTTAAAGAAGATAAATGGATGGTAGATAATCATCCATAAAATTACCATAGTGAGATTAATTTTATTAGGTGTGGAAGAGTATTTATATACCATTCAATGAAGGTGTTCACTTATTATTGTGTTTTGCTGCTCAGGATGAAAACAATGAAAAGATATTCTTCCATTATTCACCATCTGGGTTGTTGTCTATGATTGAGGACTAAATAAGATAAACTATGAACAGATTGTTACTAGCTCAGAAAATAATTATCCATTCATAATAGCTTGGGATCTTCATCACTTCTGATAATGTGACGGTTTCCATACAACGCAGATTATTCCATACTGTGAGTGCTTGTTCATGCTGTTATTGAATGTAGATAATGCATAAAGGTGTATGCTGGAAAGTCTATCACTACTGCCATGATGACCACTCCTCCTTGAACTTAGGTAGCTTTGTGATAAATCCATTGAAATCTCACATCACAACGTTGACTTGGACTGGGGTAAAGGTTTGTGAAAACTGAGGTCTGAAATTGTCAACTTTGACACTGCAGAAAAGCGAGACATTCATACACAAAATTTGAATATCGATTTAAGGTATACAAAAATTCTTTCTTCTGCCTGTGGTAAGTTTTTTTAAAAAATAATTGTCCTCCTAAAGAAGTTGTCGAGTTTAAAGCAATCATTTTTGTTTTAATTTGAAGTTGCAATCATATAAACGATCTTTATTGCCACTTGAATCATTGACTAAATGTGATGAATGTATAGGATCTTGCTGTAAATTTTGAATAAGAATTATCACATATGGTCCTTCTTCATGCTATCCCATAGCTGGTTGTCAATGGTTTGATCGTAAGCTAACTAAAAAATGCTTCACCTTCATCACTTTCTTGAGGACATACTCATATTAGCTTCTACTTTTTGTTGAATGGTTCAAAGTGTATTCTTTTATCTTTGAGCCATTTTTTGTATGTTATAATCATTACCTGATGCAAAAGGTGCTTAAGACTATCATGATGATTTTGTAGCAAGTGTCTTCATTAGGTAAAATGTCATTTTATTTGAAGTCGCCTTAGTATTTCAACATTTCCTTCTCGCCAATATCCTTTGTCAATATACTTTGATTGGATGACTTTCAGCGCCAATAGGTCTTCTTGTTGCATTAAAATAACGCGATTCCATTTCTTGAAGGCATCCACATTCCACAATAAAGGTTTTAATAATTAGGTATGCATTATCTTTATTTCTTTGGAACATTGCCTCTTGGTTCATTTAGAGAAATATATTCCTTGAAGTCCATGAAAAGCCATGTTTCTCAAATACAATATTTTATTCAGAATTAACACTATGTCCCATACAATTCTTAAAAAACTTACTGATAACACCTTGTTAATACTTTGATCACTTTAGCTTTATTTATGGTTGTGGGGACATATATCCTTAATAGCTTTAATTTTGTTGAGATTATTTACAACACCCTCATGAGATACAATATGACCCAGATATTCCACCTCTTATACTCCAAAGAAACATTTCGATGTTTTCACATGTCATTTCTCCTCAATGAAAAGTTGAGCACCACTGTGGTGCCAGTCCTTCTGGAAGCCTGTTTAGCAGATTACAAGTATATCATCAAAAAAACTAGCAAATATTTTCTAAGGAAAGGGGTTTGAAAATGGAATTCATCAACCCTTGAAATGTAGAAAGGTGCCATTGGTAAGGCTGGTATGACTAAAGAGACTATGTGTCCTCATGAGTTTTAATGCTATTTTGGAATATCTTCGGTCTTCATTCTAATTTGATGATATCTGAAACAGATCAGCTTAAGTAAAATAAATTGCTCCATGTAATTCATCCAATAATTATTGATCACGGGAATGGAGAAATTTTTTGCCTTCAGCAGTGTGAGGCTGTTGAGCTCTCTTAAATCTCAGAACACATCCAGCCATACAGTCCATCTTCTTAACACTTTCCAATATTCCCTTCAAGGCATTTCTAAACTAGTTGAATTATATGACTCTGTTTTCATTCTATAAATCATCTGATTCAAATTAGCTCTGCAGAATAAGGACCTATATGTTGATGTTTGGAGAACACTTCCTGTGAATCAAATGAGATAACATGATCATGATCCTGCAGAATAGGTGGAGTCATGCAGAGTTTCAAAAAACTTTAGATGATTGTCCAAGAGCTTTGTAGATGCGGAGAAATAGATGATTTTGATTATTGGAACTTTCAGTGAGCATCATTTATTCCTGATGCCTCATTGTTCTTTCTTGAAGCTTTGTCCGACATTGACTTATTACCTTTCTTGGCTTCTGCGATAAAAATAATTAGTTCCTTTCACCCCAAATTTTTTCAAGAAAAGTCATGGTCACAGCTATCATCCCCAAATATTGTATGTTAGTCTAGTACAACATCAACACCTCCATTGGAATAAGAAAACATTGAATGTTATTATGTCCCCCATGGCTGCTTGATGTTGCAGCATTTTCAAAACTAATTTATAGTTCCTCCCATTTGCAACCATCCTTGACATTCTGGGTGCAGGTATGGAAACAGTTAATTTGTACATGGCTACATACCAATGAATAAAGTGTAGGTACTACCCAAATCAATCACTAATATTGCCACTGTTGTGATGTGTCCTTCACATGAGTGCTTGAGAAGGTGGTAATTCCACAGCAATGTATGACACATGTAGTTAGAACTCCATTTCTTCTTCTTCACAGTTCCATTATAGTTGTACCTCTCTTCTTTTGAAGTTCTATTCATTTCTTCTTCCTCTTCATTCTCCATATGAAAATAATTTTCTTCCTCGGCTACATATGACCTTTGAGTAGCATTTGCTATCCACCATTTGTGTAATCCCTTTTTGCTCTTTCAACTTCAGTACATGGTGTCTAGCCTTGTAGTTGCTTCAGTCTGATAGTAGCAACACTTCCATCTTTATAGATGTGAGTGGTAGGCTTCATGTATATAATTTTACATTTCATTCCTGTACTTAACCTATTCTTCTCGATGAATGGTTCCCAACCTTGACTTCATTGTGTGGATATTTATCCTTTAAATTCCCCATGAAGACATAAATATTGTCTTCCTCTGGTATATCAATTTACATATATTAATTTGCAGAGAATCCACTCAATGTATACACTTTTGTTTGAGATTTTATCAGTGGCTAGAAGGTGTTGCTCTTTGTATCCTCATAGTTGTATCTGTTCTATAAAAAATGCAGCCAAGTGACAGTACCTGAGAAGAAAAAAGCCATCGATGCTACAAATATGTATTTTTTCTAATTGTAAGTTAATATGTACCTTTTGTGCTTTGCCTTTATTGTGATCAAATATTTATATTCATTTATGCAATATCCGTATTCCAGGATACATGCCTCCAAACTTCCTCATCATCTTTTGGGAATAGCAGTGGTTCTATCCAACATTGAGAGTTTGTAAATGCAATTAAAAATTATTTTGTTATCAACATGAGTTTCCTCTATTTTGTGGCCAGGAAGGCTGTTACTTGTATCAACTACATCAAACCTTCCATTACACGATTTTAGATCATTCTTCATATTTTCCATGTATCTCATTTTTCTTCCATGTCATCCATCTTAAAAACCCGCATTCATCACAAATCGGACACGATAGGTTGCTCATCAAACCAATCTTGTGCAGCTATTTGTTAATCTTTTGGTTGGGAAACTGTCTCCTCAATGCGAGAGGCTCTCTGGGGTTTATGATTTTGATAAATATGTGAATCAGATAACTCACTATATCAGGATAAAAAAGATAAATAAATCTATAATGGTTGTAAATCACATTAA
Organism: Pinus albicaulis; assembly: GCA_034641835.2. Lineage (NCBI taxonomy): Eukaryota > Viridiplantae > Streptophyta > Pinopsida > Pinales > Pinaceae > Pinus > Pinus albicaulis. Next base: position 43,408 of record JAXQQM020058687.1, read on the forward strand.
AGTATACATGGGCTTATGGAATTCATAATAGCTTAAACTGAGAACTAAATAATCTACTGTGGAAGTCAAGGCATACTAAAAGTTCAAGTCCAAAGGAATAAACATGTGAAACGGTGAAACACCACAGTCGGTTGTCTGTAAGAAGAGTAGAACATCTTCATTGATATCCAGGTCCAAGTAACATATAAAAGCTCTCTCTTCCGCAATAGAATATTAACGGATGCCATCGAGGAACAAGAGCATAGAACTCTATGAATCTTGAGTTGTCCCTAAGTAGAAATTATGTATTGGTGAAAACGGTCACTTACTCCAAACAAAGTCTTTTTTACTGCTCAAATGTCAACCACCCATATTTGACTCCTTGATGCTATGGTGTTTACATCATAAGGTAAGCTTATCCACAAATAGATACATCGAATTCTATGCTTTGGCACCTATGCTAACCATAAAACATGACATTTACTACAAACCTGGTGTAAAGTAGTCCTGAGTCCTATTATAAATAAATTAAGAAATATTTTGGATTATAAATAAAGTTATCTAAACTTAATTACTGCCATCATTTACTTACCTATCTTTCCACTTAAATCAAATCTACGGTAATTAATTCAACTTATTCATGACCATAATGTTGATGATGTTGATCTCCTGCAATTTAGGAGAGCGCCTTCACTGTTTTGGGCTTAGGATTCTTTGATTTCTTGAGATATTATGACCATAGCCTTTGAGCTAGTGATTTGGGAACAGTTCAGCATATGTCCCAGTCATTATTGTACTTGCAGTGTGAAAAACCACTTCGAACTTCTCAAGACGAAAACGGACTTGCGCTACGGCAACAGTTTGCCTGCTAATCTGCCACCTACTACTTCCTTCAAAATTTAGCTTGTTTCCTTGAGTTTAGCACAGTATACTTAAATGACTTCATAGAAATTCCAAGTCAAAGTAGCAGTTTTCCTACAAATTTTGATAAGGAAAAGAGTGAAAAAAGCTACAACAGTTTCATAGCGCATTTCACCCTTTTTGCTACGGGCGCTCTGAAGCTACAACATGTGGCAGTTTTAACAGATTTTCACAATTTAAAAAAAAGTTGCCTGACTTGGAAAAATCATTTGCTTCATCAAAACCATTAGTTATTTGGATAAAACATAACCTTCTGCAAAATTTAATCCTCATTGTTTGCAGGTTTACTTTGAATTTGTCATTTTGTACTCTACTCTTTAGTTCATATTAAGGAAATTGTTTTTAATTGTAGCTCAAAATCCTTATGGCCTCCTTGCAACTTTACAATATGGCTCTCAAATGATTGTTCATCAATCTAACAAATTTTTCTTTATTACGTGAAGCTGTCCATGTAAAGAATTGTTGTGCCTCTTGGGATCTGCATTTCATGATTATTTGATAACCCAAACAACCTTCATTACTTTTGAATTATGTCTTTTTCAATGAATTGTGATTTCTTTCCCTCTTTCTCATCATTTCATTTCCTTCGTTTATAACTATTTCTTTCGACATTTGACACTCCGCGTGTGTGTTTCCTTTCCTTCTCTATCTTCTTGTTGCATGCTCACACTCTATGGGTGATGAGAGATCTAATCACCTCTTCGAGTTTTAGTTTACACTTCAATAAATTGTGGATATCTTTCTTGCCTTCTTGGGTTATTTTTCTGCACAATTAAGGTTTCTAGCTTAGCTTGCATTCTCACCTTCAAATTAATTTCTTTATTTAGGTTCATTTTCTCTGTTTGGGTTCATTCACTTCATCCAAAATCCACTGCACAATGGGTATGACTCTTTATATATCAATTTCCCATAAGGTATAATATTAAATACCTTTCAATGTTGGGTTCCTCACATGTGGAAGACAGTCTGATTTATGCGGGGGCATAACGAATAAACATATGTTTCCTCCGTCTGGAGATGCGGCTGAAAATATGCTTTATTTATTCATCAACGGCGGAGATTTTATACAGACGAATGGAAATAAAACTGACTGGGCGGTAGTAGTCGGTTTGTGGGAACGCCTTAGAGATAAACACATAAACATAAATACGAATGCGAGTGAAATAACACTTCATTTCATTAATATCCATGAGCGGGTACAGCACGGACGGAGATGGAAATAAAACTAGCTAGGGCGGCGGTATCTGCGAGAAGAATGTGGCGGCTACGAGGCCTGCAATTGTGTTACAATCGAGGCTCGAGGGCCTGTTGTCATTTGGAAACAATGGGAAATCCTAAACAGCCAAAACCCTAACCCTAGGAGATAGAAGAAAAATAGAAACTATGGGCCCCGTTTGGGTAAATTGGTGTTTCAACTTCCAGGCGTAAACGCACAGCATACGATCTCCCAAGTTTGACGCGTCACCATACCTCGTTAGAAAAGATCTGTCAAAGAGGGACACAAATTTGGAACGGGCAACATGGTCCATGGACCCATGTTGCCTCCGTTTCCCAAAAAACGTCGTTGGAGCCTCAAAGCGGCCTGGGAAGTTTGGGGACCGAAAAGCACAACAAAAATAGTAGACGTACTGACGGCAGAAATAGACAATGGTGTAAGACTGAGAGTGGAATAGGCGGGTGACCACCAATATCACTGGAATCCTTTGAAACTACGCACTCCCTTTAGTGGCGATGTGACTTATTGTCTTTCTACGGTTCTCCACCTTTGCGGCCACCTATTTTGTTTTGTTTCTTTGACCACTTTCTACTTTCTTTTTTGCAAATGATGGGGGTTTACGCAGCAAGCAGCGATGCTTTCTCGGTTCTATCTTTAACTTTGTTTCCTTAGTTTCAACTTCACAAACCTCTTTGCTTTTTGTGCTTGGTGATTGGATTTTGCTGCGATGAGTGAAGGATTCCCCTTGATCTTAGGGTTTATTTGGGGTTAGGGTTTCATTTCAAATCCACTCATAAATAAAAAAGAAAGACCAATCTTTATTTATTTTCTAAAGCTCATTTTTAAAAACGGTAACAGTCAATAGTGATGGAAAACAAAGATGCCACAATGTCATATTTATCTTTTGGACTTTGTGACCATTTTTGGCAAGGTTTCTACAAAGTATAATGGTAAATGCAATGATATCATTCTATGAAATGCAATATCGGTTTGAAATGATAAGTGTATACTTTATGGTACACCTTCACATGTGAAATATCTTTGGATGTTTGAGACACGCTTTCCTGGGTGTCCTTGATACGGTCCCAGGTATTTTGTTGTTCAAGTCCATGTCTGCATATTCGGGTTTCCTTAAACTCCTTGCATGGCTCCACGTCTAGACTAAATACTGACAATATTGTTGTCCCCTTGGTATCTACTGTCACATAGCAAACTATGATCTCAAGTGTCAACTGGAATATTTATCATTCCAACTTTGGTAGTGGTTTCAGCAAAATGTAAACTCTTTGGACAGGCGAGTGTCGCGCCCCTACGACTTTTCACAAAATTTGAGACGACCGACTTTGCTAAAAGCCTCGAAATTACCATTGATCCTCATAACAACATTTATATTCTTAGGCTCGTATCTTAGACAATGTCCCCCTCACAGCTTGGACCTTCTTCTCCTCTGCCATGTTTCTTATAAGGAAAACTTGTCCCGCTTCTCTAAAACTTGTAAAACAACCTCTCTCTTTATTTGATGAAAAACCTGCAACCGGTAGATGAACAACCTCACTTGATGTCTTGGTGAACAACCTCGCTTGATAATGGTGAGGATTGTCTTTGAAAGAACATGCCTAGCTTATCCTTACGCCGGAGACTTGGAGAACATATGTGAAGGTAAATGAAACATAGATGACAGATTGAGCAAAAATCCGAATTAGAGATGTCACCTCATGTGACCCATAAATGATGTTTGATTGATATCCTATTATGACTATAGTGTTACAGATGGGTAAGTACATCAAATACGTAACTATTGCTCACCACCCTTTTATCATGTCATTCCCCGGCCTAAAACAGTAAATCCTAGCTTATTTGTACAGCTAAAAAAATGCGTGCTTTCGTAGCGCTCCATGATATAATTTTTGCACTTTGTGCTACGAAAATGAAAGCGCTTTCATAGCACAAAGCTCACTTTTTGAACTAACGGTACTGCGAAAGCTGTGGATTTGTGGCTAATTATGGCATCATTAAAGCACTAGATGACCCTTAAATGAAAAATGTGAACTTTTTTACTATGGAATGAACCCCATAAATACCTTATTTGAATTTTTATGAACGAACACTAAACCTTTAAAACTATGACATACCACTTAACCATGCTAAAATGACTTTCAAAACCATTTAGACCATGATCCAAAACGAGTTGACATACCATGTTTAAAAATAAATAAAAAATTAGTGATAACGACTTCCATGCCATCCATCTTAGGTTCCACGCCTTTCTTCAAACCATCCATCTTCACTTCACGCCTTTCTTCAAAACTTCCATTTCCATTTTTTGTTGCTCTTTGCGAGAGCGAAATTTGGTGCACTTGCTATTGTAATTTTGATAGATCATGTTGCAATTCTTCATCTTCATGAGTCATAGTAGAGTACTCACAAGGGCTTAATGGGTGTTGAATTCTTTTTGAGAGCATTTTAGAACCGTCACGATATCTATGCTCAATAGGCCTTTGGAGATCACTTAAAACTGATTTTTCAAACAAGACTTATGCGATTTGAAAAAAAATACACACCTTTTTCTTGATTTTTTAGGAGCTTAAAATGTTAAAACTAAATTATCTTTGTGATTTCGAGATCTACAATATACGAAGTCGGCCTGAAAGTAGCCCTATGAATCTTCTTTCGAATGCCATGGGTCTGGCATTTTGATTTGGATTCTTGAAGACAAAGTTATGCCCAATCTCCTATGATGACCTAATTATGGACTAGTTCGGTAGAGCAAACTTGTACGACGCACGTGTAACTATTTCCTCCTTGACTTCAGAGAATTGATACAAAAGAAACTATAATTAGTGTACTTATGGCCACTTTACACAATTCCAATCAAATTCTTAGAGAGTTATGTGGAATTTTCCCATGGTCACCTCTTTACGAGATGAAATTTGTGGGAAGTCAAAAATCCTAACTTCCAAAGACCCGCATACGAAAATTTTGTGAATCAAGCTTCAAATTTTTCCACGGTGTTCTCCCGAGTTTCAACACTATACATAAAAGTTTAAACACGAACCCTCGTGAAAATAAGTTGTGCAGAAAGAATGTCACGATGACTGTTTAGGTTGAATTCGGGAGCTTGCAAACATCCCTAACACTGAAAATCATATCTCAAGAAAATATTGTGAACAATGTCTAAAATTTTTTTCCACAATGTTCCTCGGGATTTCGGCCATACTATAAAAATTTCAGCTTATGAACATTCATAGAAAAAATTTATAGTGAAAATGCCATGATGACTGTTTGGAGCGGCGAAACCATAAGTCCAAGGCTCGATACCGATATTTATGAAACCGGCTCCAAAAATAGAAGAGAAAGAGATCAACATCTTTCAAAATCGCCACTTCGAGGAAACCTCCAAATACATTACATAAATGAATAATTCTTGGATGATTCAAATGACCAAAACCTCCTTTCCATATATAGGAGTCCATGAGACACAATGTAATCCTAGCCGACCTAACAAGCTAATAATGTAGGGGCACAATAATAACAATATGGGGGTTACGGGGGGTACAAAAATTAATAAGGAGGATTACACTAGCAACAATAAGGGACGATACTAGTAATATAGAAACCTAACATCATAATCTGTAAATCGTAATATTGTTTGTTGTTATGGACTTTCCATGTAACAATATTTTTATTTTACGTAGTTTGTACGAGCATTAATTGAATTCATTGAATTGTAATGCTCCTCCTACGGAATTTGATGCATATTAGTGATTAAATAACTTAATAGGGTTTAAACTTTAAACTTTGAAGTTTGAAGTTTTAAACTTTAAACTTTAAATTTTATACTTTTATTAGAAGGCGGTATAACGGTGTACCTTTGTAATTTATGTTTGCTCTCGGCGGTGTTTTTAATATTTTATATTATTCATTTTTCACATGTGGAAGTCATAGCTTGTTGAAGGGATTTTCTATTTTGTAGAAAGTTAAAACATGTTGTGTCTATTTATTTTTATCATTATGTAAACTAAGTTTTTATTAAACTTAAAACTAGAAAGCAATTAATTAGATTATCGAGTATCTTATATAAATGAGGTATCAATATAAAATTCCATGTAATATTGTAATCCTCTCTTGCAAGTTAATTTTTTAAATTAATAATACTATTGCAATACAATGATACATACATAAGATATTTATTATTTACAAAGAAAAATTAAAAATAATTTCGAGAAGAGAAGCAAAAGAACAAAAAATTACAATCTCCAAAGTTTATACAATGTACACAAAACCAAATTCAAGTTCCAATCAAATCCTCAAGCTTATTCATGACTTATTCATATGCAATAAAAATATTAACATTTTTATAAGCATTTCACATAAATAATAAGTTTAAATGTATTTTACCCAATTCACATTGATTGCTTTTTTGGATGTGGTTTTGGTTCTACTAGTCTTATTAATTTATTTTCCTCTATTCACCCTCATAGTGCGTTTATAATTTTATTCATAGATTATAAATTAAAATAAAATATATTTTAATAAATTGTAATAGTTGTTCATTTAAAATTTTATTCATTACTATAAATATTAAAAAGTCTGTATAGATTATAAATAAAAATAAAAATATTTTAATAAATTAATATGATTGTTATTTATTAAAAGTATATGGACAATTATATTTGTTATACAGTATGCTCCAATTCTTCTAAGTTTTTATTAAATATTAACTTTTAAATTGTTTTAAGTTAAATATTAAATCTTCAATTGTTTTAACGTTTATTAAATATTATCTTTTAGGCATATTGTTTTATTAAGTTTTAACTTTTAAATTGTTTTTAACTTTTTATTAAATATTAATTTTAGTTTTTAATTCAACTTTATTAAATATTAACTTTTGGTATATTTGTTTTATTAAGTTAATTTTTGAATTGTTTACAATTTTTTATTACTTAATAGCTTTTAAGTTTTAACTTTTCTCAGTGGGGTCATCTCATGTCTACATGGGGCTTGCTACAATAGTAGAGTTAAATTCAAGTTGACTCATAATTAATTGTTAATAAAATTAGTTATTGAATAATAAATATTAGTATTTTGAGTTTTATTTTAATTTTTTAATTGTAAAATCTATTTATTAATATTTTTACTTTAATGTTTTTATTTTTATTTTAATGTAAATATTTTTTTTCATTTCGTCATTTATGTAAGATCTATTTATTAATATTTGTTTCACTTCTAATGTTTTTTTGGGGATTTTAATGTAAATTTTCAATATTGATATCATGGATAGAGGGTTGGGCAATGAATGTGGTAACAACAACAACGAGGATGAGACCCCTACTACCTCCACAAGTTCCAACAACTTAAATGCTGAGAGACAACAACGGTACCCATGAAAATCAAACAACATTTCCAAGAAGCCCTTAATGAAGTTCATAGAAAAAAATAACACAAAACAAGACAACAAAAAACGAGTGGGGGTTGTTTGAAATGGCAATGCACTTTGTGTGACCATGTTTTTAAGGGTAGCTATACAAGAGTATGGCATTATCTTTTGGTAATACACAGGTTAGGAGTGAAGGCTTGCACATGTAGCCTTGTTCAAAGAATGAAGGATGAGTAAGCTTCACATGAAAGCAAATGGAAACAATGAATGTGATAGTAGCATTGTGTCTCATAATAATAGAAAGTGGGCATGAAAATTCATCCCAATGTATGGGGCAGAAAAATTCATATCCAAAATTAGACTAATCAAGGGAGTTATAGCACTAAAAGGACTAGTGTAAATAAATCATTCAAGGAAATATGTACAATGTCTTGCATAGGGATGAAGCGGATACTGATGCCATAGCGATTTTATGACGAATGGAGATTTCATTTAATACTGTTCACCATGCTATAAAGAAATGGTTGAGAAAATTCCCATAAACTGCAAAGGACAAGATATGCACCCCCAAGGTACAACAAAATGAGGACTTCATTATTAGATAGAAGGGGTGACAAGAATGCATGGAGTTATGGAGGATCTCAAAAAAAATCTTTGGTTCATTTAGGTTGTTCCAATTTTCATGGATAGTTAGACGGATATTCCAATAAAGACCTTTGTTGAATGTTATTATCACATCACTAGAAGGGCCTTATTTTGAAAAGCAATTGATTCTTAGTGGAAAAACTAAGGATGCAATTGATGAGGTTGATCCTTTAAATGTGGTACATGTCATCACAAATGCAACACTGTTGTAGAGCAACGAGATTGATGTTCCAAAGTCGATATAGGCATATATTTTTGGCTCCCACGTTGTGTACATATATAAAAATCTCTTAAAAAGCATTTGGTAAAATACATTGGATTGAAAAAATCATTTTAACGAGGGGGACGCACAAATGTTCAATTGCAACCATCATGCTTCCTTGGCAATTTACGGATGTATTCAAAGAAGCGAGTTTTAAAATGCGAAGCCGAGATATGCACCACATACTTTATTTTTCTTAAGTGTTGGCCCATGAGTCTATATGGATCTTTACAAGCCTTGTTGTTTCTTTAAAGTGGAACGCATGGACATGATCCTAAGTCACCTCGAATGAAAAGAAGATAAGAGAAATGCTTCTTAATGAAGATTTGTGGGTTGATTGTGAATATGTTGTCTCTTTCACGACTCCAATTAGCAGGAGTTTATTAGGTATATGTTGGTGTTCGGGTCTCACTTTTCTTGGAGAAATATACGAATGTATTGATACCATGGTAAGGCAAGGTAAAGCACATCATTCGCTAAAAACCCTTCTTTGGAGTTTTCCATGAAATCCACAAGATGATAGAAAATATGGTTTAAACCCAATAACTCCATTCACATGAGTGCATGCTAATCCAAAGTGGTATATGGAAAGATAAATAAATATATATAAATAAATAAAAAAATAAATAAAAATTTATATTTCTACTAAAATGTATACTTAATGATGGAAACAAGTATCCTTGCGGGGCTCATTTATTGATGTACATTACGCCCTCTACATTCGGCCAAGGTGTAAGAAGGACATCAAGCATTATGCTCGAAGAAACCCTTGGATGGTGGTGTTAGGGTTACCGTGTTTTGGCCGGATTGGCAAGACCGGAGACGAGACAACATCGGAGCCACTTTCGGGCGTTAGGATCTAGCCCTCCTAGGTCCGGAGGGATCTCTCTATATGAGTCAAAGTGTATGTCTTTGAGGCTCTAAGTTATGATTTTAGGCTAGTTATATGCATAGGGTTTGTTTATTTGATTAAGAGTTTGGTTATTTGGGAATCGGGGAAGGAAGATTCATCATGAGACGGAGTGAGCAAAAAAGAATTTAGACAAGAGGAGATAATTTAGAAAATCAAGACCATTGGGTAATGGAGTCAGAAAGGATTTACTTGCTATCAATATGCAAGCTTTAGTTCAGCTAGTCATCTAAAGCCTTGGATCCTAAAGTGATAGGGTGGTATGGGACATTGGACCGAGAGTGAAGAGAGGAGAACCAACTAATCCCATCTATAGATCAGGGCCAGGAGGTCATTTAACTCTAGGGCACTTGGACAAAATTAGAGGCGACCTGAGGAACTTGGAAAGGCTTAATCGAGAATGGAAAGATCCTAGTGAAGAGCGGTCTGAGTTGCAGACCTCCAGGTGCTCTCAACACATTCCATTAAATCCTAACAAGAACATCTAAGCAGATTAAGGTCATTCTGCATACATCAACTAGTAGGCAACAACATCCACTACCTTTGGTTAAATCAATTGAAATCGATCTTTAGATAAACACATTAACGGAAAACATAAAAATTTGGGGGAGAACGACAACATAAGGCACCTATGAGGGTGAATCTTCTTGCCAAATTTACCGATGCGAGCTAGATGAAATAAAATGAGGTGGAAATACCGAGGGATAGAAAAACATCGAGCGCGACTTTAGATCGGGATCCAATGAAATGTGCTTCTCATGTTAAACATCAATGCCAATCGGGGTACAACAAAACGATAGCTTGGTCATTCGGTCTAAATACATCTTCCTCGCCCTGTCTGCAACATACACATAGAACTTGTCTCCAAAGAAGCGCACTTCTCTTGCTATCTCATCAACAACCTTTACAATGTTTCTTTACGAGTTTTATAGCTAAAGAGAAGTAGTAGAGGTAGGTGAGGAGCAAATGCGTATTAAAACTTCTAAAAGAGAAGTGAGGCCCCGTGCATTTAATATTCTAAGCATTTAATCCTGAAATTCTTTAGTAAAAATATGATCCCCTTTAGATCTCCATTTACTCCGGAGGCATGTCTTTGGTGTACTTTGGCTGCGGTGGTTTGTAGTACTTCTAATGAGTAAACAAAATGGAAATAAATGATACTTGGATGCCATCTTTCGCCAGATCAAATGTTACGGTAGTTTTAGGTACGCTATCACGGTGGAAATTTCTTTGGGGGCACGGTGCATAATAAAAGGTTTGCATGGTATGTGTCCTTAATGAGAAGAAAAACATACGCGACAAATAAACCACGATGTTACCTTTTACTTGTGTTCGGGACCTTTGATCGATCCTCGGGGTCTTCAAATTGGTGCTTTACCTCTTTTAAAGCTAACGGTTAAGGCTTAAGATTTTCTTTGGCATGCCTTAATCTTTGCTGTCTTTGAAACACTTTGCACTCCATCTCTATACATCGGGTTAGCTCGAGCTTTAATGGTGCAGTGAGCTTTTCCCACGGAGTCGATCCATGTTCTTTTAATGAACGTCTGTCTTCACCTTCTCGGGCCATTTTTCATTAAATGTGTACGGTACAAGGCTTCTGCACGGTTGGGCCGCTATGTCGGCAGGCGATCATGGCGGTCATTAAGCATTTGCAAATACACGAGACACGAAAAATGGTTAAGAAAACATACCTTGGGGTGCATGGGGCACGGTGGAGACGACGGGGAGGTCGTGCGAGAATGGTGCCATGGTGGAATAATGATGGTGTGGCGGAAGAACGTAGTGAAGTGGACAACGGAAAGATGGCGGACTGCGGTAGCAAACATTTTGAACGAAATAACCTTAAAGGCCAAATTTGAAATTTATATGCGACGAATGAATGGATGTACGGTGGACACACGTGGTCGTGACGTGGCGAGAGGAGGCGATGAGGAATGGTCGACGGCGAGCAAACAAATGCGGACCGTCATTCATGGTGGATATCGACGGTGGAGGATGAAGAACGATGGACGACGGAGTGCGATGATCGGGGGTTACGCGGCCTTCGCCGGCTTCGATGATAATAATGGTTGGATGGCGATGGGAGATCCAACGGTCCTGGCGATATCGCGGGGAATCTTGAGTCGAAAGTTAATGCGCGATGGCGAGAAACGGTTTTTGAGATCGTACGAGGACGCGTGGCAAAAGGTGTATGGAATCGGCCCGGGCAACGGGGGGAAAAGCCGCCTACGCGCAAAAGTGGTGCGATGAAGCTGGCGAGGTTTAACGGTGAGTGCACGGCGGGGGTCCATTGGGTGAGATGGAGTTCGATCGGAAGTCGGTGCAATGTGTTGGACGACGATGGCGCAATCTAGGGAATACACATGGGGATGAGCGGACAACGAGAAGATTCAATAACCACCATTCGATCAGCGGGGAGTCAATGGTTGGTGGCTTGGGGACATGTGGAAAATGCCTTTGGAGCTAGCGGGTGGTTCAGTAACGAGGTTTCATCGGAGAGACGGGGTGCGGGGCTATGGCCGAAGGGGGTTAGGGCCTAATATACAAAATATGTGATTTTTTGCACATTTTCTTGCATTTTTAGGGCCATCGAGCTAACGATATGGGAAAAAGGGGTTCGAGCACACGAAAGGGCGTAGGAGTGGTTTAGGAGGGTAAGGTATAACTTAGGAAGGTTCGAAGGGGAATTTGGGAAAATAGAAGAAAGGTCAAGCAGGGGTATTTGCATTAGGCATAGCAAAGAGACTTCAAGGAGGATGGGTTTTCGGGGAAAGGCATTCCTTGAAGGCTCAAAAATAATCTGGCTGACTTGCTTGCCCGAAATTTCATAGGGGGCTAACGGTTGCTCCACATGGGGATGGCTTCTTCTTGAAGAAGTCGAGAAACCGAGAAATGATCTTTGGAGTAGGCCGGATACTGCTTGTAGCACATCCTTTTCTTTAGATCGATTTTTGCCACGATATGAAGACATTCATCGGCGAGAAAAATTCTCCCAACCAAACTACCTACCCATACCCTAAGTCCTAATATTTCCCTTTAGGTGCATTTGAACTAGCGGACCCTTTACATCCTTTATTCATGAAAACATAAAACAAACCTATTCTAAATCTACCCATATTACTCCATAAGGACAGGTTTCTGAAGCCCATTGGTCTCATTTGATTCTCTACCTAATCTACTATAACTAGGATTAAACGCTAACGAGGTTTCTTCACTATATTCTAAGACAACAATTGAAAAACGACCAAGCCGAAGGATTAAAGAGCGTAAGGCTTGCGCATGCATTGAAATATTGAACATTGAAACAAAACTTTGAAGGCTTAAAATATGAAACTTGCAACATCCTTCTTCTTTTGTGACTCAAGTTTTGAGCTTGTTAGAGCCACTTTTTTTGCACACTCTCGACTTGGTTTTGGGCTGTGTTGGGCTGATTCTTCTTTTCCCTTTCTTTGGTCCCGAGTTTTGAGCATGTTAGGACCGGCTTCTTCCACTTCTGTGCGTTTGATGCGGGTGGGATAGCTTCGTGAGCCCCATCTTGAAATTTTGACGGAGAAAACTCCAGGATGATTCATATTTTGCATGTCTTGTTGCAGTCAATTGATGCAGGTAGGCCCTTACTCGGGGAAAATGCATGGGCTTATTAGAGCCAATCTTTTGTGCCTCGAGAGGTTCATGTTTTGGCGGCGTGTCTGAACCTCTCCTTTCTCTCTGTTTTTGAAACATTTGCTTTGTTTTTCTTGAAAGTAAGCGCAATGGTATGTACAATGGAAATGGAAACTGAAAGCCGGAAATCAACGGAGAAGTAGTGTTTGAGCATCCTGGGTGTGAGGACCCCCAAACGACTACATGCCATCAATTTCTTGTAGAAAAAAGGCATTAGGACCCACGGTGGCTTGAATGATGTGTGGACCACAAATACATCAAACTTTCCATGCTTACCTTTGTCCTCTCTTCTTGAATCCAATTTCAAAACTTTATCCCCAACTTTGATACGAAGCTTTGGCTCTTTTGTCTGTGCCTCTTTATGTTTTCTAAACTACGACGGCTCTACTATAAACTGCTCCTGCGTTTCTTTGAAGATGGATTGTTTCATTAATTCTTCTCACTATCTTGTCTTCCTTTGTCTGAATCTCCTGGACAAGCTTAATCATTGGTACTCCCGAAATTTGGTAGGAAAAAGTATTTCTACTCAGTAAGCAGTGGAATGGTGACATACCAATGAACCTTCTTCGTTGTAAGCCTACCTGCAAACCTAAGCGTCGCACCTTCTTATGCCATGACTTCTTGTTCTCCTCTAACGACTTCTTGTTGAGTATTTCACTAGGCTTGCCGAAGATTCGGCTAGTCCATTACAGCAGTGTCGGCGGTTGAATGACCGAGTGCTATTCCATACACCAGCTGACAAAAATCAACCATTCTCTTGGATCCAAAAGCGACATTGTGGGTGATTATTTTTCCTTGGACGGTAAACCTAGATAGGATGAAGTCTTCTAGGAACCTGGTGATGACGGGAATCGGTGGCATTCCTGGTGGTATAGCCTCTATCCATTTGGTGAAGTAGTTTGTGGTGTTAGGATCCATTTGTGATGTCGAGGAGAAGAGCGAGGGTGTATTTCTCCAATAAATTCTAGGCCCCATTGCATGAAGGGACCTTCTCTACGGTGATGGGTTGTAAAGGAGGAGAGAGGAGCTTTCTTCTGCCTTCAAAGATTTGGCATTTGCTTGACGAAGTTACCATTTTATGGACATCATTGAAGAAGTGGGCCAATATGCTTGACCCGAGTATCTTGGTAGCATTCAGCTTTCCAACTCAAGTGGCCTCCACATTCACGGCATGGAATTCTTGTTTAATTCTTTCGACCGAGTTGAGGCAAACATTTCAGCAATAGGCGGGTCGGGTTTTCCAATATAAGTTTTCATTCAAAGTGCGATGGTTCTAGCTTTCGGTTTTTTATGAATACGGTCTTAGTTTTGGACGATTCTGGAGGGCATTGAGATTGGTGAGCACATAAAGGATATTGGAATACCAAGGAGAGTTAAGAAACTTCTCTCCCAGTAGTTGGGTGGGGCAATTTTCTCGCTCATCCCCAAGGCATTCACCATGTTAATGTCAAGGGCCTACGGTTAGATTCAACCATTAATTGGGCCAGGCCTTGACCTTTGATTAGTTTGGTGGGCTTTATCTCAAGGTCATATTCTAAAAAGATGAAAGTAGCAATCCATTTGCCCCTTTTCCCATCGAGGGTCTTGGGACAAGATATCTTTGTCCACTATATTTGGCACATAAGCGATGGTGTGAGAATGCGAGAATGTACATCCTAAAGTCTTTTAAGGCCTTAACTAGAGCATAGGCATGCTTTTCCCGTAATTTTGTACTTCAAAGTTGCAAAAATCATGAGGCCTTCTTTGAAAAAGGCAATTGAGTACATTCATTACATACAGCGATTTTTACGTAGTAAGGCTGCCGGCCACGGTATGCGGGAGGCGGAATGAAAAAGATGGAAAATATTTGGAAATGCGGGCTGATCGGAAAAGGGGCTTGTGGCAGTGCAGTTTTAACGACTCAAGGTTGTGGCTTCAACGGTCACTTAATTCCTGCACCTTTCTTGCTGTTAGTCATTTTTCAAGGTGCTCGGCTAGGTTGCAGAATGAATCTCCTGAGGGTTAGTGTTCTGATGAAGGGTAGCACATGATGTTTACCTCGGGTGTGTGATTTGAAGTATTCACTTCAACTCTTTGTGGGTCTATCCCTAATCCCCCTTTTCGAATGTAATATGGCCGAAAGTTTGCCTTCTTGCGGCCCAAAAACAATTTTCTTAAGTTTAAGGATGAGCCGTACCTTCTACCGATACTTTCGAAAACTTTCCTCGGATATGCCGAGATGTTCCTCTCAGTTTTGGAATATCTTGTCGGAAGTCATCCAAGTAGATAACTATGAATTGTCCTATCTCATCTGAAAGCTATGTCATTGCTCTTTGGAAGGTGGCTCTGACATTCATCAATCCAAAAGGCATTTTCACATACATGAAGGTGCCCCATGGAGTGGTAAAAGTTGTTTTGAGTTGATCTTTTGGGAGTACCAACACTTGGTTATAACTAGAAAAGCCATCTAGTAGGGAGATTATCTTTGAGCCCACTATAATACATGGGGATATGTTCCATTCTAGGCAAAGGATAATTGTGTTTTAGTGAGGCTGCGGTGAGATTTGAGGAAATCTATACACAATATGATCTCCCCTGTTTTCTTCCTCATGACCACCAAGTTTGATACCCAATCATAGAACCTTACAGGGAACTATTACTGCCTCATACATCTTTTAATCTCCTTTTCAGCTGCGTGTTAATTGTTTTGGATTGATTACGCGGGTTTTTATTACGAAAGGCTTCGATTTTCCTTCAAGGGTATCTTGTGTTGTATGATGTTGGTGTCATAGGCCTTTAAGTCTTCATAGCTCCGTACGAAACACATCAATGAATTCCTTAAACGAGGGTCAATGTATTTCTTCTTCATGTACGCGAGCACGGAACTTGGCAGTTTGATCATTTTGGGCTTATCTTCGGTGCCCATGTTGCATTCTTCTATATCCGGTACTGCATGTTCTATAGTGGGCTTTTTTGCTACATCATCAAAGTCAAAGGGTCCTCGAAGGTGCTAGGCCTCACAGGTATATTCTTGTCCCTTTTAGCTTTGTAGCACCTCTATCTCTTCGCTATACGCGTTTTCACATTTTCGGTTGGATTTCTAGTTTCTCTATTCGGGGGTGTTTATCTTTATGTTACAGTGTTGCTTGTTCATGCGGGGATCCTCACTCGGGCGATTTGTCATGATTTTGAGTCGGAACCAGAAAATTCAAACTCATTTTACGCCCACCGAGAGAAATATTCAATCTATTTGTCTCCTTCAAAGACTGCTTGGGTATTTTCGTTGTACGACGCTGCGAATACGAACTTGAGTACGAATGATGATTTTGGTCGGGGGGTCTTAAGTTATGAACTAGCAGACGGAAACTAATCGAATTATGAAAGCAGCGTTTCCCAGCTCTGGGCATAAACACCAATTCATATTCATGAAATTTTTATTATATCATGGCATCGTTCCTATATGCACCAATTAAGATTGTTTTACTTTGCGTATTCTCCATTCACTTGTTTGATAACTAACTCAAAGTCTCCACTAGCATTATCTACGGGCTCCTAACTTCTTCAGCAGTTGCAAACGGATAGAGCACACTGCCTTCTGCTGATATTATTTGTACATTTGAAATGCGGATTGGCAGGCCGTGGCTCTCCACATAATCTCTCCGTTAGCGACACACCCCCTACTCCCGACCGCAGCACTTTAGTACAGATCCGCTTGGTCATTTCCCACGGTCGGTTCATTTTCGTTTCGTCATTCTTTCCTTCTCCACGAAAATTTGCGTTCGCCATTGTGTTGCGTTACGAAGTGCAGCACTAGGGCTGCAGTTGTTTTTTCTTCATGACATGTTGAGTTGGAGGTTGGCTATCTTATTGGCCCACATTATTTACATTGGTTCACTCGGAAGTTTCGTTTTCGATGCCACTGCTCATGGTTTTCTTCATCGTATTCTTCTAGGGTAGCCATTATGTTAAAGTCCATGGGCTCTTTATGTTATTGTTTGTATTTTGTTTAAAGCGGGCTCTCCTAAGGATGGAGTCGTTATGAAGAATGAAAGAAATCCGAATGCCCAGCAGCACGAGTATAATGGTGCATTTTGGGGTTTCTCGGGGGGCTACGACTAGGAATTTCATCTGGGACTCTCTATACGGTCTTCTGTTGGCCAAATATAGGGATAGTGGCCTGTGAACCATCCATGCACGCCCGTTCCTTGCAGTTTTGGCTCACCATGATCTTGACAATAGCATGCCATACTTGGGGTGGCACACATGCTGCCACCACATCCATGACCATACATTTAGCGAGGGATGCAGGTAAGGCTCTTACCATGTAATCTTTGATCGAGCCAAGACACTTTACTCTGCTAGAGTCAAATGAATATAGGTCTTTGTAAGGTCGGGTTATCTCTGAGCTAATTTCTCCATCACTACCTTAGGCATTAGGCGCTGTGATGCTCCGAGTCATGCATGGCATTTAAGAAGGATCTTGTCATGAATATTGAAATTTGATATAAAGAACTACCCCTTCCTGGAAATTTTCTCGATTCTTGGACCAAACGGGAGCGGAGTTTGATCATCACTCATTCACGGTGTGTGTCATTATTTTTGATTCAACGCTTTCAAAATTTGACACCACCCGCTACATCACAGGTGACGGCTCGGAGGGCGGGACCAAAGATTCTAATCTTTGCAATCTCACTTCCCAAATTGAAAGTGGACGGCTCTTTGGAATGTTCGACTCTTGTTTTATTGGCCACCTTGGTATTTGAATCAATTTTGTGATTTCTCATTATGTACGGGGTTAGGAACAATTGCATCGAGAATTGCTAAATGAAGTGCTAGTACTGCTAGCGGGCTCACCTTGTTTTCATTCTTGGTTGTCTTTTCCCTCGTGTTTACCGAACCTGTTCTTGATTTGTTGCCCTAGGTAGTTACTGCCTTAGGATTTATCGAGGTCTTTTCTTGATGGTAACCTCGGGAGTCACAGTTTTTGGAATTGTCTTGGTTCTTTTTTCTCCTAAGCTCAAATTGTTCTACGACTGCATCATGGCATTCTCAAATCCCAACACAGCAATCCTCGGATTCGAACCACTCCCTCACCTCTGATAAGAAGGTGGTAGGTCTTCTCTGAGTCACAATTATGGATTGAGTTCTCTTGTTTTGAACATGTTGATTGTATTCCGTTCAGACTCCTCTATGATTCCCTCATCTTCATCAATAAATTTTTGGAATGGGGGAATAACTTGTTGATCTGACTCTTTTTGTCTGTTGGGAGCGTTGTTGTTTCTTCTAAGGTTTTGGTTCTGATTTCTGTTCTGATTGTCAACTTAGACAACCATTTTTTCCATCATTTGATGTAGTCTTTCCACGTTTTTAGATAATCTATCATAATTTGGGTCTGAAGTGGAAGCTACAGTGTCATCCCTATATGTTACCCTCTTCTCCGATCTCAGTCTTGCTCTTTTCTCAATTAGGTTTGCCTCTATGTTCACTGCTCCTTTTTGCATGTCCTCCAATGTGTTATATTCTTTATCTCTAAGCTCATAGGCCATGTCAACATCAAATCCATCAGGATATTTGGCTAGGGCCATACCTTGAGGAGGTTTCATGTGTGGAGGGAGAGCATTGTAAATGCGGTTGAATCTAGTGGTGTAATCATGGACGCTCTCTCCCACATTCCTCTTAAGGGTCATGTATTCTGCTAGGAGTTGGCGAGGATTTGCCCCAGTTTCCCATTTGTTTATGAAGGTCTGATATAATGCAGGGAGATCTTGGATACTGCCAGGGGGTAAGATTTTAAACCATTTCTTTACATCACCCCCTAAGCTTTGGGCAAAGATTCTCATTTTGATTGTTTCATCATCAATTTCCATATAGTCAAAATAATCCTCCATCTTATCTACATGTTGCTGGGCTGTGATGGATTCTTTAGCAGTGAAGTGTGGGATTTTTGACTGATAATCATTGGGTAAGGGTAGCAAGGGTTGAGGTAAAACCAGAGGTGCATACCAAGCTGCCATGATAATGTTCTGATGAGGTATAGGGTTGGCTTGAGTAGCTGGTATATGGATAACAGGGATATTAGGACCAGTAGAAGTTTGTTGAGTAGATCTAGGGTGGGAGAGCCCCAAGTTTTGAATGAAGTGGATATCCGGTGGTGTAGATGGAGGGGTTCCTTTGTCCCTAGTTTGTTGACCACTATGAGATGGTGAACTGTGAAACTCAAGGTCTAGCCGGTCTAGGTGATTGAACGACCTAGTCCTTGGTAGCTTGTTAGGTAGGTCTAGGTCAGGGAGGAAATGTGATAGAGCTGCTAGGTCTTCTGGTGCAGAATTAGCTCTATGAATGTGATCGGAAATAGTTGGTCTTTTAGGTGTAGGAGCTCCCTTGAGGATACTCTCCAGATTGTCAACTATTTCAGGTGGGTCAGGGTTGGGATAAGCTCTTGTGTGAATGGTTCTAAAAGCCAGAATGCTGTTTCTTAGCCAAACAGCTTAACCCTACTTGTTACTTCTACTGTGGTTGATGTTGTCTCAGAGGCTGGTCTCCTAGTAGAGTCTATTGTGAAACCAAGATAATCAGCAGGCCTACCGATCACCAGTGGAGTCTTTGAAATGTTTATGGAGCCTTGGAGTCGCCAGGTGGAGGGTTTGAGATGTTTTGGGAGGGTACACTGTCCACCACAATGCTTTTGGGATGTCCTCTTTCAAGGATATCTTCACAGCACAACAAATTCTAACCAGAGATTGACTGGGAGGGCATTTACCAGATGTGTCACCTCAGAGAGAGTGTGAGATCCGGAGGCTACCTGGCCCTTTCCAGACTCTGTCCAAGAGTATGGGGAAGCACAAAAATGGTGTAAAGGTTGATGCGAGGATAGAATCTGTTTAACTGCCAACCTAACCAGAGATTGCAGGTCTTTTGAATGCTTAAGGATGCTTAAGGTGTAATGCACTCAGTACCCAGTGGAGTCGCCATTATGTTGGGGTTCCCATGTTTTGGCCAGGTTGGCAAGAACGAAAGATGAGACAACATAGAACCACTTTCAGACCTTAGGATCTAGCCCTCCTAGGTCTAGAGAGGGATCTCTCTATGATGGTCAAAGTATATATGTCTTTGAGGCTCAAAGTTTAAGATGTTAGGCTAGTTATAGGCCCAGGGTTTGTTTGTTTGATTGTTTGTGTTTGGTTGTTGGGAATCAGGAAAGAAGGGTCCAATATAAGACAAGGATGAGCAAAGAGGAAATTAGGCAAAGGTAGATAACTCAGAGAACATCAAGGCCATTGGGAAATGGAGTCAAGAAAGGATTTACTTATAATCAATGTGCAAGCTTTTAGTTGGGCTAGTCATCTAGAGCATTTGGATCTTAAAGGATGATTGGCGAAATGAAACATTAAGGACTGAAAATGAATGAAGGAGAACCATCCAATCCTGTCTATATATCAGGTCAGAGGTCATTTAACTCCAGACCTGCTTGGAAAAAATCAGAGGCAATACAAGGGATCTTAGAAAGGCTTAATTGAAATGGAAAGATCCTAGTGAGGCAGAGACAGGGTCTAGACCTCCCAGTGTTCTCAACTCATCCAACTAGATCCTCACAAGAACATCTAAACATAGATTTCATTAATTCATACATCAGAGAGCAGGCAATAACATCCACTACACTGGTTAAATCAATTGAAATCAATATTCAGATACACATATAAGCTGAAAACATAAAAGGCTGGGAGAGAAGCAACATACGGTACCTATCAAGGGTAAATCTTATGCCAAACTTCTGATGCGAGCCAATAGAAATGGAATGAAATGAAATCAGACACAGAGATAGGAAAACATCACCAGCTGCTTTAGATCAGGATCCAAAGAAATGTGCTTGTCATATTAAAAACAACACCAATCAGGTACATCATTTCCCACAGCTTGAACATTCAGTCTAAATACATCAAATTTCAGCCTATCTTACAATATTACATAGAGAACTTGTCTCAAGATGGAAATGCTTACATTTCTATGATATCTCATCAACAACCCTTACAATAATTTCCTTCTGTGTTTTATAGCAGAGGATGAACAAAAGATCGACTGAGGAGGTAGGTGAACACTAAATGTAACATTAAACACAGAAATGAATGGAGGGCCGAAACCCATCCTATTTTAAATCTATGCGTTTATCTCTGGTATGGCTTAGGTGTTCTGACTGCAGTATTGTGTGGTACTTATTGGTAGAATAAAAAAATACAATAAGAAAAAATGAGGTCTGCCCTACTTGAGTCACCAATGCTTTTGACCATGTCGGACTACTGTCTGGGCAGAAAATTCTCTAGGACACGATGTATAATGAAGACTGTATGGGCACTTTGTCCTCTGATTGAAGAAAGAACGTACTGCTGCTATAGAAAACCTTGGTGGTACGTTTTCCCGTGTATTACACTTCTGGTTGACTTTCGGGGTTTTGAACCTGGTGCTTTGCTTCTCAAACTGCTGCCTTGTGGATCCAAATCTTCAGTCCTGAGTACTGAAGACTATAATCATAAGTTGGCCTTTCTACTACTTCCATAAATGTTTCGATTCTGCAAGATCTGGGCTTTAATGGCGCCAGATGGGGTTACGGATTTTCAAAAACCTGTCCTTTGATGAAATTTATATCTCCGCCACCCTTTTTGACATTTTGCTGGGGTACCAGCTCCCATCTCGGCTCTCTGTCTGTGCAACACGCCATTGAAGAGGTACGTATGCATCATGGCGATTTTCCACCTCTTTGAAACCCTGCAAAATACACAAACAAGTTAAGGAAATCATGAATGGGGTGGCAGATGATGCGGAGGCGGAGAAAGGTTGTGTATATGACGATACGGAGGAGAAAATTGCAAAAAGAATGGAGAAACGTGCTCTGGTGGATAATGGCGGTCTGCAGAGAAAATATACGTGGAAAAAGTTTAAAAAACGCGACAAAGAACCAATATATTCAATGGAATGGGAGACTGTACGGAGGGTGCACGTGGAGATGACGTGGCAGAACTGGGCGATGGTGGAAAAGTCTGCGGCGGGAGAACAAATCGGGACCGTCGATCGTGGCGAGATCAATGGTGGAGGACGACGGACGACGGGATCAATGGCAGAGGACGACGGACGGCGGGCCATGGCATGATCTATCGCATGCACAATTACATTAAAATTTGTGCATCTTGGACGAGAGATAGCCGTCAGATGGTTTGCTCTAGATCAGACGGTCTACGGCAATTTCGCTGGGCATCCGTGTTCAGACAATAACGCGCGATGGATGGAGTTAACGGGAAAGGACGACGGTTTGGAAATCGTACACATGGACACGCGTCGGATGGTGAATGGAATCGTTGGGCATTGGAGAGAAACCGCCTACCGTGCATAAGCGGTGCGAAGGAAACCGACGGGTTTGGGATAGTCGTATGGGGACCACCGGCATCGGACGCACTATGGGCCGTCGGATCTTCGTGGCAATGGACGACGATGGCGGGATGAGGAAAATGAGCAGATAGGCCAGGGGGGTATCGGGTTTAACGTTCACCGTCCGATCAACCACGATCAACGACAGAGATCACGCCCGATAGGAAATGGGGGAATAAGCGCCGCTTAGACTGGCAGATGGTTACAACGCAGGGTTTTGTGGAAGGTAAAGGAGCGTGGGGCTATTAGGAGAGGGTCTAGGCCTGACATAAGTTCAAAGTGGGTTTTTAAGCCTTTTCAATGCATTTTGAAGCCTTATAAGGGTAACTGTAGGAAGATAAATAACGAATCAGGCTAAACCAGGGACATGGGTAGAATTTGAAGGGGGCTTTGGGAGGTTTCAGGGGATTAGAGGGGAATTCGACAAAGGGAACACATAGGTTAAAATGGGATAATTTGCAGGGGTATAAGGGGAAAACAGGCCCTTTGAGAAATGGATTAGCAGGGGGAAACTGTTTTAGGCACAACACTAAGAGACTTCAAGGATGATGGGTTTTCAGGAAAAGGCATTCCTTGAAGGCTCCAAAGCAGACTAGCCCCCAGCTTGCTTGTCAAGAATTTCATAGGGGGGCTAACAGTTACTAGACTCAAAAAAAAGAAATTGGTGGCGACAATTTAACACAAATAGACAACCTAGATAATACAAAGGCAAAGAATTATCCACTACATATCAGAGTTTGTTACTAGGCAGCGACATTAAACCATGTGGCCCAAAATGTTATTGTCATTTAAAATGCACTATTTTGTTGATGCAATCTATTTTATGCATTTTTATTTAATGTTACCAATTAATTTTGTTATAACTAATTTTACATAATTTTATTTTAATATGACCAATTTTACAAATTTTTATTTTAATGCTTTACGATGACAAATACTTATTAGTGTGTTGAATATTATAAAATTTGTGTGTTTTATATATTCAATTTTTTTTTAAAAATATATATATATATATATATATATATATATTTCACAGGTTTGTGATTCATTTAAAAAAATAATGATATTAAATAAATAGAATATAAGAAAAGTTATTTCGATATTTTTAGGCTAGATGTCAAGAAATTTCGAAGGAAAATTCAAACTCACAAAATTAAATAAAATAATATGATTCCTTTGAGATTAAAATCACAGCCTTGACAAGCTTTACAAATCCTCTAATGTCATGGACAACATTTTAACTCTTTTTACAGAGGAAGAAGTTTTTTCTCTAAAAGGCATAGAGTTTTGGGTTCAATGAATTATGTAGGGGAAAGCTAAGGACATAAAAGGATACCAAGCATAAATCTTAAAAAATGGAGGGTCTTTCCTCTTCCTTTACATTTACAAGTTATTCAATATAGTAGTCAAGCACAATTCCCCTCGACTTTGAACTCAAAACCTCATTATGCCTTTTTTTTAAAGTTAGGATAAAAACAATCCCTCTAGTTATAGGATCACCATGATTAGTCCTTTCATAGGCAAGTTATATGAAATTATAATGGAGAAGAAGAATAATATATGATTAGAAATCCATAGAAAAATAGTTAAAGTTCAACTAAAAGTTAAGAGTTATCATTCAAAAGTGGACCACGTTGTTATGGCTAGGATCATTATAGAGGGGTGTTAAAATAATAAATCAACCTCTTATGCTACTTCTCTAATTTTAGAAAAGCATTTGACATGGAACTTTGTTATGGTAGTTCGGGTAAACTTGACTTGGTCAAATTACAAATGATTCTCGAGGTGCAGGTTTATGACAACCTATGGTATTGACAAGTGGTATTCATGTGGAATATAAAATTTTTAAATGTGGAAAGACTCCAGGTGAATTGGTCGTCATGAACATTAGGATCCCAAACAATGATGTTTTTAGACACCACCACCTCTCTCGGTTTCATGGTCCTAACACCTATAATTAACTTCTAGAAGATATTAGAAGAGTTAAAAGTTTCTTTCAAGTTGAGAGATGTTGTGATAAGGTTCTATGAGAATGTTATAGCCAAGTTTAGGAAGACTAAGGGCTAGTTGATTTTTTTTTTTTAATAGTAAAATAAGAATTGAGTCCCTTTTTTGGCATATAAATCGACAAGTTAGAGGGTTTCTTTGAAGAAGTAGGACATGCTAAGCATTTCTCTAGCTTGAATCGTCATCATCCTTCTTTATATTGATGATATTGTTCTTATGGCAAGGAGTACCTACTATTTCAATAAGAAACTAAAGATTCTTGAGGATTTTTTTTCTCTAATATATGAATGATTGTTAGCTATAATAAAGTAAGATTATAATAATCAAATCCAGAAGACCACTTATGCTAATTCAATGTATGATAATAATAGTTTAGACGAAGTGAATTCATTCAAATATCTCTATATTGATCTCTCCCACGGGCTCAATTATAACTATAATATTGAGAAAAGAATAAATGGAGGGTGGAAATCTTATTTGGGTATTAAAATAGTTTTAAGTCAAGAGACCTTTGACTTTAGTATAATAATAAATCCCCCTTTGAGACTCTTGTTACTCTAGTTATGTTATATGGTTGTGAAATTTGCTTCTACAATATCTTTAGAGAATCGCGGAGAAAGATATAGTAGATCAAAAAGTGTTTATAACTTATAGTCTCAAAATTGAAAGTAATCACCTATCGTATCCTCATTGAATTCAATATTTTCCCCATTGAGAGCATGACTATGACTAGGTATGTAATGTATAAGAACAAGAGAAACAACATGGAAGACAAGACCACCTATGACTCAAGTTGGGTTAGTTTAAAGATGCCAAGTCTTGGTTAAATCACTAAGCTATCGAGGAAGAGGTTACTTTGCAGAATAATAATGAAAATTAAGAACATTATTACATCTAAACTTAAAGAGAAATTATGGTGCAATAAAGCATTGGAGGGTAAGAGAAAATAAAGATACTCCAAGGAGGTTATCGCCCTTAATCTAGAAGACGAAAAATATATGTAGATTTTAATTAACGCAAAGAAGAAAATCATCATTACTAAAAACAAGAGCAAACTCTCTCGAGCTATATAGTGAAACAAGACAATGAACAATTCCTAAAACATTGTAGATTGAATGAATTTGTCATTTTTGTAATGTTATGAAAATTTAAAATAAAAATAATTTTCTCTTAAAATTTTATACCAACACCCACATTAAATCTCAATTTCAAACTATTTATTATGAATTTAACTTTTATATATATATAATTTAATAAATTAACAATATTTTAAAAAAACATTCACACACACCACCAATGCTCTACATCTTCATATCAAAATAAATAATAAAATAGTAATTAACAAAATATATATAATATCATTTTTAAAACTGATATCGAAATAAAAATATTGTATAAAATAAAAAATATTTTATATCACCCATAATTTTATTGATATAAAAAGTCGCCACCGAGGAAGGATGCTCCATAAAACAATAAAGCTTTTAAAAAGAAGGGAGACATATGCCAAGAAAATGATGATAAAAGAAACAATTAATTATAACTTATAATTATAACCTGTATATTTAGTTGTTGAGATGCCCATTCTAGAGATGGCATATTCCACTAATGAAGCCGGCAAATGTTGATTGACTCTCGATTACGAGAAAACTTTATTACGGGTTGTTGGGTGAGGTGATAGTTGGTCGAAAGTCTTTATTCCAATTAAATTCAAACTATAGTTGGTCGAAAGTCTTCATCATACTCTCGCTCAATTTAGGAGATGTAATTTTTAGGAAAATTTTTAATATATATATTTTTTTAAATATTAATTTTATTATTTTTAATAAAGCATTTATCATATTCGATTAAATTTCAGTGAATGTACTCGTTAGGTGAATTATTTATCAATTATTTTACTACGGTTTGATTAATAATTAATAATATATATAGAGTACTGATTAATAATATATATAGAGTACTGATATTGTATTATTCTGTGTTTCAATGTACTAGAAATTTGAGATCTTTATTGTATAAGTTTATATTTATTTATGGGCAGCAAAATATGCTTTCTTATCAACCCATTTCGATTTATCTTTCTCAAAATTATAGAATTTTTCTTTATTACATGTCTATCATTGTACATACGATAGAGCAACAAGATTTTACATTTACAGTGTAGCATAAAAAAAACTAGCCAAAAAATACAAAATAGGGATCCAATGAACCAATCACTCTTACATAGCAGCTGTAATGTTGAGATTAATTCCAGTCTCTTCCTCCTCCAATGTCATGCTTTTATCCTTGATTTTGAACTAAAGATCTTCAAGTTGACTCCATAGTGCATCAATTTCGTCCTCCAGTTGGTGAATCTCTCGTTTTTCTTTAGTTGCTGCTCCTGTATCTCTAGTGTGTCCTTCAGCTGTTGGTGAAAATACCTTTGTATTGTTGCCATAATGTCTCTAATTTCTTCATGATCTTTGTCACAGTGAGCGCAATCCTCGAGGAGAAGACCACGATCTTTCCCCATCCTCCTCGACATTCTGCTAGTCCGAGGCTTGCGACAACCCCAAGAGCTTGAGACATAGTTTCCTTCCTCCAAGTGGCTCATTGTATTCATAGGGCCAAGAAAAATATGCTTCAGATTCTTAGAATAATCAACAACTGAGAACTACTACCCTTGAAAGGTCAATCCAAACCGACAATTCCCTCGCTGCACAAAAGGAAAGCGACCCCAATTCACCCTGCCCCCTGCAGCCGCAACCCAATTTGAACCCAAAATGGGCCTAGGAACAATAGTCGAGACCTCCTTATGAACACATTGCAAAAAACCCGAAATACCTTCATGAATCACAAACATAGACATAACTGAGAACTTTCCCAGACCCCGACCACAAAAACGACCCGTGCTTTTCCACTTGGTCGAGAACCAGAGAAAAATTAGGGCAGAGACTGAACCATTCATCTGGCGAGGACACAGACTAAAACACCTGATTATACATAAATTCCTTTGTCTAGAATTGCTGCAGGGACCATGAATTGAGGTCATGTCGCAAGCCTCCTCACAGATCTCCATAATTCTTCCACTCATTAAAGCAACCTTCATCTTGTGCAAAGTCGACTTCCCCTATGTGAACGGGCCACACCAGCACCAGAGGATTAAATGCCACTCCCGTTCTCCTAAGCTTCACATTCCTTCACCATGAATGCGCTGACTCTAGGGGATGATTTAAGTATGAAAAACCATTGCCTCCATCCAAATTGTTAACCAGCCACCAGGTGTTTCACATACACACGTCTGAACTGATCTGGTAGCCAATTGAAGCAAGTCTCCATGAGGTAGGGGAAACGAGAATGGGGAATGGGGGATTGGGATGGGGCCTAGCATGGTCGGGAATGGGGAGAATCAAATGCCAAGAAGCCATCGACGGGACAATATGTCGAAATGGTAGGGAGAGGGGCAGGGACGGGAGGGAAGAGGATAATGGAGGGAGGGGAAGAAATACAAGGGGGAAGGGGAAAAGAGGGGGCCAAGTGGAAGTGGAGGATAGGAGACGAGGGAGGAGGATATGAGACAAAGGGGAGGAGGAGAACTAAATGGGGAAGCCTTAACATTCCACATTTTTATCTTATTCTTGCTAATCTCAACCATTATTTTATTGGTTTGTTTTTTCATATCAACCATTAGGGTATTGTAACCATTGCTACGGTTCCATTAAAATTGCTATAATTCTCTTTTATCATTTTTCAGGCCAGATTGGCTTGCCAATCTGCCTCCTTATTTTGTCCTCTGAGAATATGATAGAACTGTAATTGACTAAAGAGGGGTCTCATTCCCTCGACTCTTTTGATAATTTGATTCAATTTGTAGTTTTTTGTTGATACATTGTAATCCATATGATTTATAATAATTAGGGAGTCCCCTAGGATAGACATGTCTTTTATTCCCTTTTTATGAGCCAAAGAAAGCCCAAAGAACAATTCATAAGCTTCGACTTGATTGTTCATCTTTTTTCTGAGGCTCCTTGCAAATCTATCTTCTATGATTCCTTTGGGATTAATGAGAATGCCCCCCCCCTCCTACCACCCCAGGGTTTCCTTTTGATCCTCCATCAAATTGTAATATCCATCTTTTTGTGGCTTGCGTCCACTTTACAAGCCCTTCAATTTTATTTTAGTTTCTTTAATGGTTAGAGTGTTCATTATATATATATATATATAATTTCAATTTTCAACGTCTATCTGTATATTTAACAAATTTTTCCAACATATTGTTTTTTCAAATTTCTTTATCAATGTTCAGATCATTATTATCATGACTTCACAATTTACTTATATAAAAATTATACAATAAACTTATAAATTGATTTGATAAACTTCATTAATATTTGACTCGCCCAGATCAAACCTGTTATAAAATGAGATTTAAATTTGAATGGAATGGTAACAAATTTTATTTACAGTCACTCAAGTTATACCCAATTAACAGTACTATTATAATTTAGATGTTCATAATATTTCATTCTTTTACTTCCATAATTATTATCAATTTCATGGAGGCAGTAGTGGGAGGGGTGATTTTTAACCTCGAGAAAAATATGAAACAAAGTTCGCTTGGGGACTTGGGAAAAATCTCGAATAACCAAGCCAAAGTGCTCTCTCTTTGGAAAGGCTTGAAGATAAGCATCTCCAAAGGCATTAAAAATTTGATTATTATAGGGGACTCAATGGTGGTGATCCAAAAATGTATAATGCTCCTTAGAAGCGAATATCTTTTTGATTATGAACCTTCTTCATTGTTAATAAGGATTGTGAGTCTGCTTAGAAATTTTGATGAAGTTAAGATTTTTCACGTTAAAAGGGAGAATAATCAAAACGCTGACCTGCAAGCTAATGTGGGAGCAATATTAGCGCAAGGGGTTTTACATGTTGATGGTGATATTAAAACATGCCACATACCATAATGAATAGCTTATTTATGCATTTACCAAAGTACAGACGGATCATCCAGATAATCATGGTACTAAGCGCCTTAATTAATATCTTAGGGATGGAAAAGGGACTGTTAGTAGTTGTTGAGGGTAGTTGGGCATTAAATTATAGATGGTCACAAAAAATAATTGAGTTCATGTTGCAGGATAGGTGGTTATATCCCAAATGGTTATTAATTGGGGAATCAGGAGAGTTCAAGTTCAGTACATTAGAGTATCATCCTGAATACATTTCGACGGTGCTTCGAATGGAGGAGTGCACCATTACGGAGTTGCAGGCAGGGAATACAATTAATTTCAAAAAGATGGGAGTCTCATCTCAATTCTATCATGCAGTTATATATAGAAGATGGTTCATGCAATTGAGGAATACAATTGTTCTAGTGCAGGCAAGGATAGCAAGGAAGATGGTAGAATATAATTCAGGCTGCGGGAATGGAGTTGAGGATCCAAGGAGCAGCTGAATCATAGTGGAGATGAGTGATAAATCATCTAAGAAATTTGTGAAGGAAATAAAATACTAGATGATTGTGGTGTTGAATCATTTAGTAGGCTTAAGGAAATATATGGAATTGTTGCATAATTCGATGGAAACCCAGAACATTGGGATGATTAACTTGAAGTTTAAATTTGATAACACAAAGGTAAAGGTTGAAACAACCATTGTAGGTGTGTTGAAGGAGACATTCGGTCTGCATGATGCACCCGTTCCAATGACGAAGGTAGCGAAAGGAGCAACAAACATCACACATGAGCCTGATGATGAGATAAATTCGAACCTAAGCCAACCACCCAATGTTGCTCAGGCTACTGTGGAATAAGATGGTCGCAAGTATCCTGTCTTTCATTTTATATGTTATGCTAGATAATAAAGCTCTACTGGATTTTTTGGAAAGTACATAATATAAATGATGTAATGATAGGATATAGAAATAAAGAGGGTAGCATTAAGGTCTCACTGAGAAATTTTCTATTTGTTTTTGAGATTGAATTTCTTTTGAAAGTAAGGGACATGACCCATTTCCATATTTTGATATAAAAATTACTATCTGTTTATTTAAAATAAAATAAAATTATTATCAATTATTTTAATATTTTCTTTTGATAACTTTTCAAATAAATAAATACAATTTATCCCTAGATTGGGGTGGTGCCCAAGTAGCATCAGAGGAAGCAATAAATGATTTAAATGGAAACAAGAGTAGAATAAGTATGGGCTTAGAGCTGCCACCTCAAGTAATAATTGGTGGCAGCACGACGACACTTTCCAGGAGTTATACTGACCATGCAAGGTCATTAAACTTGCACACTCGTTCGTAATGGTAGTCCACTGCTTGATGTCGCTATCTTATAGAATTTATTTGTAGGCTTCTGTTAATATGTCAATATGAATTATTTTGGTTATTTTGAGTTTTGCTGAGAAAGATTGTGGCAACCTTTCTTTGGTAGAATCTGTGCATCGCCTAGTCTCACATTACCTCTTTGGTCTTATTGTTTCCATTTTGATTGAAGGGGTAGGCCACAATCTTCTTGACTTTTCCATCCCTTTCTTTGGATCTCAAAGTCATTTTCATAAGTTTCCTCTCTGTTTGATATGGAAATACCATTTTATATCTCCATTGATCGACCTTCCCCGTTGCATTAGAGAGAAAGTAAGAGAGGAAGAGTGCTTGAGGAGGAGGAGATTAATCATTGACGACATGGGAAAGCACATGAACACTCTAACTTCCTCAACTGTAGCACACCTCGACATATTCTGGTCCACCATCTTACTGGTATTCCCCTCAAGTTTAAAAAGGAATGGTTCAATATCCACATGTTATCAACTGAATATAAGCATATTTTTGCTCAATTTTTAAAGGTTTCATTGTGGGTGCCCTCCACTTCAATAAAAAAATTGGTCCTCCCTCTATCTGGTTACATTCTTTGCAATTGATCTTCCCACCCCTCATATAAACAAAGTTCCCATTTATTCGATCTCACCTACTCTATGTACTGGTAATTTACACTGGGTTTTATTTCAGTATGGTCACAATGTGATTGGTCCCACCTATTGGACTTGACCCCTATCATTACTCTCAACCTCTCTTGTGTATTACCTTGCATTGTCTTTCTTTAGGAAATCCATTTTTATGCCTTGAAAATGCGCAAGGTCTCGGGTGCGAGGCTCCTCTTATTGGGTTGAGGGGAGCGCTTGCGAAAAACAATAATGTTGTGCAGAGATACCACTCATAGACCCCTAATCCCATACAATAATAAATTTCTCAGGTTAATGATGATGTAAGAGATGACTGCAATGAGAAGCCCGATGAAGAGGTTTTGGCCTCCATAGAATGTTGGGTGCCTGACGTAGGCCACACCTGGGGGTGCTAGAACCAATATCTTTGTACAAATGAGTTGTATTGGAACATGAAGTCCTTGTTAAGAAATTTTTTGTTGGAATGCAACAAGGAACATAGGGAGATCTTGATGCAAATAAATGAACCTCAAATGGAGTACAAAGATGTTAGCTTAGAACATGTTGTGGATGATTTTGTCACCCCCCTAGAGACAGCCTAGAGTTGCCATAGACCAGTGCCTAGGACATCTTATTATAGCAAGGAGTCCTTTATAGTTTGGGTTGTCAGTCCAAAGACTCACTTACTATCTCTTGTTTTGAACAAGGAAATTAATCTTGAATGGGACCAATCTCTCTTAGAAGCTGACAAAAAGATAAGAATAATGTAGGGACATCATGTAAAACTTCAGCATGAAAGCATCAGACAGTTAAGAGACCGCTTACTGTAAAGAGGGCCGATTCAAATAATATATCACAGAAATCAAATATCAGGAGGTGAGTGCAGTGAGGAAACATAAGAAAATATTAGCTGGCATACAAGGGCGCACCAATTTACGAATCCTTAAGCCACTAATATAGCAGAAAATATGGAAAGAGTGAACATGGAACAGTATATCATGACTAGGCCTATTTAAAGCGCTTGACTAATTCCAGAAAGGGCACCACTTAAGATGAATCCTTACTGCAAACTAGTGAGCCACTCACATTCTAGAACATGATACAAGAAGAAAATTTGCATGAAATGAGATAATGTATTAACACATAAGAGACATTACATACTGTGAGATACCAAAGACCAGAATCCTCATTACAGTATAACCCCTCCTCACTAAGACCCTACGGGCTCTGAAACTTCATACAGAAATGTTACAAAATGTATACAGAAGTCTTCTCGCTGCACAGTTTGCTGATAGAAATCTGAAACCCTTCAAATGTCTTATTTCTAAGTATTTATAGAGAAGAGAGAAACTTCTGGAGGAGGAGGGAGATGGGATACAATTAATGACTCAATTTTGATAAAATGTCGGAAAACATTCGCGCCTTATCTATGAATGACTGACTATAAATTAATACCTAACAATCTGTCTAAGGAAATAAATGTGGGAGATAAAAATCTCCTTATATACAAGACATAAATAATAAAATATATACAAAGTGATGCCTGTAGCCGAGGAAAAATCTGCTGCCGTAAGAGACTGGAGATAATCTGCCTTCCTGTACAGTACCCTCGGCCCTTTAGCCTTGAATTTGAATTCTGGATCTTAAATGCGGGGCGAATTTATCTGGAGGGTTCTGAGAATCCATATCTGTGCTTTATTTAATGGTGGCCATTTCGTGCATCTACCTGCAGCTTCTTCATTAAATTTCTTCCCAGGAGATTGTCTTTCATGGGCCCTGAACCGTTGTAATGGCGGCAGCGGATTAAAATGTCTTCTTGTTTTCTTGAAACCTGCAAAACCCACAAAACATTAGAGAAAACTGACTCAGGGGTATGGAGGTGGAGGCGGAGATGGAAATGACATGGCAGGCACGACAAATGATAAGAACATACAGGGTGGCGGAAGAAAATAATGGAGGCTTTGAAGACCAGGCGGAATGCGGGTTTGACGTAACATAGTCTGGTCGCGAGAAAGGGAAAATATGAAATAAAACCTATAAACACACATATATACACATATTGGCGCGGAGGAATATTACAGACGTACGGGGGCGAGACACATAGGTGCAAGAAGGACGAGTGGGGAGACGACGTGGCGGCGGGATCAACGGGTGGAAGTGAATAAGAATGACAAGGTGGCGGGTCATATAATATGGCGGAGACGAAATAACAGGAGAGCAACTCCGGAGAAAATCCACCGTCAGATCGGGCTCGGTAGATCCGACGACTCCCACGAATTCCGCTGCCCGGCGGTAGGACGGCCTTTAACGCGCGGGGGAGGAGTGGTTTTCCGCCCGTACCAGAGACACGCGACGTAAAATTTGTGGCATCGCTGACCCCGCGGGAAATACCGCTAGCTCGGTGTAAGCGGTGCAGGGTAATACCGCCTGTTTCGGGTGCTCAGGGGCCGCCACTCAATACGGTTGCCACTCCGTTGATTTAATTAAATCGGACAACCACCATTGCGCCCGATATTTTGAACGATAGGCCCCTTTTCTTTTAGCTTGTGGTCTCCGGCCTCCGGTCATGTGACGACAACAACAAGTGGACTAAGGACTTGGGGGGGGCTTTCGGCTAAAAAAATTTAAGTTGAGGGTTTTTAATCATTTGAGCAATATATTTTGAGGCGGAGAAGGTGGCTACGAGCATGATATGGGGGGAGGTTTTGACCACAAAACATTGGAAATGGATTTTATAGGAGCTGGTAGCCAAAATTCAAATGGATAAGGGAATATGTAAAACATTGGCTCCATCTGGGGACGACATGCTCGTCCTCGAGCATGTCGAGAACACGCAGACCATTCAGTATTTCATTTTGCTGCTCAATTTCTTCTGCGCTTCTGCTTCAGGTAATTATCAACACCTTTTCTTTGCAAAAATAAACATCAAAACCACTTATATACAGTATATACAACATAGTATTCTCTTCCTGGGTCAGAATTGGAAATATGGCTTGAGGAATTGGCCATTCACAGGCGCGTCCAACAGATCACCCTGTAGATTTTCTAAATAAAAAGTGTTGTTTCTTCCCAACTACACTATCTTGAAAGGCCCGAACCACAACGGATCGAATTTAGCATGCTTGCCCTTTTCTGCTCTGCGAACATCCCATCTGAGAACAAGGTCTCCAACTTGAAAATTTCTATCTTTTGCGTGCTGATCAAAGACATTCTTCATTTTTTCCTGATATTCTATTAATCTCTGATCCACCTGGTTCCACGTTTCTTCCAATTCCACCAGTTGATTAATTCTTCTGATCATGTCATCTGGTTCTTCCTGATTCTCTTTCATGAAACGTGCCACTGGTAATGCCAATTGCACAGGGAACACAGCTGCTCTTCCATATACCAGCTCGTAGGGAGATTTCCCTGTTGCTCTTTTGTTGGTTATCCTATTTTCCCATAGAGCAAACTTTAATTGAGAGTCCCAATTCTTCTAATTTTCACTTATTGTTTTCTTCAGAGCCCTTACCAGGGTTTTATTAGATGATTCGGCTAAGCCATTTCCCTGGGGATAATAAGTTGTGGAATGAG
This sequence comes from Pinus albicaulis, assembly GCA_034641835.2. Taxonomy (NCBI): domain Eukaryota; kingdom Viridiplantae; phylum Streptophyta; class Pinopsida; order Pinales; family Pinaceae; genus Pinus; species Pinus albicaulis. The sequence continues at coordinate 78,287 of JAXQQM020058687.1, forward strand.
TCAGGATGATATTATACCTTCGACAAAAATTTACAAATCTGGCAGATTTAAAAGCCTGTGCATTATCAGTTACAATCCTAGCAGGACAGCCAAACCTAGATATGATATTATCCTCTATAAACCTCATGATTACAGCATCTGTAGAATTTCTTGTAGGTATGGCTTCCACCCACTTCGTGAAATAATCTGTGGCTGTCAATATCCATTTATGTTGGCCACTTGATGGGGGATGTATTTCTCCTATAAAATCTAATCCCCATTTCTGAAATGGTTCATTTATATGAATAGGGATCAAGGGCATAGCTGCTAATTTCTGCCTTTCTGCGAATCTTTGGCACTTGTCACATGCTCTGACCCAAGCAAACGTGTCTGTATACAATTTTGGCCAGTAAAAACCAGCCTTCAGGATTTTGTGAGCTGTTGCCCTCCAGCTGTAATGTCCTCCACATATCCCCTCATGAAATTCTGTCATTATATTCTGCACTTCATTTTCTGTGAGGCATAAAAGTAATATGCCTAGAGTGGCCCTCCCAATAGAGCTGCCCATTGGCAATTGCATATTTCTGAGATTTCATCCTTACAGCTCTGTATTTCACCTTGTCACATCCTGGAGGACAGCTAAGTGTCAAAAGATATTCAACAATTTCTTTGTACCAAGGACTAGTTAAATATTTCATGTGTATTTTTTGAGTAGCCATCTCTAGTCCATGTTTCTCTTCTCCTTGTTCTGATTCTTCATTTGCTATAACAGATAGATTAATGCCCAAAGCTTGATGATTGGATTCAGATAGCATCTTGGCAAGTCCTTGTCCTTTAATTAATTTAGTGGGCCTTATATCCAAATCATATTCTTGAATTTTTGCAATCCATCTTCCCCTTCTACCCTCGCTGTCTCCCTGAACTAGAATGTCTTTGACTGCTGCAGTAGGGACATAAGCTGTAATGTGAGATTGCAAAATATAAACTATGAAAGCTTTAAGGGACTTTACCAGGGCATATGCCTGCTTCTCCAGTATATTATATTTTAATTCAGCATCATATAGCACTTGACTGAAGAAAGCTATGGGCTGTTCATATCGCTCTTCGTTCTTCTGTAATAATACTCCAACAATTGTATGAGGTGAAGAAAATGAGAATATCATAAATGGCTTTTTGTAATCTGGTCCTGCTAGTACAGGAGCTTCAACAAATGCCTGTTTTATCCTTGTAAATGCATCTCTAGACTCCTAGGACCATTTGACTTCACTATCCTTCTTCAACATATTGGTTATATGCCTAACTATCTCCGCATAGTTAGGAATGAATCTTCTTAGAAAATTAATTCGACCCAAAAATACCTGTACTTCCTTCTTATTTCTTGGCAGAGGGATGCTGTTTATCACTTCAACTCTCTTAGGGTCAATTTTCACACCATATTTAGTCACAATGTGCCCTAAGAGTTTTCCCTCATCTAATGCAAATAAAGACTTTTGAGGATTGAGGGATAGGCCGTACCTTCTACATTTCTCAAAATTTTTTCTTAGATGTTCAATATGCTCATCATCATTCTTAGAAAACACTGTGATATCATCAAGATACACTACCAAAAACTTGTCCTGTTCTCCCACAAAGGCTATGTCCATTGCCCTTTGAAAAGTAGCTCCCGCATTGATTAATCCGAATGGCATCCTAGCATACATAAAGGTTCCCCATGGCGTAGTGAATGCAGTTTTCTTCTGGTCTTCTGGGAAAACAGCCACCTGATTGTAACCAGAAAATCCATCCATCATTGACATTCTGGATGCTCCCACTACTTTCTGCAGGATGTGGTCCATTTTAGGCAGTGGATAGTTATCTTTGAGAGATGCTCTATTTAAATTTCTAAAGTCCACACACAGCCTTATTTCTCCGTTCTTCTTCCTAACAGGAGCAAGATTTGCTATCCAGTCTGAATATCTCAAAGGCACAATTATCTTGGCCTTCAACAACTTTTTAATTTCTTTCTCAATGGAGGGAAGAAGCAGAGGATTTATCTGCCTGAGCTTTTGCTTATATGGCTTTGCATCTTCCCTCAATGGAATTTTATGTTGCATAATATTTACATCAAAAGTTTTTAGGTCCTCATAGGACCAGGCAAAAACATCTTTGTAAGATTGAAATAATTTCAAATATTTTTCTTTGTATTCTTCTGGGACTCTTTTAGATAATTTGACAATTTTGGGTCAGTAGAAGTACCCAGATTCAAATCTCTCATTTGATCTTCTTCTGCCACTTTGTTTGGCTGCAAAGGTATATCATTTTTATTAAATAACCTTTCTAGAGGTACCAGACCTCTAGGTATAACATTACCTTTCAGCTGCAGCACTCTATTTCCTGCTATATTCTCTTCCCATCGATTATCTGCAATATTTTCGGCTTCTTCCTCCTCATTATCATCAATTTCCATACCTGTGAATTCTCCCACTGTCTCCATGAATCTTTTCATCTGCTCATCATGTTCGAATACCTGCCAGTGCTTTATATTATCTGGAATGGATGGTCTGTACCGAACCTCCACTTCATATCTTAGAAGTGGATTCTGAGGAGGACGGAATATAATGGCAGCTACAGCAAGAGAATCTGCTATTCTGTTTTGCTCCCGGGACATGAACTGTATATTGAATGCTGAGAAGAAATTCTCTATCATGTCCCATACCTCATTTCTATATGCTCTGAGCCGAGGATGCTTAGTCTGACACTCATTTTTAATTTGCCTCACTACCAGCTCAGAGTCCCCAAACACTTTCAAACATTGGATGCCCATGTTTCTAGCTATCTGTAGGCCAAATAATAGTGCTTCATACTCAACTACATTGTTTTTAGCCTCATATTCCAATTTGAAAGACAGTGGCACCCATTTCCCTGTAGGGGAAATTAATAATACCCCAGCTCCATTACCTTCCCTTGAATTTGCTCCATCAAAATGCAAAGTCCAAATATCTGATTCCTGATCTTCTTTAGGCTGCTCAGCTTGAATTTGACAAAAAAGGGGTTCATGTGCATAATTCTGATTCTCTTCTAACATAAAACATGAGAAGTCTCCCTCTTTGTTATAAACTGGGGAATTTTCTGAGCAGTCATCCTTAGTTACCATCTTGACAAATCTAGTCTCCCTGTATAACCTCCTTTCTTGACCTCCAAAGACTGGGACAGTAGCATATGTTAGATCCAACTTAATTGATCCCCCAATCTTTGTACCCCAGGACCTTGAAAGCAGCATGCCAAAGCGAGCTGGGATATCAGCGACCACAATGTCCATAACCACACTTTTTGCTGGGATTTGAGCCAAATTAACCACCAAATCTTTAATCATTCCCAGGCATTTAACTCTTTTAGAATCAAATGAATACAAATCTTTATATGGCCTTGTTATTTGCAGCCCTAGTTTCTCCATGACAGACAAAGGCATAAGATTATGGGAAGCCCCAGAATCCAACATACAATTATGTAATAGCAGATCATGAATGACTAGGGACACATAGAAGGGAGGAGTAGAAGGGTCTATCTCCTCGACATGTGGGCCAAAGACTACCATGGGTCTTTCTTCTTGAAGATTTAAACTATCAGGTGCAATGGGTAGTTCAGGAGGGTGTATGAAAGAAGTAACTTGAGACTGATATACAGGCTATTTCAACAATTCAGTCAGGGGGACAGGAATCTTAATCTTTTCAAGCTCTTTCTGCAAATTGAAAGCAGATGCGGATTTTTCTACTACAGCTTCTTTTAACTCTTTATTCTCAGCTGAAGACTTAACCTCTTTTGACACTGGCTCGGTATTACGAGGAGTGACTATTTTAGAAGAAGAGGGAATCTGATCATTAGACTGCAAGGGGGTACTCAGAAGATTCTTACCTTTTTCTACGCCTCTTTTTGCTGCTGATTCCTTTTGAGCAGATGCTTCTTTCTGAGGTGATTCTTCTTCTTGCTCCTGAGTTCTGGTCCTCTTCCTTGAGGATCTGAGATCATATTTGACGTTGAATTGGGCTTCCATGAAATCAGAAAATTGCTTGCAGTAATGGTCAATCTCTGCTTCTTCATCTTCATCTTGCAGGGGGCACTCCATATCATCGTTGTGTGAAAAAGCCAGATTTGAATCTTCTAATCCATAGGCTGCATCTCCAGTGGAGTCATCTGCTGGTCCTTCCAGGTACAAGGGATGAGGTACCTGATCTTGTTGCTCCTTTTTCTCTCTCGGCAATATCTGGAGAGGTGGTCTTCTATACTGGGGATTATATCCTCTGTTTGGAGCATTGTAATAGTTTTTGGGAGCTGCATTTTTGGCTTCCAGTTCCATCTTGACCATCTTCTTTATCATCTTGCTTATTTCATCGAGCTTCTCTGAATCCTTTTCTTGACTAGAGGTAGAAACCTCTTCTTTGCCTTTTCTCCTTGTTTCCTGTTCTGTTTTTCCTTTTAACTTCCCAGTGGCAGCAAAATTTGCCTCCAACTCTAGAGCATCTGTCTGAGCATCATCCAGGGTGACAGGCATTCTTTCCCTCAACGCAAATCCAAAATCAGAATCAAAGGCTGCTATGAAAATTACCTTGGCAGCAGCTTCATGTGGCTTCATTTCTACAGGCAGGTTCAGATATAACTTATTGAATCTTTTGATGAAATCTGATACTCCTTCATTCTGTTTCTTCTTCATGGTATTAAATTCAGTGAGAGACAAACCATGATCTTTCTTTTCTCCCCACTTCCTAAGAAAAGCATTTTCCATTTGATCCCAGGTGGTTATTGAGCGATTCCCCAATGTCTTAAACCATTTTATAACTTCTCCTTCCAGAGATTGCACAAATAATCTCAAGACCACGTCAAGATGTTCAACATTCAGGTTTTCTGCAAAAGAGCAGAATGTCTCAAGATGTTTCTGAGCATCGATATCATTTTCACCATTAAACCTTGGCAGAATCTTTAGATAATCCTGTGGCATATCATTAAGGACTGGGGGTAAAGCCAGAGGAGCATATTTATTCAAAAGGAATGCAGGAACATTAGCCATTGGGGGAGGCGGGGGTTGGACAACAATTTGAGCTACAGTTGAAGGGAGGGGGGTAGGAGGAAGCGGAGTATGAATAACAATGGGAGTATATTGCACAGAAGCCTGAGGTGTAGATGGGAATAATTCACGATTAACAACAGCTACTTCTGTGACCTCTTTAATTTCTTCAGCCTCAGGAGCAGGATAGGAATCTTCTTCAATTGAGGCACTCCCTATACGTGGAGTCTCTGAGTAAAACTCAGGTTTTTCTGTTCTAACTTCTTGAGAAGAAGAAGGCGGAAGATTTTCAACGGAATATTCAGGATTTTCGGAATGAACTGACTTCTTCTCTTTCCAAACTCTTTTATGAATGAGCTTCTCTGGGTCAGACACGGGTGTTTTCGGTTGTGTTGTATCTGACCTCAAATGCGGCTTACGAGGAGCCAGACTTCCAATAGAAATTTATCAACAAAGGCCAATGGAGTCGCCAAGATGAGAAATCTACAACTCTTCACCCCTCTCGTGCTCACCGATTAGAGAGTGAATTTGAGATGTCGAAACCTGGTGCCCCCCTCATATTCTTGAATTCGTATCCTTTGGGTCCGCGCGCGAAAAGATGTTGTGGATGATTTTGTCACCCCCCCTTTACACAACAGAGTTGCTGCTAGCATCAGTTGCCTAGACATCTTAAAATAGCAAGGAGCCCTTTATGCTTGGGTCACTCAAAGACTCACTTACTATCTCTTTGTTTTCAACAAGGAAATTAATTCGAATGGGATCTGTTCCTCTTGTCGACACAAAGATAAGAATAATGTAGGGACATCAAGCAAACTTCAAAGATGAAAGCATCGTACGCTAAGAGACCGCTTATCGTAAAGAGGGCCGATTCAAATAATATATCACAGAAATCAAATATCAGGAAGTGGGTGCAGTGAGGAAACATAAGAAAATATTAGCAGGCATAAGGGCGCACCAATTTACGAATCCTTAAGTCACTAATATAGCAGAAAATATGGAAGTAGTGAACATGGAACAGCATATCATGACTAGGCCTATTTAAAGCGCTTGACTAATTCCAGAAAGGGCACCACTTAAGATGAATCCTTACTGCAAACTAGTGAGCCACTCACATTCTAGAACATGATACAAGAAGAAAATTTGCATGAAATGAGATAATGTATTAACACATAAGAGACATTACATACTGTGAGATACCAAAGACCGGAATCCTCATTACAGTATAACCCCTCCTCACTAAGACCCTACGGGCTCTGAAACTTCATACAGAAATGTTACAAAATGTATACAGAAGTCTTCTCGCTGCACAGTTTGCTGATAGAAATCTGGAACCCTTCAAATGTCTTATTTCTAAGTATTTATAGAGAAGAGAGAAACTTCTGGAGGAGGAGGGAGATGGGATACAATTAATGACTCAATTTTGATAAAATGGCGGAAAACATTCGCGCCTTATCTATGAATGACTGACTATAAATGAATACCTAACAATCTGTCTAAGGAAATAAATGCTGGGAGATAAAATTATCCTTATATACAAGACACAAATAATAAAATATATACAAAGTGATGCCTGTAGCTGAGGAAAAATCTGCTACCGTAAGAGACTGGAGATAATCTGCCTTCCTGTATAGTACCCTCGGCCCTTTATCCTTGAATTTGAATTCTGGATCTTAAATGCGGGGTGAATTTATCTGGAGGGTTCTGAGAATCCATATCTGTGCTTTCTTTAATGGTGGTCATTTCATGCATCTACCTGCAGCTTCTTCATTAAATTTCTTCCTAGGAGATTGTCTTTCATGGGCCCTGAACCGTTGTAATGGCGGCAGCGGATTAAAATGTCTTCCTGTTTTATTGAAACCTGCAAAACCCACAAAACATTAGAGAAAACCGACTCAGGGGTATGGAGGTGGAGGCGGAGATGGAAATGGCATGGCAGGCACGACAAATGATAAGAACATACAGGGTGGCAGAAGCAAATAATGGAGGCTTTGACGACCAGGCGGAATGCGGGTTTGACGTAACATAGTCTGGTCGCGAGAAAGAATAGCGGAAAATATGAAATAAAACCTATAAACACACATATATACACATATTGGCGCGGAGGAATCTTACAGACGTACGGGGGCGAGACACATAGGCGCAAGAAGGACGAGTGGGGAGACGACGTGGCGGCGGGATCAACGGGTGGAAGTGAGTAAGAATGACACTGTGGCGGGTCATATAATACGGCGGAGATGAAATAACAGGAGAGCAACTCCGGAGAAAATCCACCGTTAGATCGGGCTCGGTAGATCCGACGGCTCCCTCGAATTCCGCTGCCCGGCGGTAGGACGGCCTTTAACGCGCGGGGGAGGAGTGGTTTTCCGCTCGTACCAGAGACACACGGCGTAAAATTTGTGGCATCGCTGCCCCCACGGTAAATACCACTAGCTCGGTGTAAGCGGTGCGGGGTAATACCGCCTGTTTCGGGTGCGCGGGGGCCACCACTCAATACGGTTGCCGCTCCATTGATTTAATTAAATCAGACGGCCACCATTGCGCCCGATATTTTGAACGATAGGCCCCTTTTCTTTTAGCTTCTGGTCTCCGGCCTCCGGTCATGTGACGACAACAACAAGTGGAATAAGGACTTGGGGGGGGCTTTCGGCTAAACAAATTTAAGTTGAGAGTTTTTAATCATTTGAGCAATATATTTTGAGGCGGAGAAGGTGGCTACGAGCATGATATGGGGGGAGGTTTTGACCACAAAACATTGGAAATGGATTTTATAGGAGCTGGTAGCCAAAATTCAAATGGATAAGGGAATATGTACAACAAAGAGGATTGTGCTTTGGCTACCAAATCAAGGAAAGGGAAGGGGAAGAAATTCCACTCAAAATCCAAGGCTAAAGGAAAGAAATTGGATTTTTCCAAGGTGAAGTTTTTTCACTGTCACGAACATGGGCATCTCACTACTAAATGCCTACAAAAAAATAAGAAAAAGAAGGTTGTTGGAGCTGCAGCTGGTGAGGGCCTTGCCTCACAATTTGAACTTGATTTCTCTTTGATCGCATGCTTGGTTTCATGCTCAATGGGATCTGTGTGGTATCTTGATAGTGGTGCTTCCTTCCACATGACGAGAGATAAGGAGCTTTTCCGCGACTTGGAGGAGAAAGATATCCAAATGCATATAGAAATGGGTGACGATGGATGATATGGTGGGACCAAAATTGGTACCATTACCTTTGAGAGGGAGTCAGGTAAACCATTTCTGTTGAAAGATGTTATGCATGTTGTAGGTCTAAAGAAGAACTTGGTCTCAGTCACGATGTTGGAGGACAGAGGTTATGAAATTATTTTCAACGATGGAAAAGCTTTCCCGTAACAAAAAACAATGGGTCAAGCCAAGAAGATAGGGATTCGAGTTAAGAATATCTACAAGCCAGAGGTAGATGGTTGCGTTGCAATGGTGGGCAAAGTAGAAGAAGTGGTGAGCGAGGATGAGGGCGAGTTATGGCAGAGGTGATCTGGCCATCTTCACCATGGCGCCCTTAAGATTTTGCAGCATATTTCTACTAGAATTTCCAAGGGTACACATACACAGTTAGATCAGTGCAAGGGATGTACTATGGGTCAGTTTTTGAATGAAATCTTTCATGAAAAGGAGAATCGTGCTTCGGTGATCCTGGATAGTGTTCACACAGACATGTGCAGAACATTCTCGGTTGCTTCGACAGAAAAACATAGGTATTATGTTATTTTTGTTGATGACTATTCTTGTAGATGCTGGATCTTCTTCATCTAGAAGAAGGATCAAACATTCTCAAAGTTCTATGAGTTTAAAGAATTGGTGGAGAAAGAGTCGGGGAAGCAAGTAAAGGCTCTGTGGAGCGATAATGATGGTGAATATATCTCGAATGAATTCAAAGACTTCTGTAGCAAAGAAGGAATTCAGAGAGAACTCATAGCACATCATAACCCACAAAAAAATGGGTTTGTGGAGAGGAAGAACATAATGATTGTGGGTTTTTCACGAGCTATGCTTCATGATCAGGGCCTACCAATGTACTTGTGGGCGAAAGCATGCAACACTATAGTTTATGTGCAAAATTGTTGTCCTCATAGAGTACTTGGCATGAGTACACCTGAAGAATATTTTACTGGTAAGAAGCCAGATGTTTCTCATTTAAATATTTTTGGCTCATCTGTTTATGTTCATGTGACCGAGAATGCTAGGAAGAATTTGGAGCCAACTGTTGAAGTTGGGATATTTTTGGGGTACACAGAAACACCCCATAATTATCATGTGTATTTTCCAAAGAGTCGAATGACTGTGGTGCGACAGGATATTAAATTCAATGAGGAGAAAGCCATGAAGTTGTCGCTTGAGAAGATGCTAGACTTGCATGCAGAGGACGAACTTTTGGGTCCCAAATATGAGCCTCTAGATGTGGATCAACCACAAGAGGAAGTTAATGGAGTGGAGGAGTCCACTCACGTAGAACCAAACATCAGAGAAGACATAAGGCGTACCACAGAAACTGAGAGGCTGAATCTTGATGCGGCACATAATGTAGGAGTCCCTACTTTACAGCGCAGACAGAGACAATATCCTAACCATTTCATTGGATACATGGCTCTCATGAGCAAATGTATTGTGATAAATCCATCTTCCTTTCAGGAAGCAGTGCGGGAGCCGATATGGGTATATGAAATGGTGGAGGAGTATGACTCCATTGTCAGAAAAAATGCTTGGGAAATTGTTCCAAGGCCAGTTGATAAATCAGTGGTAGGTTCAAGATGGATCTACAAGGTAAAGCAAGCTGCCGATGGGAGCCTATGGGAGCACCGGTTGCACAGTATTCTGCCATAAGGACCATCCTTGCTCTCTCAGCATAGATGGGTTAGAAAATTCATCATATGGAAGTGAATACTGCATTCCTTAATGGGATCATTGAGGAATAAGTGTACATTGAGCAGCCTGAAGGATTTGAGATCTTCAGCAGCAAGTCGCATGTGTGCAAAATCAAAAGAGTGTTGTATGTGCTGAAGCAAGCACCCTGTGCTTGGTACACTCAGATCGACAACTATTTAACTGGACTTGGCTTCACCAAGAGTGAGGCGGATGAAAACGTATACTAGATTGTGGTGGAGGGTAAGATTTTAATCATTTTTCTTTAAGTTGATGATTTAATACTGACTGGTGATGAGTAGCTGATACACTCATGCAAGGAGGACCTTGCAAAGGAGTTTAAGATGAAGGATATGGGCCTCCTTCACTATTTCCTTGGATTGGAAATATGGCAGCGAGATGGTGAACTGTTTGTGTCTCAAGCCAAGTATGTTTGGGAGATACTTGGTAGGTTTCATATGGAGGTCTGCAAACCCATGGATACTCCTCTTCTAGGAAAATGGACATCGACAAAGGTAGTGGATGCTACTGTCTATCCAAATTTGGTGGGTCCGCTCATGTATTTAGTTAATACAAGACCAGACATATGCTATACACTAAACCATCTTAGTCAAGCGATGTGTTAAGCCTACCAAGCTCCTTTGGAAGGAGGGAAAGCATGTCCTGAGATATCTCAGGGGCACATCTGAGTATGGCTTATGGTAAAGATAGACCTATGAGGTGAGGTTTCATGGCTTCACGGATGAAGATTGGGAAGGCATCCCAACGAACAGAAAGAGCACAATAGGAGGGGTTTTCAGTATCAGATTTAAAGTTGTTTCTTGATACAACAGGAAACAAAGATCCGTGACACTCAGTTCAGCAGAAGTGGAATACATGGCAGCAAGTCAAGTTGTATGTGAGGTTATTTGGATGAGGAAGATCCTGGTTGGTTTGTTTGGTTCTCATTTAGATCCTACATTGATTCATTGTGATAATCAGAGTTGCATTAAACTCTCGATTAATCTTGTGTTTCATGATAGATCTAAGCATATAAATATCTGGTATCCTCATATTAGAGATTATGTGCAGTGGAAAATCATGTTGCTTCAGTACATTCCTACAGAAGATTAGGATGGAGATATTCTAATGAAGGTGCTCACCAGGAGAAAATTCGAATACCATAGAGGTAGGATCAGGGTGAAGGATAATCCCTTTCTTGTTGAGAGGGAGTGTTGAGATTTAACAAGATGATGATCCTAGTGAAAATTAAACACCTTCAATAGGTGGGGCCTGTAGACTATTTGTAGTTGTATGTCTATTTTTAGAATAGTGAGCATATTCTAAAATTAGTAGGAGACTAATTCTAGATGGTTGAGAAAATTCTGGCTTTATATGAGTTTCTATTTTTAGAGATATGGGCGAAGTCTATTTATAGATCACATACCTAAAATAGAATGCATGTCGGTTATTATTAGCACTTTGATAATCAAACAATAAATAATAACTTATTCTCTTGAAGTGCTTGATTTTAGTTAACTGATGTGGCAAACCAGTTAGCTAAAGGAATTACACATTCCAAGGTTGGTTGGTGGGACATGCATAATGGACTTCGTTGTAACTAATTGTGGCAGAGTTGTAACAGAGTTGGAAGAGTAGCTATGGGAGTTGTTATTTAGTTTAACTCAATTAAGTGAGTTAAAATCAGTTGTGCTAGTTATAACTCATGATACACTAGTGAGAGATCAGTGAATTAATTATCTAATTAATTCACAAGTAGTGTCTCACATGCAACTGAAGAAATACAACTGTTAACTACATGCATGTTAGATCCAGTGGAGACCTAGTGGAGAGATAGGTGAAAGGGTTTGGTTGACTATCAGTTGTGACTATAGTGATACATTCAATGCATCTACACACACATTGGAGATGCCAATGAGGATTGCAACTTCAAGGCAAGGAAATATTGAATTCATTTAGGGATCTTCTTCAGCAGGGATTGCACAATGGAGGCATGCTGTTAGGAGGCAGTAAATTGGTGGATGTGTGAACCAATTTTTTTATGAAAATGTGAGATGATTGTAGATTGTACTAAGAGCTATATGAGTAGATATTTGTATGATATTGTTTCATGATCCATGATATACATAATATATGATAGTTGGGGTTTTTATCTTTAAGCTTTCTGGATAAAAACATCTTGTTATGTGCGATTGATTTTTATTCATGTGTTTGCAATTGGCGATTTAATTTCCGAAAAGAATTAAGTAGAAGGATTCTGTATTTAACAGTGGATTTAATTTTTATATCAGGAGAGTCCTGTTAGTCATCAATAATTTTCACTTGTTTAGATGACTATATGCTTTGTCCAAGTTTTCTAGAAAGAAAATTCAAAGAATCTTCATGTCTTCTAGAAATCCCCTTAGAGAAATTTTTTCACTCTCCCTCCTCTCTTGTCTGCTATGATCAGATTGGTCATCCTGACATGACCCCATCCCAGACTAATAAGCCTTACTCTATCCATGATTTTTACTTCTGTCTATAGCATTCTACCTCTGATGCCTAAGCCTTCTTACTTCACAAATTTTTTTGGCCAAGATAAGCCAAGTTTTCCCTCTTACTCTCCAACTACCCTAGTAACTATTGATATCAAAAGGCTGTCTAGAAAGCCCTTCAAATTACCATAAAAATTTCTAGGGCTATAGGTGATGGTGCATAAGTAGAGTATCTAAAACCCTGTGTCTTATTTAAAACTATGTTTTTCTTCCATCAATCAAAAGCCCTTTCCTAAAAAACCTTGCAGACAAGTCAATTAGGTTTCCCTAGGTCATGCACCATCATTTTTTATGCACTACTATTTCACAGAGAATCAAGGGTAAAATCATGAGAAACAGAGCTGAGGTTATCATATTTCTAAAGAAGGCGCTCAAAAGATCTCCAAGGTGGCCCTCATGGTCCAACAGTGAAATCTGCCAAGAATAAATCATCTTATCAAATACATCTCTGCAGGGATGTATTGATGTTTAATCTAAAGCAAAACAGAGCCAAAGAGAGGTGCCAAAGAGAGTTTCAATTAAGTCATTGACAATTTGAATAAAAGGTACAGTGAGTTGGAAGTCACAAGGGAAAATCAAGACTTTCTCTACATAGATAATTCAGGGATACCTAAAAGGTTTCAAAAGGTCATCAACAGTGGTTAGAAGACACAAAAATCCGAAAGCTACTTCAAACATCCTGATATCATTATAAGAGGTAAATTGCTGCTCATGCAAACCTCTGTGCAAAATCTCAGAAAAGTCAGTGATATATAAAAAGGCATGGTTCTTTTGGCAAAAAGATCATTAGGACAATTTTGGGCCTCAAAGCATAACTGGGAGAGGGACAAATGCCCTTTTCCATGCCCCTGCAAACAAGACAAAGGCTATCAAGATGTGCCATTAGATGAAAGAAGAGTCTAAGACCACTATAAATAACACAATCACACTAAAGAAGAAAAACAACAAGTGTAATTTGTGTGAAATGAAAATATCTGATTTTTTGACCCACAATGGAAAAGTATTTGGAAACAAGTTTAGAAATTGGGATAGTGAGAAAATGAGAATGCTAAGTTGAAAATAACATGTTCCTTCATCAAACAGCAGAACATCAGTGCAAAATTCTGTTTTTTCACAAATAAACAATCACAGGGAGGCTTCAAAAGATAAGGGAGGAAAATTCAGTATTATATCACTCTGCACATATTCCAAAAAGGCACAATCATCATAAAACCAATCAAATCACCAAAGTTGCAAAAGAATCAATGGTTTAAAGACAACGAAAGGACTGGCTCCAAAAAAGGGCTAAGGCACTATAAAGACAGTCAAGGAGACAATACAAAGGTGAAGTTAAAACTTTAGAGACGTGGGTTTTTTGTTCAAAATTATTTCAAAAAAGGAGTATAAACAACCCCAACGGATTTTTTTCCCTTCATTCTAACATTGGCAAAGGAAATGTAAATTTTTCAAGTTTCAGAGAGCATCCTCGGGCAGATTTCCACAGACACTGCACGCCTATAAGAAGACACTGCGCGCTTGTAGGTGCGTCTAGTGCAAAATTTAACTAGATGCTGAATGCCTGAAGAATGGCGCTGCACGTTCTCTTTCCCGCCAGGTGTGCAGGAATGACCGGATGACAACACCCATGTCATCATGCAGAGGTCGCCCGGGCAGAGAGCTGTTGCGTGCCTACCACTGTGGCTGCCGCATGATTCACGTGTAGACAACGCCCAGGCCGAAGGCGCTGCACGCCAACCACTTAGCATACCACATAGCCTCGTGCAGACAGTGCCCAAGCTGACGCTGCGTGCCTGGAGGAAAAGCATAGCACTGCCCAAAAAATTACAGAAAGGGCCAGAATTGGAAAATTTTTGCAGAGAAGCTACATTTTTCCATGAGAGAACGTTTTAAGAGGTATTCTCCATAAATTAGCATCTCCTCCTCATGTTTTTAAGTTTTAAAAGCACCAATTAGGGCTAAGGTTGTGTCAAAGACACTTTGAGGAAAAAATTGGATAGAAATATAACCTGTTTCTCTATTGATCCTATAAGCCTGTTTAGAATTCCAAAACCTTCTAATTTTTTTTTTCTCATCATTTCACCAACTAAAAGCCTTTTTTGTTTAAAAATTGGAAGAAGGGGCAAGGTAATCACCATGTCTCAAGAAGAGAGTGATGAGCCTCAAAGACCAAGGAAACATTCTAAGAAAAGAGGGAAGCCCAATAGGTTTGAACCTACAGACACCAAAGAGTTGATAGCCTCCCCTTCTGTATTATATAATTTCCAAGAATTAGGGTGTTTTTAGTACTGCAACAAGGTACAAGAAGTAAACAGCCATCCTCAGTTAACAGAGTTATTTTCCCTAAGGCTTCACAGGCATAAAATTCATCTAGCAGGGGTAAGGTTTGAGTTGACCCCTAAATCTATCTCTAAAGATACTAGTATGCCTTACATAGGAGAGAGATGGTTTAAATAGAAACATCTTGACTTGATTCATTATCATCCTTTTCTAAAACCTAGTTGTCAAGCTGCATGTAAATCCATTTTTCCTTTTTCACATCTACTGGACAGATATGCCCTCCTCATGAAGATTGTCATGAAATACTTTACCTATGAGGGTTGGTTTTCCTGAATCTACTCCTATCATATTAGGATCCTCATGCACTTCACCAGGACCAAGATACTGAACATGCCTTATTTCCTCTGCAAAAGCATTGAAAAAATGTCTACCATCCTGAAAAAGAAGCCCCTAGCCTAGCCGATGGCAAGCCTATTTCATCACTCTCTTGTCAAAATCATTGTAACTCACCAACTGCAGCAACAAGGCATTCCTTGGGAGGCCCTTATTTCCCTTGATGAATTCACTAATTCATCCTATATCCCACTGCAAAATATGCCATCCTCTTCTCAAAATCTTCCTCATGCTCCTTCATCACCCTCCATTGACCATGATTCACTTTCCTCCCATGACTCACTCTCCCAAAAAAACCTTCTTCAAACACCTTCCCCTGATAAAAGTGATCTTGAAAAAAACAAAGGTGGTCATGAAGAAAACAGTAGTGGACCTGAAAAGAGCAATTTTGGCCCCGAAGAAAGCAGTAGTAGCCCTTAAGGAAGCACTGATGATCAGGAAGAAAGCAATGATGATCAAAGTGAGGAAGAGTGTGAGGAAAATGAGGAACATGAGGAAGAAGATGATGAACGCGAGGAAGAGTGTGATGAAAGACAAGAAGAGTGTGATGAGGATGAGGAAGAAAATAATGGAAACAAAGAAGGAGGAAATGGCCTTGAAGAAAGCAGTGAAGGCCCTGAAGAAAATAGTGATAATCAAGATGAACCAAGGAGTGATGACCAAAATAATGAAGATAAGGGAGATGATACAAACAATGAGGGAAAAGATGATGAAGGCTTTGAGGAAAATAGTGCTGAACATGATACAAACAGTGATGGAGAAGAGGAAGTTAGCCAAGGGGAAGACAGTAAAGACAACAACAAAGAGGAAGATATCCAAAAGTGAGACAACCAAAACAACAACAGAGATAAAAGTACAAATCAGGAAGAGAACATAGATTCAAGCAGTGATACCCATGGTGAGGAAGGAGAACTTGACATGTTAAGAGCAATACATAGTTTTATGAGCTCGGAGAAAATATTGGTTTTATGAGGTGGATGAATAGCTTGCTTGGCTTGATGGTGGAGGAGCATTGTGTGCAGGATTCCATAGCTTGGTGAATGGTGATGTTTCCCCGATTTTTTTATTTCTTCTTGTTTCCATAAAAAATTCATACTTATTGTTTGCTGTATATCATAAAAGTATAGGTTGAGATATGCTCATGGAAGCACCTCAAAACTCCTGTTTATTATAGCTTTGATGTTTTCTTCTTCTTGGTCATTATAACGAATTATTAACTGCTCCTTAGGTCCTCCAAGAATTTTTTATTTGTTTCATTAGTAGTCAGTATGCTAGCTATCAAATATGATTTAAGGTATGCCCTGCTTATTTGAAGTTCTCAAAACCTTATTCTGAAGCCTTTCTATGAAATATTGATTGCTTAGGTTAAGTTAAAGAGGTCTCGCTCGATCTTGCCCTTTTTCCATGCTTACCAACTTGTTTCAGAGTTCCCGATAGTTTGATATATGTTGTTTAGGAGTTCCCTCTTAATGTATTAAGTTATTTGTTTATCTTATATGTTTTCCCAACATCTGAAGGTGAATTTCTAAAGTTAGTAGTTCTTATGCTTATATGTCTCACCTGAATGTTTATTAGTTGAAGTATTGTTCATAGAGATTAATGGTTTGACCTACCTCATGAGTATTTTCTTTAAAACTATATATGTTTAAGACTTCTTCATTTTTCACAAACTTAATGTTCATTTCACCTCATACCTCACCCAAAGAATCCATTGACCTTGCTAAATCGGCCCTCCAGTACACCTTGTCCATCATTTAGACATCCTTGACTTTATCTGACCCCATAGCCTTGTTGATTCGATGAAATCTCTTTCCATTTGTCCTACTTGATTAGTTTTAACTCAAAACCAAAACAAACCAAAATATACTTAACAACTAGCCTAAAATCAAACATACAAAGCAAACAAGTTCACATCCTTCACATAATAGAGAAAGCCCTCTCTAATTCTAGGAGGGCTAGGTCCTAGGACTCCAAATATTGGTCTAATGTTACCCTGTCATTTGGTTTACCAATCTGCCAAATTACGGGACACTAACATAATGGCAATCACGGTGGGACACTCAGTACATGACAGCCTAACAAACTCTTATAGACTCATTAGAACTCAAATTAAATCAGAAAAAATAGCTGTTAAATCCATAGAGTAAACTCTTTTTTTTTTTTTCCACCACCTTAGCTAAGTGATGAATCAAGTTTAGGACACTCTTACAAATCAGGCTGCATATAAAAAACTCAGAAAAATGCCCCAAAAACATTTTTTTAGATTGGATTTTTGTGTCAGTATTGGTGGTGGACCATAGACAACATATCCCCAAAAAAACAGACCAAAAATATCCACTTGGCAACTCCACTAGCCTCCAGTAGGCCTTCTAACTTTACTAGCATCCATAGAATCCTATAGAAATGCATTACAATTAGCCTTGAGAAGTCTAAAAGCTTAGTCATACACTATGAGAGTTTGATAAATATTAGAGACGACATCCTTCCAAAAACAATTACAAACTTCAGCCTCTCTATCTTTTGAAATTGAAATCTGGCTTCACGAAGAATTAATACCAGATCTCACCCGGACCCTAATCCTCTTACCATAGTTGATGACCCAGAAAATATTTTGTGGAAAACGTCTAAAACTGGAAATTTAACTACCAATAGGAGTATCCATAAAGAAAGCTCTGTACCTGAACATCTTACATCCTTGCAGGATCCCTATTTTGACTTGCGCCATACGAGAGACCTTTTTAGAACCAAGTCACAAACTAGAATTGACCATACTAATCTTGAACCCATATACTTGCAGTAGAATTCTAGCAGAGAAGCCTCCCCCACTACACCACCTAATTTCTAGCTTCTCCACCACTTCAGCTCTTTTCACCCCAAGTCTGCTCAGAATCAGTTTTCTGGTCCAAGTACTTCTAACACACCCACCCACACCACCACTGTGCAAATCACTTCATTTCATATCACAAATCCTCCACTTGTAAACTTACCATCAGCACCCATCATGGCATCATGGTATGCACCCTTAGTGCTACTACAACATTTGGTACCTTTTCCAAATGATTACCAATCCAGAATCCCGCACTTCACCGGCGTTGAATCCACCACTGCCCAACAACATGTAGATAGAATGAATGATGCCTTTGAATACATGGAACTAGAAGAAGAAACCATGAAGATGAGGATGTTTTCCCAAAGCCTAGCTGGAGAAGCCAAGAAATGGTTTAAAAACTTAACTCCAAATAGTATACATGATCTTCCGTCACTTTACCAAACTTTTTGAACAGAGGGAAATCAAGAAAAATCCCCTACAAATCCTTTCTGAATATAATAATCTTAAAAGGAACGCAGGGGAAAGTGTCCAAGACTATTGCACTAGGTTTAATAGTGTCTATAATGCTCTCCCACCTCACATGAAAGCTCCACTAGGTCTGGCATTAGTAAAATTTATAGAAGGTTTTGATCCGGACATGACATACCAGCTAAGAGAAAGAGATCCCATAGCTTTAGAAGAAATGAAAAAAGGAGCTATTAGTGCAGAGGCAAACCTCACTGAAAAGAGGGCTAGGACGAGGTCGGAAAAGAAATTCACTTACCGGGATGAAACCATGCCTTCCACTTCCTCTTCAGATTCAAAAATAGATAACCTGGTTAGGACCATGGAGAGAATGATGGAAAGGATAAAATTAAGTGAGAGAACACCCCCTAGGGATAACTAGCCAAATCCCCAAAACAGAAACTGGAATTAGAACTTTAGAAGAGACCTGCCCCAAATCAAACAAAGAGAAAATGATCAACAAATCAGACCACCCTTCCAAGATAACTATGTTGACGAAGGGGAAAGAGATATTGAAATGCATGTGCACTTTCACCCATAATGGAAAAGTATTTCGAAATAAGTTTAGAAATTGGGATGATGAGAAAATGAGCATGCTAAGTTGAAAAGAACACCTTCCTTCATCAAACAACAGAGCATCATTGCAAATTTCTATTTTTTTCACAAATAAATAGTCACAGGGAGGCTTCAAAAGATAAGGGAGGAAAATTCAGTTTTATATCACTCTACACATATTCCAAAGAGGCACAGTCATCATAAAACCAATCAACTCACCAAAGCTGCAAAAGAATAAGTGGTTTAAAGACAATGAAAGGACTGGCTCCAAAAAACATCTAAGGCACTATAAACACAGTCAAGGAGACAATACAAAGGTGAAGTTAAAACTTTAGAGAAGTGGGTTTTTTGTTCAAAATTCTTTCAAAAAAGGAGTATAAACAACCCCAATGGATTTTTTTCCCTTCATTCTAACTTTGGCAAAGGAAGAGTAAATTTTTCGAGTTTTAGAGAGCTTCCTCGGGCGGATTTCCACAGACGCTGCACGCCTATAAGAAGACGTTGTGTGCTTGTAGGTGCGTCTAGTGAAAATTTTAACTAGACAATGCATGCCTAAATAATGGTGTTGCATGTTCTCTTTCCTACCCGGCATGCAGGAACTGCTGCCTGACAACACCCAAGTCATTGTGCAGATGTCGCCTGGGCCAAGAGGTGCTACGCACCTACCACTGCGGCCGCTGCATGATTCACGTGCAGACAACGTCTGGGTCTAATTCATTGCACGCCCACCACTCAGCCTGCTGTACAACCTTGTTCTGACAGTGCCCAAGCTGACGCTGTGTGCCTAGAGGAAAAGCTTAGTTTTGCCCAGAAAATTATAGAAAGGGCCAGAATTGGAAAATTTTTTCCCATAAGCTACATTTTTCCATGAGAGAATGTTGTAAAAGTGCTAATTAGGGCTAAGGTTGTGTCAAAGACAGCTTGAGGAAAAAATTGGATAGAAATATAACCTATTTCTCTGTTAATCCTATAAGCCTGTTTAAAAGTCAAAAACCTCCTAAAAAACCTTTTTTCTCATCATTTCACCGGCTAAAATCCTTTTCTGAAAATTGCAAGAAGGGGGAAGGTAATCACCATGTCTCAAGAAGATATTGATGAGCCTTAAAGACCAAGGAAACATTCTAAGAAAGGAGGGAAGCCCAATAGGTTTGAACCTACAGACACCAAAGAGATGATATCCTCCCCTTCTATCTTATATGATTTCCAAGAATTAGGGTGTTTTGAGTTCTGCAACAAGGTACAAGAAGTCAAGAGCCATCCTCAGTTAATAGATTTATTTTCCCTAAGGCTTCACAAGCATAAAATTCATCTTGCAGGGGTAAAGTTTGAGTTGACCCCTAAAGCTATCTCTAAAGCTACTGGTATGCCTTGCATAGGAGAGAGATGGTTTAAACAGAAACATCTTGACTTGATTCATTATCATCCTTTTTCTAAAAACTAGTTGTCAAGCTGCATGTAAAGCCATTTTTCCTTTTTCACATGTACTTGATAGATATGCCCATCTCATGAATATTGTCATGAAATTATTTACTCGTGAGGGTAGGTTTTCATGAATCTACTCCTATCATATAAGGCTCCTCGTGCACTTCACCATGACCAAGCTACTGAACATGCCTTATTTCCTCTGCAAAATAATTAAAAAAATGTCCACCATCCTGAAAAAGAAGCCCCCAGCCTAGAAGATGGCAAGCCTATTTCATCACTCTCTTGTCAAAATCATTGTAACTCACCAACTGCAGCAACAAGGCATTCCTTGGGAGGCCTTTATTTCCCATGATGACTTCACTACTTCATCCTCCATCCCATTGCAAAAAGTGCCATCCTCTTCTCAAAATCTTCCTCATACTCCTTCATCGCCCTCCACTGACCATGATTCACTTTCCTCCCATGAATCACTCCCCCAAACAAACCTTCTTCAAACAACTTCCCCTGATAAAAGTGATCTTGAAAAAAACAAAGGTGGTCATGAAGAAAATAGTAGTGGCCCTGAAAAGAGAAATGTTGGCCCTGAAGAAAGCAGTGGTAGCCACGAAGGAAGCATTCATGATCAAGAAGAAATTAGTGATGATAAAAGTGAGGAAGAGTGTGAGAAAAATGAGGAACATGAGGAAGAAGATGATGGAAAAGAGGAAGAGTGTGATGAGGATGAGGAAGAAAATAATGAAAATAAAGAAGGAGGAAATGGCCTTGAAGAAAGTAGCGGAGGCCCTGAAACACTAGTAGTTTTAACTCATGATACACTAGTGAGAGATTAGTGAATTAATTATTTAATTAATTCACAAGTAGTGTCTCACATGCAACTGAAGAAATACAGCTATTAACTGCATGCAAGTCAGATCCAATGGAGACCCATTGGAGAGATAGGAGAAAGGGTCTGGTTGACTATCAGTTGTGACTATAGTGATGCATTCAATGAATCTACACACACATTGGATATTTCAATGAGGATTGTGTAGTCAAGAAAGGAATAATTGCATTCATTCAGGGATCTTCTTCAGCAGGGATTTCACAGTGGAGGCAGGTTGTCAGGAGACAGTAAATTGGTGCATATGTGAACCAATTTTTGTATGATAGTGTGAGACGATTGTATATTGTACTGAGAGCTCTATGAGTAGAGCTTTGTATGAGATTGTTTAATGATCCATTGATATACATAATATATGATAGTTGGGGTTTTTAGCTTTAAGATTTCCTGGTGAAAACATCTTGTTATGTGCGATTGATTTTTCTTCATGTGTTTTCAATTGGAGATTTAATTTCTACAAAGAATTAAGTAGAAGGATTATGTATTTAACAGTGGATTTAATTTTTAGATCATGAGAGTTTGGTAATACATCACATTATTTTTTAAATTTCTATAAAAACATCCCGGTCTGCTTAGCCGGAAAGACGGTCCACATTGACATTGAAATCTTGGACGCTCACTTCGACTATAATATACTCCTTGGGCAGAGTTATATGTACACCATGTTAGCCATAGCCTCCTCCATATTCCACATTATGATGTTCCCCCATGAGGACCGCATCATTACTATCGACCAATTGACGCATAATGAGAAGTGACCCCTAACAAACATTGATGTAATTATACCCTATGTAGATACATCCTCAGATGCCCTGTCACATACCAAGAATATGGCCTCGACCAATTCAAACCGTCGTTCATTCTAGGATCATTCCTATGAGATCCTCCCATTATGCCTGAATCATCACCTGATGTCACAAGGGCTCTGGTGTGCATGATGTCCACATCAAGCACTGAAGCTAGTCAGGACATGGATACAAGCAGTAATGACACCGAGTCCTCGACCATGACAACCTCTCTCGCCTATGCCGCTTCCCAAACCCCTTTCCTCTACCCCCAGCCGGTTTCATCTCCCAATAGGTTTAGGCGACAGTGGTGTTACCAAACATATCATTTTCTATACCCGTTTGGTATCTCATCCCCCCTACAGGGACATGAGCCACACACATCACTTCCATAGGGTTAAAGCCCCTCAGTCCTAAGGAGGTGCCACCCATCCAAGAAATGGTCAAAACCACCCTTGCAAAGGAAAGATCCATTGCAAAACTGGTAGTTATGGCTAAGAAAACCAAGAAAATAGGAAATAAGATGGAGACTCCTACCATACAATGGAAATCACCAGTCTGCACCATATGCGACGTAATAGGACACCCTACCCATATCTGACCAGAGCTGAATGAATTAAAACCACTCCTTGGCTCTGAGATAGACATCGCGACGCCATGTTCCCATAAAAAGGAACCTCCCACCAAAGGTAAAGGCAAAGCATTGCGTACCAATCATGCATGTGCTATCTGCATCAACTATGGGCACTATACC
This sequence comes from Pinus albicaulis, assembly GCA_034641835.2. Lineage (NCBI taxonomy): Eukaryota > Viridiplantae > Streptophyta > Pinopsida > Pinales > Pinaceae > Pinus > Pinus albicaulis. The sequence goes on from JAXQQM020058687.1 coordinate 101,132, forward strand.
CATCATTGCCCAGATATCCCACGATATAGGGACGCCTTACACACCATCCAACAATATGATCAAGAGGGTACCTCCACCCAGGCATCAGAAAATGAACCATGTACCATCTTGTACCTACCGGAGGAATGATAGGCACCAGAAATACCCCTAGTCTTTCCACCTCCCATCGTACGCTGCACACTATGCGCCGAATGTGGTCACTTCTTCGAAGAATGTGCAACCCTGGAGCTAATCCATAGATGGTATCCTATAGAAAGGGTTTACTACATTGGATTGCGTGCAACACAATTCACATGTCCTTTGTGCACCGATAATCACCTTCTGGAAAATTGTCACTATATCCCCCGATTCCAGCTAGCCCTTGCTAGTTTTCGGTCAGCAATAGTCCGTCTCTCCCAAGAAGATGACATGGACGTGAAATCTACGAGCAGCTCCACAACCCAAGAGGATGTGACGAGAAGATCCATCTTGTTCTTGACAGCTGAAAAGCGACCAATCAGGGAACCCATAGTCTCCCCCAACTGCTCTCTACAGAGAAGACCAACATGCAGGTTATGCAAAACGTCCAATCATGTGGTCACCGCTTGCCCCGATTTAGCAGCGTTACGACGCTGGGTCCATGGCATACCACAAACTGAGCACGATGGGACCCCCATATCTAGGATATTTTTCCTAATATGTCAAGGCAATCACTCTGAACAACACTATACTTATATCTCGCAAGTTCGTCCCACCTGTTAGCCCCCTATAAATTTCTTGACAAGCAAACAAGGGGATAATTTTTTTATGAGCCTTCAAGGAATGCATTTCCCCTGTAAACACATCATCCTTGAAAGCCTCTTCATGCCCTCTGCCCTTTGATAATTTCCACTGCTGTTTCTAAGCCAAAAAACCTCACTGATAGTGAAAAATTGTGCCCCAAAGGGCCTTCATTTTCCCCTTGTACCCTTGCAGAATTCTCCATTTCATCCCTTTTTCCCCTTTTTTTCAAAGCCTCCCTTTCACCCCAAAATCCCTCCCCTAGTCCTTCTAAACCATCCAAAAATACCCTCTAAACCATACACACACCCCTTTTTTGGTTTAAAACCCTTATTCCCTCCATCGTTACCCTTTCCTAGCCTCAAATTGCATTAAAAAGGCCGAAATCCCATATTTTAACATATATAATGCCTAGCCCCTTTTGGCCAGCCCCAAAAACTGTTTTCCCACGTGACCTAGGCACTAGAACCTGGCGCTAGCCCGAAAAGCGCTCATTGCAAATGTGTGTCGGAAACGTTTTGAGCCATCGATCTATACGGATTGGGCGATCGTCGCAAGCTCCATAGCATCCATTGCCCACCCCTTTCACCGCCCCAATCGCATATCCACCGTTAGTTTAATCCCAAAATCAACGGTTAGTAGTTCATTGCCCCGGTGGTCCCCACGCCAAAACCCTATGTATAATATCGTCGGTTTCTATCGCATCGCCTTTGGAAGGTCGGTGGTATTTCTCATTTCGCAGCAATTCCATCCACCGCATGACACGTGTCTTCGCACACTATTTAAAAACCACCCCCTATCACACATTAAAGTTCGACAGTGGACCCGGCGCGATATGCACATACACCGTCCGATCTGAAGCAGTTAATCCAACGACGATCGTGCCAATTGTTAGCCACCTATAATATTTTGTTATACCAAAAGGTGGCTAAGATTTTTTGAGCCTCCAAGGAACAAATTTTATCACTAAAATTTTTTGGCTCTTGAAGACTCCTTGAAGGCCTCATGCCTCTGTCCAAAATCTTCATTTACTATTCCCATTTCATGCTCTGAAATTTTGCTAATTTCATAAGAGGAGACTGCTGAAGAACCATCATTTTCCCTTTTCTCCCACTCTTAACTGACCTTCATTTGTTTCCCTTTTTCTCCATAAAATCCTCTTTGTTGTCATGATTCCTCTTCTCCCCTTCATGAAAATCACTCTCATAAAGTTAAAGACCCATTCTTTAGCTTTTCCGAAACCTCCAAAATCCATTGAAAACCTTGAAAAATTCATAAAAAAAAACAAAGCATGTTAACCATGGACTTAAGCCCCCTTGGGCTAAGTCCTAATCCACTTCCCCCACATGCCTTTTCCCCAAAACCAAGCGCTTAATGTCTTGGGGGCCGATCACATAATCGCAAAATCGTAAAGTCGCATGTTCTGTGTGAATACCCCGATCACTCATTGCAAATATTTGCGATGCGATTGATCGCATCACAAATATTTGCGATGTGATTGATCGATCGAAAATCCGCCCGATCGCAATATCGCAATCGCATGTTATGTTCTTGTTCCAATTATCCATTGCAGATATTTGCGATGCGATTGATCACGCCATCGCACTTCCCTCCATTCGCGCCTGCTCCTCCGATTGCATCGCAATTATTTTTCTCCCGATTGCGATTACCCCTCGCTCTTATTTTTCGATTGTGATCCTAACCGTCGAATGATGCCATCCAACGGCTACACTCTTTTCCCCGCCATCTGAAGCAGTCTAGACCTAAAAATGCAGGATTTCTTAATTGTTTTGTGTTTTATGAAGGATTTAAATGGTCTTCCATTATTTAAAGGCCGAAGGACGGGAATGATGATTCCTGTGCCTTCGATTCATAGAAGAAAGCTATTCGCATGGTTGGATTCAACGTTGTATCAATTTTTCAGGGGCATTGATGCCTTTAGAAGCCTGGCGTAGTGTGCACATCGACAAGACACTGTTTTATTCAAAAACAGTTAAAAGAGTATAAGTTTGAAGGCAAAGCCCAACAGATGAAGATTAAAGATAGATCTGGGGAATTACGGCTAAGAATGATTATCAAAAGCCTAATTCCCTGGATTAAAGCACAATCAATAGAAAATCATAAGTGTTTTACTGACAGAAAAGGTTTTCACCACTTCAAATGAGGTGAATTGATTCCTCAGCTACCATACACGCCACCTATTGCCTCAAAGAATTCAAACAGAGGCCGAAGTTATTGAAGAAGATCAGATTTTTCCTCAGCGCAGCTAGGGAGTTACTTCTACAAAGAAACCAATGTAGAAAATATCTGTAGAGTTACTCCACATAGTACACAGAGCCTCAAAGTCAAACAAAAGCTCCCACCGAGCTTTAATATTTATTGTAAAACAGTTAATACAGTGATCCACCTGTAAACTTCTCCATCGAGCCCCTCAAAGGGCTGAGAAGTCTTGAATCTATATTAATTGTCCTTAGAGATCTTTTGTTAGGTCTCACCTCCTCATTCTTCTATAAATACCTTAGTAGAAGATGAGAAACTGTTGGTTGTTGATGTAATTGCTGAAGCATTGTAATGTAATTGAGCTGAAGACTCCTGATTGTAAATAGTGATTCACTGGCTCTTGGAGCTCTGCTTGTAACAGATAAGTTAGGTTGTGAAAGAAGGATGAATTAACACACTGGACTTGAAGATTGTAACTGTTTTGGAGCATCAATACAAGCTGATTTATGGGATCCTGGTCTATGTTGAAGGTGATGTTATTCTCATTGTAACTTGTTATTTTATTCCTGTTTTCATTTTGTTTCATTTTCTACTGTAAAGAACCGTTTAAATAGGGTTAGGACCTACTACATATCAGTAACCTTCTCTGGCTGAGAAATATTTATTCAAATGTTATCTTTCAACTGTGTTATTTGGAAATGATTTAATTCTGTTTAAGCATAGGAATGCTAGCGTTCCCTCGTCTTATTGTCGTAGCTGAATGCTATTTTTGAATGTTACTTTCAGTATATGTTGTGTGAAGATGAACTGAGGAAGATATGGTGAGCCCTAGTCCCAGTCTTTTTTGCATGACTGTTTGATTGTTTCCCTTAGAATGTGTTAAAAGCTGGATAGTTTCAAAGTACTTACCAGATCTTAAGCCATTCTGTGTCATCTCTGTGATTGTCTTGGAAGTAGCCAAGTAAAGAAGAGCTAGGAGAGGATTTGGGGTGAGCCCGGCCCGCTAGTTTCTACTCCAAAGGTTGCCTTAAAGTTTCCCTTTGTTTTTATATGTTTTCTATTGGAAGTGTATCAAAGGCTGGATAGTTTCAAAGTACTTACCAGATCCTAGTTTGCTTTCATGTTTTTCTTAAGTGCCTGGTCAAAGGCTGGCTAGTTTCAAAGTACTTACCAGATCCTGGGCTGCTCTTTGTTTTGCATCTGTTACTTCTCCTTCTTATTGTATCACTTCATTCCATAAATCAAACCTTAAAGAGATCCTTAGGCATATATGACTTGCCCCATAGACCACTCTTGAACCTGATTGTTTCAATTAAATCCTCTTATGACTCCATAGCCCAATGGACTGAAAACCTGCCATCATCTTTCTTCCTGATCAAAACTTACTCTTTTTCTTGCAACTTCTCACCTTTGAACCTCTTTACCTTTGGGACTTTTCACCTCTAATAGAAATCATTTTCAACCATCCAAAAACAAAAAAAACCCTTGGACTTCATAACTAGCGTAATATCATTATTCCAAACTTCAAAGACAAATCCATCTTTGCACTCATTGGAGATATCCCTCTCCGGATTCAGGAGGGCTAGATCCTAGAATCCCAAATTTGGTTGAAACGATGTTGTTTCTGTAATTGGACTCTGCCAATATTACTAATAAATTATAGATTCCCAACACCACGTAGATGCTCGGGCAATAACCAAATCAAAAGGGATCCTTGGCCCACCATCTATCGCTCTCCGATGCGTTTTCCACCGTCGATCTCCTCCTGAGATCGGACGGTTAGAACTAAATGCATGCCCGCCATTGACTGGCTCCTGCGACATCAACATTCCACGTGTTTTTGTCGCATTCTCGTCCGTCGCTTTATATATTCCATTCCGAGGTCAAAATTTTAAGGTTTCGCATTTATATTTCCATTCTTGCCACCTTCCTACTGCATCTCCCACTATTCCATGACATTCCTCCACAGTATCCTCTACATTCGTCGTCCTCATCCATGCCACATTACTATTTTCATAGTCATCCACATCATCTGATCCCATGCACGGTTTATTAACGAATTTTTGTGTTTTGGAGGGTTATAGGTAGGCGGAAAACCACCATGATTCACAGTCTCTATTACAGTGACAGAGAGCACAGGGAAGACCATGTGCAGAGATCAAAATTATGAAGAAAGGCCTGGGAAGGTGTTATGATATTACTTTCATTAAAGGAGCAGGGTTAAACTTTGCAAAATCTTTCCAGAGTCATTTAAGCAAAGATTTCACTGACAAAGACAGGAATGGAGTGGCAGAAAGTATCAGTGAAAAAGCAGAGAGTTTAAGGCTTGTAATTGAATATTTTGAGCCTTAATTCAATGATTTAAAGGTAGAGTACCAGTTCGAAGACCCGGTGGATCACTCAGAAGGTCCAATGCATAGAAAGCCATATCATCAAGGTGTTTATATCAGCAAAATGTTTTCTCCTGAGAAAGGAAATAGTACTCATACGATTTTAAGTTTACGTTGTGTCCATGAGTATTTTTCCCCTTGACAACAGTCCTAACACTATCAGACACATTTTTTACCCAGTATGGTAGACCTGAAATCATTGATTTGTTTCGTTCAGTTCACCAGAGCTCTACAAAAGTGCTACAAAAAGTACATCAAAGTCATACCTGGAGTAAATGGTAGCCTAACGAAGACCACTCTTTCATCCAAAGAGTGCCAGAGATAAATGCCTAGAATTTAAAACAGAATGGGGTCTCGGCCCTCTTCCTCTTCTGAGTTTTAATTCTACATTTAGTTTTCCACCTACCTCCTCAGTGTCTTTTCAGCTATAAAATTCATGAAGAAACTCGTTGTAAAGGTTTTTGATCAGTTATATGAGAATTGCAAGTTGTTTCTCTTGAGACATGTTCTCTGTGTAAAGTTGTAAGATAGGCTGAGGACGATGTTTTTAGACTGAATGCCAAGATATTGGTAATGTTGTACTTGACTGGTGTTGCTCTTTAATATGAAAAGCACATTTATTTGGATCATGATTTAAAGCAGCAGTGTTGTTTTCCTGCCTTTGTTTATGTTTTCCATTTTAGTTCGTTACATTTCATTTCTACTGGCTCGCATCAGAAATCTGGCATAGGATTTACCCTTGTTAGGTACCCTATGTTTCTGCTCTCCCTGCCTTCAATGTTTTCTGTTGTATGTATTGTCTGAGGATTGATTTCAAGCTAATTTAACCAGTGTAGTGGTCAGATATACTGCTAGCTGATGTATGAATTAATGAAGTTGTTCTTGTTAGGCTTTAATTGAATGAATTGGGATATTGGGAGTTTAGAACTTTGTCTCTATCTCACTAGGATCCTTTTCAATTAATTTAACCTCTCTAATTTCCCTCAAGCTGGATGCCAAAGCATTGAGAGTTAAAAGTCTCTCTCTGATCTTAGGTTTTCAACTTTGTGTTCTAAATCTTTAATTTTCCTTGTCTGAAGAGTTAATATTTTAGGTCTTGGATCACAGGTTTTCCAATGGCATGTACTATCCTTGGATCCAATTCCTAAAAGGTCACCTTGGAGGTTTCCTTGCTTTCGCCTTCTCTCTTACCATTTCATGCCACACTATCATCTTTAAGATCCAATGCTTTGGATGACTAGCCCAACTGAAAGCCTGCATATTGAATAGAAAGTAAACCCTTTCCTGACTCCATTGCTTGATGGTATCGAATGTTCTCTGAATCATCCCTCCTTTGCCTAAAATCCTCTTTCCTCAGCCTTGTCTTATATTGAACCCTTCTTTCCTGATTCCCAACAACTAAACAAAAATCAATCAAACAAACTTGTGCCTATAGCTAGCCTAATATCTTAACTTTGAGCTCAAAAGCCATAAAACCTTTGCTTATATAGAGAGATCCCTCTCTGGACCCAGGAGGGCTAGATCCTAGGGTCTGAAAGTGGTTCTGATGTTGTATCATCTTTTGGTCTTGCCAATCTGGCCAAAACATGGGAACCCCAACACCACCATCGACATGATTCACAACATGGAGAAGAAACGAGATGATACCCTCAGGTGATTTAGAAAGTACATCACCCCTAGGCTAGAAACCCCACACCCACACAGGTGTGATGGGAAAACTAGGATGACACACCAACCAAGCATGACCCAGGCCAAGCCTAGGATAACATGCAGACTATGCGACCTGAATGACCACCGGGTCAATCTATGCAGAGAATTGAAGCCCCTTGCAAACTATTTTCGCACAGTCTCTTCTCTGCCACAGAGACTTCTCTCTAACCATGAGAAGATCACGCGTACCTATTGTTGGATTTTTTCACACTTTCACCATATTATTAAATGTGCACATCTCCTCAAGATAAGAGCGGCAAGAGCAGTGTTGAGTATACATTCCCCTAAAGAGTTAGACACACCCAAGTCAACAACATGGAAATGGAAGCAGAAGACCCCTTTTTGTACAACAGATCCTTTCCAAGCATCCACATCAGGGACGATGAGTAGTGTTGATTCCCGTACAATCTACTCAGTTGGCACAGTGGTACCATGCACCATCTGCACTGGCCAAAACCATGCACCAGAGATATGCCCGCTAATGGAAACATTCAGGTACCTCTGTAGCAAGCACAATTTCCAATCACGGGAAATTGACCATCCTAGCTGGGAACCCAACCTTGCGCTTACGCAAACTCCCATCACAGAGATACTTCCCCCATCGAGTGCCAATGACATGATTCACCATATATGATTTGTATCGTCGCATATCAGACATAGGATTGTAGCCACCCCCACATCCCAGGATTTCCACCTTATTCCTGTCGCAAAAGATCAAGGTACCTTGTGATTTTGCATTGATTTCCATGAGATCCCAAATTTACATGCCACCATAAAACTCCTTGATGATACCCAGCCTCTAGAAAAATGACTAGTACAACTAGAATTCATTGACAAAAGCCGACGATAGTTGCTACAACACAACGAGGTCCATAAGAAAAGGTTAAAAGCATCATTCGACCGCCACATCAACCCTCGCTCATTCACTGAGGGGGAACTAGTCCTCTTCTATAATGTCACAAAAGAACCCCTAGGGCCAGGAAAGTTTGAAACCTTGTGGAAAGGACCTTACATCATCAAACATTGCCTCCAAAAGAGGGCATACATCTTGACAGAACTGGATGGGACACACCTCAGAAACCCCATAAACGAACTTTACCTCAAGAAAGTTTACCCATAAGGGCCAAGATGGCCCTCCCATAGAGTGAACGTACACAAACCCAACCACTATAAATTTTTAACCAAAACAATTATTACAAAACATGCTCAAAGTGACGCCATGGATCACCAACTTGAACCTTATTTCAAATTTGCTGATGGAGCATCAAGATGGTCTCAAAGTTTAGACACAGCTGCCTGGGCTATCTATCACCCTGACTGATCACCACTCTACATAAACAGTGTGTGCATCAGTTCAAGAACAATCAATCAGGTAGAACACGATGCCGTCATTGGACTTATGTGTGACACCCTCCATCAGGGCATAAGCTATATGCATGTCTACCTCGATTTCCAGTTAGTAGTGTCGCAGTTAAACCAAATATTTGAGACAAGAGATACACATCTATTTAGAAAATGTTTGCGTGCAAAAAGATTAAGCAGACAATTTGATTATATTACATTTACACATGTACCAAGGAGTCAAAACTGAGCAACTGATCTCATATCTAACAATATCCTAAACTATAATGCATCTCGAATAAACCATCATACATAAAAACCAAACACATAGATATCCATTAGCATAACATTATCCATAAACCGAAATAGGTGCCACAACATGTATAGCCACCAAAAATATCTCTCATATATATATCATGGTGTATGTGTCTGAGTACAAAAAATGGTGTTGCTGACCCGTCGGCCAGCCCAAATATACACAAACAATTCGTCAAAAAATAGGGGAAGCATCCTCATAATGGGTTCTTTCCCCGTGTACAAGTATACTCTAGGGTGGTGCTCCCTCAAGAGGGGCACCTAGACCCAAAACTACTCTCGATACCACCATTGGAGTTGCTGTCACAATCAAGACTACCACTTGACATAAAATAGGCCGATAGGCACTCTCCTGAGCCATCACCGTCTCTAGCCAGACCTCCTCGAGATCATCCATAAAATCTTGAGAAGGAATCCCCTGAGTCAAGTGGTCCACTCGACCCTAGACATCCTCTAAAACTAACACCCAAGCATTCAGTTTAGCATTGCAAGTCTCCGCTACATCTGCATGTGTCGCCTTTGCATTGGCACGAGCTCGCTCGACTGCAGCCAGAAGGGCCATTGCCACCACCTGGTCCACCACCAGGTCCTCTAGCAGCATCTCCTCCTTGACCTCCAAGGCCGCCCCAAGGCCTCCAAAGAGGATCGTGGCTGACCAATCGAGCCACGGGACAACCCACCTTTCCAACATCTGCAAGAGTAACCAAAACTATGTCAGTGTCACCATCAAAACACATAAGCACATATATACTCAAATAAATGAAGAAACATAAAAACATACCTGTTGGCCCCCAAGCATAACCAGGAGGGAGACCCATCTCTGGATCCCCCCAGAAGTCCATCATGAGATATGGGAATGGCAAGAAAATTTGGGGGTTCACCTCGAATCAGGCCTCTGTCGTGGTGTTCCAGTAATGCCCCACAATGCCCCCACAACCTTGTGTCATCACTGGAGCCCACCTCCTCATACAAGGCTCCCATGGCCCCTAGGAGGCACCACCACCACTGGTATCAGCATCACTACCCTCTCATAAATAATGCTACATAAAATGTTGGTGTACACAAACAAATTTGATCCATTGCGGACCTTTTTGAGCTGCATCAACAGCCCATCATAGAAAAAATGGGAAAAATCATAGAAGTACCCAGCCCTCAATCAGTGCAAGACTCCAACCTATGGGCTAGATGCCCGATGTGGAGCTGACGACCTTGCGAGTCGCACAATCACTACCAGGGAACACAACTCGGCCAAATATGTCACTGATGCAATGTTGATGCACCCCTCCATAAGGGGCACCCCACCACAATGACACCTCTGGAACCTCTCCAAATCCACTCTCCCAGAAGGGAGTGGATACCTCAGTGCCTCACCATGAGGCATTAACCTGGTAACAAAATATACATCTATCTCAGGACGGATGGCCAGGTTAGTCCCATGCAACATAAGCATGTTGCGCCTTCTGCGCCAATGCTAGATCAAGTAACGAAGTAATCGGTCCTGTGATCGAAGAAACTCGTTTTCTGTGAAATTTAGGAACCTCCATTGCACCAGCTGATAGTGCACCCTGGCATCAGCAGCCAATGCAGTACAGAGTTCGGGCCAATCCTTCTCCCTCCACAACAACTTGTCATCCAAATAGTTACCCATCAGCAACAGAAAAACATCAAAAATAAGAAAAAACTTAGAAATTTTTTGCCTTGGCCTTTTGTACGCCTGTCCCTTAGACAGGGGTGCTAAGGGCGTGCCTATATTTTCCACAGGAACATTTAGGGCATGCCAAAGAAGGGGAATAGAGCGCTTAAAGTGCACATGTCCCTGGAAAATGCGCACAGAGGGTGCGCTTTTGCCCTGATCGCCCGCGCAATATAAGGAAAAAAATCACCCAGAATCCATACAAACCAAATTTGTATGGATCCTGGCACCATCAGATTGAAAAAATTAAAGTGCAGGATGTCATGGAGGTTACCTGGGCATGATATTGCTAATCCCTGGTGCTCAAGCTGACCTCAATTGTAAGAACAGCTATTCAGAAGCCTTTGACCTCTCAAGACCTCAACAAGTACAAATGAATTGAATTAGGGCCATATTCACCTATACATCACCCTTTTCAAAAACTTTGGAGGATCATAATGAGAGATCAGAAGGTCTGTTCTCCGAACCGGAAGCTGCACTGTGATCAGCACTCCATAACGAACAGAGGCGATGCCACACAATTGCACACCTGAAAAAATAAATTTTCAGCGCCGGCAGGTATTTCCTCTCTCATATATTTTTTTTAAGCTCATGACTTTCAATAATATTTATTAAATAAGATGCTTTCACTTGAGGTAGTAGTTTTTGCAGGAAAATCTCACAAACCATTCACAACTCCATCCACTGAAAGTTCCAGAGCAGGTATCATTCTACCCCCAACATGATAGAGTCCCAGAAAACTCTGCATATCCTGACGTCATTTTTCCATTAGAAATCAACCATATATTCCACATATCTGGCCATGCTTATCATCACCTCACCCTGCACATGATCAACACCCGCGTTGATCGGTAGAGCCTCCCCTCCATGGCGCTCTTCACCTACAGTAGACCATATATCACAACAAAAGTGACGCCATGGCCATACCACTCTAGTCTGAGAAGCACCTCATGCCCATCCATTCACCATGCATAAAGGTCAAGTTTTACCATGCATAATAAAACCCCCTTCTTGGATGACCGGGTTGTACAAGAAGATCAAAAGCACACTACCATGCCTTGAATTTGGCCCACCATAGCTCCACCAACATAATCCCATCTACGATACTTTTTCATTCACTTCATCAACCTCACACATGAGACCAACGAATGGGGCCCCAACCCTCAGTAATACACCTCCCTCACAACATCAGTGAGCAAACACTTTCATGTTTTGGAGTGCCCATCTCTGTGTTTTGTACAAACCAAAGCCCTTATTTTATTCTTTTGGTAAGTGTACAAAGCCCGCAAATGGTGCACTATGTCCCCCACCCTCTCATTCATATTTTCTGCCATGGAAGTAGTCCTTGAACACCCTTGGTTGGAGTATTACACCCCACGCACAAGTCACCAGGAAATTCATAGCCAATTTTTACCCACCCTGGAAGTCTTACCGACTCTATGGATTTCCCCATCAGAAATAATTATGACTGCCGCCAGGCTGATTAGTAGACTTTGACATTGGGCCACTAAATCCCCATCATCAGTTTTCAATCACCCCTCACCAACGTGCCTATGTTAAATCCACCACTTCCAGGTCCTTGACCCCTCATATCAGCAACCACCCATTCAGTTGAGGCTTTCTCTTTTTCGACTTCAACACTTATTTTCCAGAAACGAAGCGGTACCTTGGATCACCCATCTCCATAAAAGGGGAATCCTCAGGTGGTAATATGAGAGACATCATTTCCCACAGATGTCATCGATCCTCCTGACATTCAACTACAACAAAATATTTCATGTCAAGATGGTATCGTGCCTTAAAACCATTTCACTTTGATCAAATTCGTCGAAGACCCATGCCTTCATAAGTGTGTCTTCTAGCAATGCTTACACGGGAAGGTCCCAACCAGCACCTATGCGTATAATGCACAACTATATGCCATACCAAGTTTACACATATGGATACAAAATTCCACCTATTATCAAAGAAAAAAATCCCTGGAGGGCGTCAACAGTCATCGTCAACAACCACCATATCACTACCATATTAGTGACACATACAAAACATGTATCTATGAAATAGATTGGTTTAACTAGCCACAACATCACGAGCATGGGACATGCCCGCCTTGTAGAAAATTTATATATATATTGTATTATATTTTCTTATAGGGGTCCCAAAGGACATGGTCATTCTTCGAACCGATGCAGGGTGTTTCCAATTCCGAGCTTCACATAGGTCTCTCTCTCTCTACACACAATATACAAAAAAGAAACTATAATGTATTTCGACTATAAATTTCTTCCTAGACCTCACACATTAGGGGGAAACTGTTAACACTGGAAAATCGTACAAGCAGAAGACAACATTATTTAATGTCAGGCAAAAGGATTTACAAGGCTGAAAGACATTAGAGAATCTGGAAAGTATTTAAAAATCTCTAAGGTCTGAGGAAAAATCAAATTTGAGCAAGTCATAAATGCTTTTGCATGCATAATCCTTTGTGGAGAGCGCCTTTGCGCACCTTTTGACTCGAAATGCATGCAATCCTGGGAGTGGAAAAAGTCACTTTCGGGGACCACAAAATGCACACTCTAGGACAATGATTTCACACTTGAAACTGCCTAAGGACAACCACAAAAGCCTCCTTAGACATAGAGGGAGCACACAATGGAATCATTCCCCTCTCTTGGGTCACCATACACAATGTACCAAGAGAGGGAAGGAGGATTTGAATTCTCCTATATAAGACCACCAAGAGATGAAGAACATGAGAGCACATTGTTAATTCTGGCCAGAATTGGCCAAGAAATACCAGTAGTGTGTGATCCAGAGCTGAAGATAGAGGGGACTCAATTTTTTTCCATCCAACAAGTTGAGTCCACCATAGTAGAGAGAGGGATACTTTGCACCGAAGTAAGCTTGGAAGTAAAAACATCCTTGAATCGGGACTTAGAACCCATGTTCTAAGGGCTATTTGGAAAGAGGGTTAAATTTTCATCCTCATTTCCTATTAGCACTCAATAAGAGGGGCCGAAGATCCACCGTTTGGATTATTACAGTTGTTTGACTCTATTTATAGCTTTTTTTTTATTTTTTTTAGTTTATATATGCATTTTATTTCTCTATCTAGTATGTTTATGATTCTAGCTTGTTCCACTAACTTTCTTGACTCCACTTCTTTTTATTCCTGTGACCAATAACCTAAGAGGGTAAACCAAACCTTTTAAGTTGGTGTGATTTTGTACATGCGTGCACCAAACACACTAACACAGGAGCAGTTGAATGACCTACTGCTCATTTGGTGGGACACCATCCCCATCAGAGGGTTCGAGGTGGAGGTGCTCAGCCCCAGGGTGGGTGGCAGGGTGGATGTTTTGGATAACCTCAGGGTGGTGGACCCAATGATGGCGTTGGCCCCTTGGGAGAGGGTAGCAACTCGGCTGATACTATTGCTTGTGATGAGGCGGCAGAGGTGTGAGTGGCATAGATGGAAGAGGAGTTAGCTGCAACCAAGGCTCAATCCACTGACCTAGTTGATGCTTGGGGTCGAGTGGATAGGTTGAACCAAGGCATGTTGACCCAGGGTTTTTTAGATGATTTGGACAATGATTGGCTCGAGGCAGTGATGGCATGAGAGAGGGGTTATTGTATGGCACTACACGGTGTGGCTCTTTCTGTTTTGGTTGTTGCCCCAGTGTTGGCACCGGGTGCAGCTACGGGTCCAGATGGCCCACCTGGTGGGGCTTAGCCATAGAGACACTTTCTATTCGGTGAAAGCACCCATTATGAGGATGCTTCCCTTATTTTTGATGACATGTACACACACACACACACACACACACACACACACACACACACACACACACACACACACACACAAGAGCAATTGAATGACCTACTGCTCATTTGGTGGGACACCATCCCCTTCAGAGGGTTCGAGGTGGAGGTGATCAACCCTAGGGTGGGTGGCAGGGTGGATGTTCTGGACAACCTCAGGGTGGTGGACCCAATGATGGTGCTGGCCCCTTGGGAGAGGGTAGCAGCTCGATTGATACTATTGCTTGTGATGAGGCAGTAGAGGTGTGAGTGGCATAGATGGCAGAGGAGTTAGCTGCAGCCAAGGCTCAATCCATCGAACTAGCTGATGCTTGGGGTCGAGTGGATAGGTTGACCCAAGGCATGTTGACCCAGGGTTTTTTCGATGATTTGGACAATGCTTGGCTCAAGGCAGTGATGGCATGAGAGAGGGGTTATTGTATGGCACTGCACCGTGTGGCTCTTTCTGTTTTGGTTGCTGCTCCAGTGTTGGCACCGGGTGCAGCTACGGGTCCAGATGGCCCACCTGGCGGGGCTCAGCCATAGAGACACTTTGTATTCGGTGAAAGCACCCATTATGAGGATGTTTCCCTTATTTTTGATGACATGTACACACACACACACACACACACACAGATATATATATATATATATATATATATATATATATATATATATATATATAACACACACACACACACACACACACACACACACACACACACACACACACACACACACACACACACATATATATATATATATATATATATATATATATATATATTTGGGCTGACCTGTGGGTCAGAGTAATGACTTGTTATTTGTACTGAAACATATTTTTTGGTATATATGTGAGATGTGTTTTATGCAGGTCTTGATGATGTGTCGATGGTTATATGATTTGATGGATGTTGTGTATCATTTATGGAGATCTATATTCTTTATGTTTTTGGTTTTATGTATGATGGTTTATACGAGATGCATTCCAGTCTAGGATGCAATTACCTATATAATCTGCTGCCTCATTTTGATTTCTTGGTACATGTGTGAATGTAATATGATCAAATTGATGGCGTAATATTTTTGCAAGCAAATATATTCTAAAGAGTTGTGAATCTCATACTTCAAATTCTTGGTTTAACTACAAAACCACTAATGGGGAATCAAGGTAGGTATGCAGGTGGCAGATGCCTTGTTGAAGGCATCACTCATGAGCCTAATGCATGTCAGATCTAGTGGAGACCTAGTGGAGAGATAGGTGAAAGGGTCTGGTTGATTATCAGTTGTGACTATAGTGACACATTAAATGCATCTACACACACATTGGATATGCCAATGAGGATTTCACCTTCAAGGCAAGGCAATATCGAATTCATTCAGGGATTTTCTTCAGCAGGGATTGCGTAGTGGAGGCTTGCTATCAGGAGGCAGTAAATTGGTGAATGTGTGAACTAATGTTTGTATGAAAATGTGAGACGATTGTGGATTGTATTGAGAGATATATGAGCAGAGATTTGTATGAGATTGTTTCATGATCCATGATATACATAATATATGATAGTTGGGGTTTTTAGCTTTAAGATTTCCCGATAAAAACATCTTTTTATGTGCAATTGATTTTTCTTCATGTGTTTGCAATTGGTGATTTAATTTCAGCAAAGAATTAAGTAGAAGGATTCTGTATTTAACAATGGATTTAATTGTCAGATCAGGAGAGTCCTGTTAGTCATCAGTAATTTTCACTTGTTTAGATGACTATATGCTTTGTCTAGGTTTTCTAGAAAGCAAATTAAAAGAATCTTCATGTCTTCTAGAAATCCCCTTAGAGAATTTTTTTCACTCTCCCTCCTCTCTTGTCTGCTATGATCAGATTGGTCATCCTGAAAAGACCCCATCCTGAAATAATAAGCCTTACTTTGTCCATGATTGTTACTTCTATCTATAGCATTCTACCTCTGACACCTAAACCTTCTTACTTCACAAATTTGTTTGGCCAAGTTAAGCCAATTTTTCCCTCTTACTCTCCAACTGCCCCAATCACTATTGATATCAAAATTCTATCTAGAAATCCCTTCAAAGTACCATAAAAATGTCTAGGGCTATAGGTGATGGTACATAAGTAGAGTATCTAAAACCCTGTGTATTATTCAAAAATCTGTTTTTCTTCCATCAATCAAAAGCCCTTTCCTAAAAAACCTTGAAGACAAGTCAATTAGGTTTCCCTAGGTCATGCACCATCATTTTTTATGCACTACTGTTTCACAGAGAATCAAGGGTAAACTAATGCGAAATAGAGCTAAGGTTTTCATATTTCTAAAGAAGGCACTCAAAATATCTCCAAGGTGGCCCTCCTGGTCCAACAGTGAAATCTGCCAAGAATAAACCATCGTATCAAATACATCTCTACAGGGATGTCTTGATGTTTAATATAAAGCAAAAAAAAGCCAAAGAGAGGCACCAAAGAGAGTTTCAGTTAACTCATTGACAATTTGAATAAAAGTTATAGTGAGTTGGAAGTCACAAGGGAAAATCAAGACTTTCTCTACATAGATAATTCAGGGATACCTAAAAGGTTTCAAAAGGTCATCAACAGTGGTTAGAAGACACAACAATATGAAAGCTACTTCAAAGGTCCTGATATCATTATAAGAGGTAAATTTCCGCTCATAAAAACCTCTATGCAAAATATCAGAAAAGTCAGTGATATATAAAAAGGCATGGTGCTTTTGGCAAAAAGATCATTAGGACAGTTTTGGGCCTCAAAGCATAACTGGGAGAGGGACAACTTCCCTTTTCCACGCCCCTGCAAACAAGAAAAAGGCTATCAAGATGTGCCATCAGATGAAATAAGAGACTAAGACCACTATAAATAAGACAATCACACTGAAGAAGAAAAAAAACAGGTGTACTTTGTGTGAAATGCAAATATTTGATTTTTTGACCCACAATGGAAAAGTATTTGGAAGCAAGTTTAGAAATTGGGATAATGAGAAAATGAGCATGTTAATTTGAAAATAACACCTTCCTTCATCAAACAATAGAGCATCAGTGTAAATTTCTATTTTTTCACAAATAAACAGTCATAGGGAGGCTTCAAAAGATAAGGGAGGAAAATTCAGTTTTATATCACTCTGCACATATTCCAAAAAGGCACAGTCATCATAAAACCAATCAACTCACCAAAGTTGCAAAAGAATCAATGGTTTAAAGACAGCAAAAGGAATGGCTCCAAAAAAGGGCTAAGGCACTGTAAATACAATCAAGGAGACAATACAAAGGTGAAGTTAAAACTTTAGAGAAGTGGGTTTTTTGTTCCAAATTATTTCAAAAAAGGAGTATAAACAACCCCAACATATTTTTTTCCCTTCATTTTAACTTTGGCAAAGGAAATGTAAAATTTTCAAGTTTCAGAGAGCATCCTCGGGTGAATTTCCACAGATGCTGCACGCCTGTAAGAAGACGCTACTCGCCTATAGGTGCTTCCAGTGAAAATTTTAACTGGATGCTGCATGTTCTCTTTCCTACTCGGCATGCAGGAATTGCCGCCTGACAGCATCCAAGTCATCATGCAGAGGTCGCCCGGAAAGAGAGGTTCTGTGCGCCTACCACTCATCTTGCCGCACAACCTCGTGCAGACAGTGCCTAAGCCGACGCTGCATGCCTGGAGGAAAAGCGCAGCACCGCCCAGAAAATTACAGAAAGGGCCAGAATTGGAAATTTTTTTCCCAGAAGTTGCATTTTTCCATGAGAGAACATTTTAAGAGGTATTCTCCATAAATCAGTATCTCCTCCTCATGTTTTTAAGTTGTAAAAGTGGCAATTAGGGCTAAGGTTGTGTCAAAGACAGCTTGAGGAAAAAATTGGATAGAAATATAACCTGTTTCTCTGTTGATCCTATAAGCCTATTTAGAAGTCCAAAACCTCCTAAAAAACCTTTATTCTCATCATTTCACCAGCTAAAAGCCTTTTCTGTTTAAAAATTGGAAGAAGGGGCAAGGTGATCACCATGTCTCAAGAAGAGAGTGATGAGCCTCAAAGACCAAGGAAATAGCCTAAGAAAGGAGGGAAGCCCAATAGGTTTGAACCTACAGACACCAAAGAGATGATAGCCTCCCCTTCTGTCTTATCTGATTTCCAAGAATTAGGGCATTTTGAGTTTTGCAACAAGGTACAAGAAGTCAAGAGCCATCCTCAATTAACAAAGTTATTTTCCCTAAGGCTTCATAGGCATAAAATTCATCTAGCAAGGGTAAGGTTTGAGTTGACCCCTAAAGCTATCTCTAAAGCTACTGGTATGCCTTGCATAGGAGAGAGATGGTTTAAACAGAAACATCTTGACTTGATTCATTATCATCCTTTTCTAAAACCTAGTTGTCAAGCTGCATGTAAAGCCATTTTTCCTTTTTCACATCTACTGGACATATATGCCCTCCTCATGAAGATTGTCATGAAATACTTTACATGTGAGGGTAGGTTTTCCCGAATCTACGCCTATCATATTAGGATCCTCATGCACTTCACCAGGACCAAGCTACTGAACATGCCTTATTTCCTCTACAAAAGCATTGAAAAAATGTCCACCATCCTGAAAAAGAAGCCCCCAACCCAGCAGATGGCAAGCCTATTTCTTCACTCTCTTGTCAAAATCATTGTAACTCACCAACTGTAGCAACAAGGAATTCCTTGGGTGGCCTTTATTTCCCATGATGACTTCACTACTTCATCCTCCATCCCATTGCAAAATGTGCCATCTTCTCAAAATCTTCCTCATACTCCTTCATCGCCCTCCACTGACCATGATTCACTTTCCTCCCATGAAACACTCTCCCAAAAAAAACTTATTCAAACACCTTCCCCTGATAAAAGTGATCCTAAAAAAAACAAATGTGGTCATGAAGAAAACAGTAGTGGTCCTGAAAAGAGCAATGTTGGCCCTAAAGAAAGCAGTAGTAGCCCTGAAGGAAGCAATGAAGATCAGGAAGAAAGCAGTGATGATCAAAGTGAGGAGGAGTGTGAGGAAAATGAGGAACATGAGGAAGAAGATGATGAAAGCGAGGAAGAGTCTGATGAAAGAAAACAAGAGTGTGATGAGGACTTGAAAGTAAATAATGAAAATAAAGGAGGAGGAAATGGCCTTGAAGAAAGTAGCGGAGGGCCTGAAGAAAACAATGATAATCAAGATGAACCAAGGTGTGATGACCAAAATAATGAAGATAAGTGAGATGATACAAACAGTGAGGGAAAATATGATGAAGGCTTTGAAGAAAATAGTTCTGATCATGATACAAATAGTGATGGGGAAGATGAAGTTAGCCAAGGAGAAGACAGTAAAGACATTAGCAAAGAAGAAGATAGCCAAAAGGGAGACAGCCAAAACAACAGCAGAGATAAAAGTACAAACCATGAAGAGAACAGAGATTCAAGCAGTGACACCCATGGTGAGGAAGGAGAACTTGACATGTTAAGAGTAATACATAGTTTTATGATCTTGGAGAAAATATTGGTTTTATGAATTGGATGAATGGCTTGCTTGGCTTGATGGTGGAGGAGCATTGTGTGCAGGATTCCATAGCTTTGTGAATGGTGATTTTTCCCTGATTTGTTTATGTCTTCTCGTTTTCATTAATGTTTCATAATTTTTGTTTGCTGTAGATCAGAAAATTATAGGTTGAGATATGCTCATGGAAGCACCTCAAACCTCCTGTTTATTATAGCTTTGATGTTTTATTCTTCTTGGTCATTATAAGGAATTATTAACTGCTCCTTAGGTCCACCAAGAATTTTTTATTTGTTTCATTAATAGTTAGTATGCTAGCTATCAAATATGATTTAAGGTTTGCCCTGCTTATTTGAAGTTCTCAAAACCCTATTCTGAAGCCTTTATATGAAATATTGATTGATTAGGTTAAGTCAAAGAGGTCTCGCTCGATCTTGCCCTTTTTCCATGCTTGCCAACTTGTTTCAGAGTTACCAATAGTTTGACATGTGTTGTTTAGGATTTCCCTCTTCATATATTAAGTTATTTTTTTATCTTATATGTTTTCCCAACAACTGAAGGTGAATTTCAAAAGTTAGGAGTTCTTATGCTTCTATGTCTCACCTAAATGTTTATCTTTCATGTTTATCACTTTGAGTATTGTTCATAGATATTAATGGTTCACCCTACCTCATGAGTATTTGCTTTCAAACTATATATGTTTAAGACTTCTTCAGTTTTCACAAAATTAATGTTAATTTCACCTCATACCTCACCCAAAGAATCCATTGACCTTGCTAAATCGGCCCTGCATTACATCTTGTCCATCATTTAGACATCCTTGACTTTATCTGACCCCATAGCCCTGTTTATTCGATGAACTCTCTTTCCATTTGTCCTACTTGATCAGTTTTACCTCAAAACCAAAAAAAACCAAAATATACTTAACAGCTAGCCTAAAGTCAAACATACGAAGCGAACAAGTTCACATATTTCACATAATAGAGAGATCCCTCTCTGAGTCCAGGAAGTCTAGGTCCTAGGACTCCAAAGATTGGTCTGATGTTACCTTGTCATTTGGTTTACCAATCTACCAAATTACGGGACACTAACACAATGGAGATCACGGTGGGACATTGAGTACATGATAGCCTAACAAACTCTTATAGACACATTAGTCCTCAAATTAAATCAGAAAAAATAGCTTATAAAGCCATAGAGTAAACTCTATTTTTTTTTTTCACCACCTTAGCTAAGTGATGAATCAAGTTTAGGACACTCTTACAAATCAGGCTGCATATAAAAAACTCAGAAAAAGGCCCCAATTTTTTTTTTTTTAGATTGGATTTTTTTGTCAGTATTGGTGGTGGACCATAGACAACATATCCCCAAAAAACAAACCAAAAATATCCACTTGGCGACTCCACTAGCCTCCAGTAGGCCTTCTAAATTTACTAGTATCCATAGACTCCTATAGGACTGCACTACAATCAGCCTTGAGAAGTCTAAGAGCTTAGTCATATACTGTGCAAGTTTGATAACTCTTAAAGAGGACATCCTTCCAAAAACAATCACAAACTCTAGCCTCTCTATCTTTTGAAATTGAAATCTGGCTTCACGAATAATTAATACCAGATCTCACCCAGACCCTAATCCTCCTACCATAGTTGATGACCCAGAAAATATTTTGTAGCAAACTTCTGAAACTGGAAATTTAACTACCAATAGGAGTATCCATAAAGCAAGATCTATACCTGAACATCTTACGTCCTTTCAAGATCCCCATTTTGAATTGCGCCATATGAGAGACCTTTTTAGAACCAAGTCACAAACTAGCATTGACCATACTAATATTGAACCCATAGACTTGCAGCAGAATTCTAGCAGAGAGGCCTCCCCCTCTACACCACTTGATTTCCAGCTTCTCCACCACTTTGGCTCTTTTCACCCCAATTCTTCTCAGAATTAGTTTTCCGGTCCAAGTATTTCTAACACACCCACCCACACCACAACTGTGCAAATCACTTCATCTCATATCACAAATCCTCTGCTTGTAAACTTATCATCAGCACCCATCATGACATCATGGTATGCACCCTTAGTTCTACCACAACCTTTGGTACCTTTTCCAAATGATTGCCAATCTATAATCCCGCACTTCACTGGGGCTGAATCCACCACTGCCCAACAACATGTAGATAGAATAAATGATGCCTTTGACTACATGGAGCTAGAAGAAGAAACCATGAAGATGAGGATTTTTGCCTAAAGCCTAGGCGGAGAAGTGAAGAAATGGCTTAAAAAATTAACTCCAAATAGTATACATGATCTTCCATCACTTTACCAAAATTTTTTGAACAAATGGGAAATCAAGAAAAATCCCCTACAAATCCTTTATGAATATAATAATATTAAAATGAATGCAGGGGAAAGTGTCCAATACTATTGCACTAGGTTTAACAGTGTCTATAATGCCCTCCCACCTCACATGAAACCTCCACCAGGTTTGGCATTAGTAAAATTTCCGGAAGGTTTCGATCCGGACATGACATACCAGCTAAGAGAAAGAGATCCCAAAAATTTATAAGAAACACAAAAAGGAGCTATTAGTGTAGAGGAAAACCTCACTGAAAAGAGGGCTAGGATGAGGTCGGAAAAGAAAGTCACTTACCAGGATGAAACCATGCCTTCCACTTCCTCTCCAGATTCCAAAATAGCTAACCTAGTTAGGACCATGGAGAGAATGATGGAAAGGATAAAATTAAGTGAGAGAACACCCTCTAGGGATAACCAGCCAAATCCCCATAACAGAAACCAGAATCAGAACTTTAGAAGAGACCTTCCCCAAATCAAACCAAGAGAAAATGATCAACAAATTAGACCACCCTTCCAAGATAACTATGTTGACGAAGGGGAAAGAGATATTGAACAACCCGATGAAAATCATCTAAACTTAATAGACTTTGATAACGAGGATGAGGTTTTCCTCACAGAAGAAGAACAAGGTTTCTTCTCCTCAAACCAAGACAAAACAAACTATGAATATTCCGAATATCATGAAATTGGTTTACAAAATGCCATAATGGAAGTCCATCGGCAATATGATCTAAGAAGAAAAAAAAACCAAGACAACTCTAGGAAAAGCACCTCAGACACTGCTATTAAGAAAGGTCTTGAAACCATTCTTAAAAGAACAATAGACAGTAGCAATATCATGGCTAAGAAAACTTATCAGAACAAAGACAAAAATAGCCAAACAAACATCCTAGTACCTCTACTAGGATCCCTGAGAAAACTTTGTTGAACAAAGCCCCAAATCAAATTCAACAAGATAAACTGATAGAAAAGGCTATGGCTGAGAAAAATGAAGAAAATATATCCAAAATACAAGTACCTTTAAGTTTTGAAGAGGAAATTGCCAAAATTAAGGTCACCATGCCTCTCATTGAACTGATTGCCCAAAGCTCATACAAATCCCAGGTTTTAAAAGTCCTAAACATAGGAAATGATGCAAAAAATTTACACCTGGCTGATGACACTCTTGAGTTGTTGTTCAGACCAAAAATAGAAGGAAAATATCAAGAAGGAACCATTCATCCTTTTTACATTAGCTTGAATGTACACGACCAAATCCTACATAATGCCATGCTAGATTCTGAAGCCTCTCACAATCTCATGCCAAAAGTAGTGATGGAAAGATTAGGCCTAGAAACAAAAAAACCTTACAAAGACTTGTACTCATTTGATTCGAGTAGATTCAAGTGTTTAGGCCTAATAAAGGATCTTTGTGTCAATCTGGCACAAGTACTGGCTAAACACCTAGTCATGGATATAGTAGTGGCAGACATTCCCCCCAAGTATGGAATGCTTTTATCCAGGTCTTGCGGAGCCAAGCTTCAAGGAAATATTCAGCTGGACATGTCTTATGCTACCATCCCTATTTTTAATCAGACAAGAATATTATACCAAGAATCACACATGAAGTATATGGTTAGTATTCAAGAAAGACCAGACAACATACCTCTTTATTTTGTACATTCAAACCTTAAATCTTTCATTTTACATACCAATGAGGACATTGATGAACAACTAGGTGAAGTTGAAACAAATTTAGTTATACTGCATCAAGTGCACCAGTTTCTCTATGATGAGCTGGACACTCAGAACTATCATGACCCAGAACATTTGCATCCTGATGAAAACAAACTTGATCTTCAAGAACTAGAAAATGAAACTTCAAAAACAGAAAATATTTCAAATTCTCAAGCAAGTTTTTTAAACCAAGGACAAACCTCAAAAATACAATCGCCCCTTTTTTTCCATATAGAAGTACTGAAAAACTTGCATAAAACAAAAATATTTGGAAATTAGGGTCAATAAAGCCTCATGTTTTTACCTTACCTAAGGACCTCGACATCCAAAGATTTTGCTTATCCAAAGGAAACTTTAACCGTAACAAACACTTCTGTAGATTCTAAAAAAAAATATGGAAAATTTGATATTAAGGGATATGATGAAAACAATTTTGAGATACCCGATTTGATTGAGTTGTCTAAAATCTTGTCTTTACATAAGAAATTAAGAAGTGAAAGGCTTTGCAAGATTTTCCAGAGCACTAGTATATGTCGAGAAACTAGTTTCAAACACCATGACACCACCATCATTCCAGGAAACCACCCTTTCAAAAAATAACAAAAAAAATTTGTTCAGGCATTATCAATTAAAAAGAAAAAAATTGGATATAGGATGTGTTTAGATTTTAGAAATCTAGATAAACCTTCCATAAACAATACTCACATCCTTCCAAAAATAGATCATACTACAAAAAAGCTAGGGGTTTCTAACCATGTGTCCTTGCATGATATTATTTTAGGTTACCATTAGATGATACCACTTCAAAACAATCAGCTCAGAGATTTTTTCAAGTTCGCAGGAAGTAGTTTCAAGTTTAAACCAATTTTTTCCAATCTGAAGGACACCAGAGACACCTTCCAGAGAACTATGTTTCCAGTTCTAAATTTCTTTACTATGGTATACCTTTATGATATCATCATTTGTTTTAAAAATGATAAATAATACCTATTCTACCTGAAGAATATGTGTAATAGAAGCAGGAATAGAGATCAAGAGTATAAGGAAAAACATCAAGCAGAACATGAGCTATTTAAAGGTCTATGGAAAAATCCTTATACCATGTTTTCAAGTGAGAATAACTCTGATATTTTTGCCTTAGAATTGAATAGACCAAGAGTATCGTGAGATCCTTTTGAAAATAGGATTCTCAAGTACCACTGCTGCAAGAATTCCTAGTTTTTAAATTTTCACTCATTATACATATCATTGTTTAAAGAAAAAGTCAGAAAGCAGAAAATACAAAAACAACTGGAAAAGTAGAAAAAGAGGGAAGATTCTAAAGAAATGATATAGCCCCATACCTAAAAGATAGTCATACTGAAAGTGCGCAAGTATAAATGCGACTACTAGTGCCAAAAAGATGTCTTGTTCAGTTATCTAGCCTAATCATAGTTGAGCATGTTTTAAATTGATTACTGATAAGTTAGTGAGAAGAATGATAGTAAAATTATGAAAGCTTGACTTGTCAAAAGAAATTAGATTAGGAAAGAAAGATACTGGTTCCACACGCTCAAAACAGAACCAAAAGAGGAAAATAGAGATGAAAAGCAAACTATGTATCCCAGCCTTGATTTTTATAGATCTCATTTTGTACAAAAATAACATTTGTGTGCAGCTTGTTATTATGCCACAAACACATGAAAAATCAGACTGTCTAATCCTGATTTGGTCATGTTTTCAATTTCATGTTTTTAGTATAGTGAATGAAATCCTGTCAAACAAATTAACCTTGACAATTGAATAGTATAGGTATAGAATCGAAGGATTTCATCAACTTAATCTGAACTCCCGAAGGATATAAGTGTAGAAATAGATAGTTTTTTTTCTCTTTCAAACATATGATGTCAAGGGGTTTGCCTGTTCAAGTTCACCCAAGGAAGAAAAAATGTTAGGAAAAGTAGGTTGGGTAGGTAAAGATGAAGTTGAGCTGATCATGCTTTCAAGTTTTGAGATCACCATTTCAGGAAAGCAGCAATGAAAGAGAGAAAATTATGCCAATGGATGAGGCACTGGTTTTTACAAGCCAGAAATCTGCAATTTTGGACACCTCCTGAAAAAGAGTTTCCCTCTCCAAATGGAGCCATTGTTAGTCATCAATAATTTTCACTTTTTTAGATGACTATATGCTTTGTGCAGGTTTTCTAGAAACCAAATTCAAAGAATCTTCATGTCTTCTAGAAATCCCCTCGGTGAAATCTTTTCACTCTCCCTCCTCTATTATCTGTTATGATCAGATTGGTCATCCTGACAAGACCCCATCCCGGACTAATAAGCCTTACTCTATCCATGATTGTTACTTCTGTCTATAGCATTCTACCTCTGATGCCTAAGCCTTCTTACTTCACAAATTTGTTTGGCCAAGTTAAGCCAAGTTTTCCCTCTTACTCTCCAACCGCCCCAGTCACTATTGATATCAAAATTCTGTCTAGAAAGCCCTTCAAATTACCATAAAAATTTCTAGGGCTATAGGTGATGGTGCATAAGTAGAGTATCTAAAACCCCGTGTCTTATTCAAAACTCCGTTTTTCTTCCATCAATCAGAATCCCTTTCCTAAAAAACCTTGCAGACAAGTCAATTAGGTTTCCCTAGGTCATGCACCATGATTTTTTATGCACTACTGTTTCACAGAGAATCGAGGGTAAACTCATGAGAAACAGAGCTGAGGTTGTCATATTTCTAAAGAAGGTGCTCAAAATATCTCCAAGGTGGCCCTCTTGGTCCAACAATGAAATCTGCCAAGAATAAACCATTGTATCAAATATATCTCTATAGGGATGTCTTGATGTTTAGTGTAAATCAAAATAGAGCCAAAGAGAGGTGCCAAAGAGAGTTTTAGTTAAGTCATTAACAGTTTGAATAAAAGGTATAGTGATCTGGAAGTCACAAGGGAAAATCAAGACTTTCTATAAATAGATAATTCAGGGATACCTAAAAGGTTTCAAAAGGTAATCAAAAGTGGTTAGAAGACACAACAATCCGAAAGATACTTCAAAGGTCCTGATATCATTATAAGAGGTAAATTTTTGCTCATGCAAACCTCTGTGAAAAATCTCAGAAAAGTCAGTGATATATAAAAAGGATGGTGCTTTTGGCAAAAAGATCATTAGGACAGTTTTGGGCCTCAAAGCATAACTGGGAGAGGGACAAATACCCTTTTCCACACCCTTGCAAACAAGACAAAGGCTATCAAGTTGCTCCATCAAATGAAATAAGAGACTAAGACCACTATAAAGAAGACAATCACACTGAAGAAGAAAAACAACAGGTGTAATTTGTGTGAAATAAAAATATCTTATTTTTTGACCCACAATGGAAAAGTATTTGGAAACAAGTTTAGAAATTGGGATGATGAGAAAATGAGCATGCTAAGTTGAAAATAACACCTTCCTTCATCAAACAGCAGAGCATCAATGCAAATTTCTGTTTTTTCACAAATAAACAGTCATAGGGAGGCTTCAAAAGATAAGGGAGGCAAATTCAGTTTTATATCACTTTGCACATATTCCAAAAAGTCACAGTCATCATAAAACCAATCAACTCACCAAAGCTGCAAAAGAATTAGTGGTTTAAAGATAGCGAAAGGACTAGATCCAAAAAAGGGCTAAGGCACTGTAAAGACAGTCAAGGAGACAATACAAAGGTGAAGTTAAAACTTTAGAGAAGTGGGCTTTTTGTTCAAAATTATTTCAAAAAAGGAGTATAAACAACCCCAACATATTTTTTTCCCTTCATTCTAACTTTGGCAAAGGAAGAGTAAATTTTTCGAGTTTCAGAGAGCATCCTCGAGCAGATTTTCACAGACACTGCGTGCTTGTAAGAAGAATTTGTGTGCTTGTAGGTGAGTCCAGTGCAAATTTTAACTGGATGTTGCGCACTTGAAGAATGGTGTTCTGCGCTCTCTTTCTTGCCCAGCGTGCAGGAAATGCCGCCTGACAGCACCCAAGTCATCGTGCAGAGGTCGCCCAGGCCGAGAGGCGCTGCGCACCTACCACTGCGGCCACCGCACGATTAACGTGCAGACAGTGCCTGGGCCGAAGGTGCTGCGTGTCCACCACTCAGCCTACTGCACAGCCTCGTGCAGACAATGCCCAAGCCAATGTTGCGCACTTGGAGGAAAAGTGCAGCACTGCCCATAAAATTCCAGAAAGGGCCAGAATTGTAAAATTTTTGGCTAGAAGCTGCATTTTTCCATGACAGAATGTTTCAAAAGGTATTCTCCATAAATTAGCACATGCTCCTCATGTTTTTAAGTTGTAAAAGCACCAATTAGGGCTAAGGTTGTGTCAAAGACAGCTTGAGGAAAAAATTGGATAGAAATATAACCTGTTTCTCTGTTGATCCTATTAGCCTGTTTAGAAGTCCAAAACCTCCTAAAAAACCTTTTTTCTCATCATTTCACCAGCTAAAAGCCTTTTCTGTTTAAAAATTGGAAGAAGGTGCAAGGTAATCACCATGTCTCAAGAAGAGAGTGATGAGCCTCAAAGACTAAGGAAACAATCTAAGAAAGGAGAGAAGCCCAATAGGTTTGAACCTACAGACACCAAAGATATGATAGCCTCCCCTTCTGTCTTATCTGATTTGCAAGAATTAGGGTGTTTACAAGGTACAATATTTCAAGAGCCATCCTCAGTTAACAGAGTTATTTTCCCTAAGGCTTCACAGGCATAAAATTCATCTAGCAGGGGTAAGGTTTTAGTTGACCCCCAAAGTTATCTCCAAAGATACTGGTATGCCTTGCATAGGAGAGATATGGTTTAAACAGAAACATCTTGACTTGATTCATTATCATCCTTTTCTAAAACCTAGTTGTCAAGCTGCATGTAAAGCCATTTTTCCTTTTTCACTTCTACCGAACATATATGCCCTCCTCATGAAGATTTTCATGAAATACTTTACCTATGAGGGTAGGTTTTCCTGAATCTATTCCTATCATATTAGGCTCCTCATGCACTTCACCAGGACCAAGCTACTGAACATGCCTTATTTACTTTGCAAAAGCATTGAAAAAATGTCCACCATCCTGAAAAAGAAGCCTCCATCCCAGCAGATGGCAAGCCTATTTCATCACTCTCTTGTCAAAATAATTGTAACTCACCAATTGCAGCAAAAAGGCATTCCTTGGGAGGCCTTTATTTCCCATGATGACTTCACTACTTCATCCTCCATTCCACTGCAAAATGTGCCATCCTATTCTCAAAATCTTCCTCATACTCCTTCATCGCCCTCCACTGACCATGATTCACTTTCCTCCCATGAATCACTCTCCCAAAAAAACCTTCTTCAAACATCTTCCCCTGATAAAAGTGATCCTGAAAAAAAAAGGTGGTCATGAAGGAAACAATAGTGGCCTTGAAAAGAGCAATGTTGGCTCTTAAGAAAGTAGTAGCCCTGAAGGAAGTACTGATGATCAGGAAGAAAGCAGTGATGATCAAAGTGAGGAAGAGTGTGAGGAAAATGAGGAACATGAGGAAGAAGATGATGAAAGTGAGGAAGAGTGTGATGAAAGAAAAGAAGAGTGTGATGAGGATGAGGAAGAAAATAATGAAAATAAAGGAGGAGGAAATGGCCTTGAAGAAAGCAATTGAGGCCCTGAAGAAAACAGTGATAATCAAGATGAACCAAGGAGTGATGACCAAAATAATGAAGATAAGGGAGATGATACAAACAGTGAGGGAAAATATGATGAAGAATTTGAGGAAAATAGTGCTAATCATGATACAAATAGTGATGGAGAAGAGGAAGTCAGCCAAGGGGAAGACAGTAAAGACAACAACAAAGAGGAATATAGCCAAAAGGGAGATAGTCAAAACAACAGCAGAGATAAAAGTACAAATCAGGAAGAGAACAGAGATTCAAGCAGTGATACCCATGGTGAGGAAGGAGAACTTGACATGTTAAGAGAAATACATAGTTTTATGAGCTTGGAGAAAATATTGGTTTTATGAAGTGGATGAATGGATTGCTTGGCTTGTTGGTGGAGGAGCATTATGTGCAGGATTCCATAGCTTGGTGAATGGTGATGTTTCCCTGATTTGTTTATGTCTTCTTGTTTCCATTAATGTTTCATACTTTTTTTTTTTGTAGATCAGAAAAGTATAGGTTGAGATATGCTCATGGAAGCACCTCAAAATTCCTGTTTATTATAGCTTTGATGTTTTCTTCTTCTTGATCATTATAAGGTGTTAGGTCTCTGTAACAAGCAAGATTGGCAAAGTCCGATCACAGAGTTAACATCATTTCAACCAACTTTGGGATTCTAGGATCTAGCCCTCCTGAATCCGGAGAGGGATCTCTCCAATATGTACAAAGATGGATATTGTCTTTGAAGTTTAAAGTGATGATATTAGGCTAGTTATGAGGTCCAAGGGTTTTGTTTGGTCTTTTCGGATGATTGAACATAATTTCTATCTGAGGCAGAAAGATCTATATGTAAATAGGTTCAACAGTGAGAATTTGCAAGCAAAAGAGTAAGCGTTGATCAAGAAGAGGGATGATGGCAAGTTGTCAATCCATTGGGCTATGGAGTCATAAGAGGATTTAATTGAAACATTCAGGTTCAAGAGTGATCTATGGGGCAAGTCATCTATGCCTAAGGATCTCTTTAGAGTTTGATTTATGGAATGGAGTGATACAAATAAGAAAGGGAAAAGACAGATGCAGAACAAAGAGCAGCCCAGGATCTGGTAAGTACTTTGAAACTAGCCAGCCTTTGAGCAAGCACTTAAGAAAAACATAAAAGCAAACTAGGATCTGGTAAGTACTTTGAAACTATCCAGCCTTTGCTACACTTCTAATAGAATACGAATAAAAATGAAGGGAAACTTGAAGGCAACCTTTGGAGTAGAAACTAGTGGGCTGGGCTCTCCCTAATCCTCTCCTAGCTCTCCTTTACTTAGTTACATCCAATACAATCACAAAGATAACACAGAATGGCCTAAGGTCTGATAAGTACTTTGAAACTAGTCAAATTTTAACACATCCTAAGGGAAACAATCGAATAGTTGAGCAAACAAGAAAGGGACTTAGGGCTAACCTTTGATTTCCTCAATTCATTCCTTACACAACATATATTGAAAGTAACATCTAAAAATAACATTCAGCTGTGACGAAAAGATGAGGGAACGCCAGCATCTCTGTACTTATACTGAATTAAATCATTTCTAAATAACACAATTAGAAGAAAACATTGAAATAAAGATTTCTCAGCCAGAGAAGGTTACTGGTATACAGTAAGTCCTAACACTGTTCAAACTGTTCTTTACAGTGGAAAATGAAACGAATTAAAAACGGAAATAAAATGACAAGTTCACAGTGAGAATAACATCACCATCAACATAAACCAGGATCCCATAAATCAGCTTGTATTGATGCTTCAAACCGGTTACAATCTTCAGGTCCAATGTTTTAATCCATCTCTCTTCACAACCTAACCTATCTGCTACAAGCAGAGCTCCAAGAGCCGATGAAACCACTATCTACAGTCAAGAGTTTTCAGCTCAGTTACATAGAATGTTTCAGCAATTACATTAACAACCAACTAATCCAACCCCTCACTCATCTTCTACTGAAGTATTTATAGAAGGATGAGGAGGTGAGACCTAACAAAAGATCTCTTGAAGCAATTAATACAGATTCAAGACTTCGTGGCCTTTGAGGGGCTCGATGAAGAAATTCACAGGCGGAACACTGTATTAACTATTTTACATTTATGAATTAAGCTCAGCAGGAGCTTTATTTGACTTTGAGGCTCTGCGTACTGTGGGGAGTAACTCTGCAGATATTCTATCATTAAATTTGGGGCAGAAATAACTTCTTTGGCTGTTCCGAGGCATAATATCTGATCCTGTTCAATAAATTTAGCCTCTGACTGAGCATTTTGAGGCAATAGGTGGCACTGCGGTGGTTGAGGAATCAATTTTCCTCAAAGTATGGCGGTGGAGGAAATATGCCTGATGAAACACTTTAGGTTTTCTTTTAAACTGTGTTTTAGATTGGGGATTAGGCTTTTGATAACTGTCTTAGCTGTAATCCCCATAAAAACTGTCTTCAATCTTCATCTGCTATGCTCTGTCTTCAAAACTGATACTCTTTAACTGTGTTTGAATTAAAACAGTGTCTTGTCGATGTGCAGACCCGCACTGGGCTTTACGGCATCAATACTCATAGAGTACTGACGAAACATGGAATAGAGCCCCATGAATGGCTTCTCTGTAATGAAACGAGGGCATGAGAATCGTCATTCCCAGCCCTTGGCATTTCTTCGTTATACAATGGAAAACCATTTAGAACACCTGCATAAAACACAAAACAATTAAGAAATCCTGCGAAAAATAGGTTTAAACTGCTTCAGATGGCAGGGGAGGAGCGTAGCCATCGGATAAAAATATCTAATGGTGGAGATTGGCGCAAAACAGAAAAATGAGAGTCGGGAGAAGAAATAAGGCGGGGTGGTTTTGGACCTTCCTATCTGGACACGTGGACGGTCCTGATCTAATCAAAGGATCTCAATCGGGGGTGGCAGGCAAGTGCATGCGATGTAAATTTCCGATGCGATTGAGCGCTGGCCGTTGATCTGCAGATCAGATCGACGGCGGAAGGTGAATCGGAGGGTTTTTGAAACGTGGCAAGACTTGTGATCGGAGGGAATAAGGACCGTTGGATCCTCGGGAGGATGGACGGCTCAGATTTAATCGGAGGATTGTGATCGGGGAGGGCAGAGAAGGGGATGCGATTGAAACGCAGCGATGCGATTGAGCACTGTCCGTCCGATCATCAGGGAGATGGACGGTTAGGATTAAATCAGAGGATTGTGGAATGGGCTTGCGATTAGCGCTCGGGCGACCAGTGCGATCAAGCGATGACCGTTGGATCAGCGGGAAATGAACGGATAGGATGTAATCGGAGGGATCGCAAGGGTGTGCGATGGCTGTCAGATTGCGAAAAAGATGGACAACTGCGATGGAATTGGCGGATCGCAATCGGGAGTGAGACAGGAAGGCTTGCGATTGCGATCGAAGGGAACTTGCGATTGAGCACAGACCATTGATCTGAGAACAAGATTGACAGTCGGGATTGAATTGGGGATCGGCAATCGGAGGTCGCAGAGATGGGCATGCGATTGCGCAATAAGGAAAAGTTGCGATGCGATTGTGCGCGGACCGTTGGATCGAAGAACTATATCAACGGTCAGGATTTCTTCGACTTACGCACCGGCGGAAAAACATTTAAACAAATGAAAACCAAAGTTTTTGCAATAAAAACAAGTTATAATGGATCGGGCGGAAAATATATAAGTAAAGGAAAAAGGCGCCCGATTGCGGGGCCGGTGGTTTTCACGGAATGTAATATGCCTGGGAGTATAAAGACAAGGGCCAATCGCAATCGGGCCATTGAGCCTGGTCTTTCCGATCAACCCATTGTGTTGTTTCCGATTGCGATTGCGCGATCAGCTCTTTTCAATCTAACCATTTATATTTATCACGTGGTTTTAATTTTTTAACTTAAAACTTTCGGAAAGTGGGTTTTTGGGTTTACAAAGGAAAATATTGATTGGAGAGGGATTTTTCAATGGTTTATCGCCCGATTGCGGGCTCTATGGTTATATGAGGAAATAATATGATCGGGGGGTTCCGAAATAGTTAAAAAGTGAGTTTTTAACTATGAAAGGGGAATTTTTTCATAAATGGAAAGAAGAGGACTTATGAAAACAAGGTAGTTTTGATGGAGAAAAAGGGGAGTAGATGAAAGGTTTTGAGAAGAGGAGAAATGACGATCTTTCAGCAGTCTTTCAGTTGGAATCAGCAGAAATTCCTGAGTATAAAATGGGACAACAAATGAGGATTTTGGACCGAGGCATGAGGCCTACAAGGAGTCTTCAAGAGCCAAAAAATTTTAGTGATAAAATTTGTTCCTTGGAGGCTCAAAAAAGATCTTAGCCACCTTTTGTTATAACAAAATATTATCGGTGGCTAACAGTGGCTCCACTTGGGGATGGTGCCTTCTTGAAGGCATCAAGAATTTAGACTTGATTTCTGGGAGGCTGACTAGTGCCTGACCCACTGCTTGCTCTTGCTTTTCTTTGATAAAAATATTAGTCATGAAAGAAAAATGAATTTCATCAATACAACTTCTACCTACTCCAATCCTACTGATCTAACATTTTTTCTTCATGAGAGTGCACTTGGATTGGCAAACTCTATTCACAACATTTTATTCTTTTGAAAGCAGGAAATCTAATCTATTTCTAATCCTTATTTCTCCCTGAACTCAGATTAAACAGTTGAGCTCATATATTTCTCTACCTAGTCTACTGTCTGTTGGGATTAAACAGTCCAACAAACTTTCATTCTCTAAATTCTACGACAGAAATTTAAAAATAGTCAAGTCAAGATTGAGTTGTTCGACTTGCTATGATCTATGGCATAAAAACAAGCTGCACATAGATTATTATTTGCGGAAACTGAACATAAAAAATTGAAGGCTTAAGATCTGAAAGCTTCTTATTATGGCCTTCTCTCTTCTTCTCATAGCTACGATTTTTCTTTTTTTATGTGAGCTATCTCTTCCTTGATATCTGATTCAGATTTTGAGCAAATTAGAACCAGTTTTTCCTCTTTTATGACTCAGAAAATAAAACAATTTTGAGTCATCTCTCTTTGGAAACTTTGGTTCAGATTTTGAGTTTGTTTGAACCTTAATTTCTATCCTAATCTATCTATTGATAAGCCAAGATTAAACGGTTTGGCAAACCAAATTCACTACCCTATCAGCAGAAAATTGAAAGCTAGTTAGTCAAGATTAAACAGTTTGACTAACTAGAAGTGTGTTTTGTAGGAGTGGCATTTAAGCTTGCACACTTTCAGATTTGTTCCTCTTTTTTTTTTTTTTTGGCATGGGGCTTTGCCTTTCTTGTTTACATTTCTGCCCTCTTTTCTTTCTTTCTTTTCTTTTGTATTTTTCTGATTTTTCATAACTTTGAATGCAATGATGGATGAAATGTTTACAATGGAAAAGGGAAAAAGGCTTCAAAACATAGAATGGTTTTAAGAAAGATAATGCTTAAGCATCCTGCCATTGACAGGACCCCCAAAAAATTGTGTTCCATTCATCTCTTGTAAGAAGAATGCATTGTTTCCAGCAACTGAATGAATGGAGTAAGGGCCAAGCCATAGATTGTCAAATTTACCATGCTTTCCCTTATCTTCTCTCTTTGAGTCCCACTTTAAAACTTTGTCCCCAATCTTGAAATTGCTGGCCTTTGTTTTTCTGTCAAATATCTTCTTGATATGGTCTTGCTTTTGTAATGCTTTGTTGTACACTTCCTCTCTGGTTTGCTGAAGATGAATGGTCTGATTTATTCTTATGATTATGTCATTTTCTTCAGTCTGCAACTCTTGAATTAACTTCATAACTGGTACACCAAGGCTGTTAGGAAAAATTGCATCTGTACCATACACAAGCTGGAAGGGTGACATACCAATAGATTTCTTCAAAGTTAATCTGTCAGCCCAAAGTGCATGGATCAACTTTGTGTGCCAAGACTTCTTGTTGTCCTCCAACAGTTTCTTTATTATGTTCACTAAGCTTTTGTTGGAAGACTCTGCAAGTCCATTACCTTGAGGGTAATAGGTTGTGGAGTGTCCCAACGTTATCTGATATTTGCGACAGAATTCCACCATTTTATTTGATCCAAATGCTGCTTCATTATCTGTGATGATCTTGGTAGGGCAGCCAAATCTGGAAAGGATATTGGTTTCTATGAATTTTATGATAACCGAATCATTGGCCTGCCTACAAGGAATGGCTTCTATCCACTTAGTGAAATAGTCTGTGGCGGTAAGAATCCACCTGTGTTGGGCAGAGGAAGGTGAATGAATATCTCCTATGAAGTCAAGACCCCACTATTGAAAAGGAGCTTCAACAGTGATTGGATGCAGCGGCAGGGGTAATAATTTTCTCTTGCCCTCAAACAATTGGCATTTATGGCAAGTAGTTGTCATTTTGTGAACATCAGGAAAAAGAGTAGGCCAATAGAAACCAGCCCTCAAAATTTTTTTGGCTGTTGACTTCCAGTACAAATGGCCTCCACACTCTCCTTCATGGAACTCCTGCTTAATTTTTTCTGCATCAAACTCAGGCAAACATTTAAGCAATATGCTACTTGCATTTTTCCAATAAAGACATTTATCAATAATGAAATAGTTTACAACTTTTAACTTTAGGAATCTTGCCTTAGTTTTGGATAAACCAAGAGGTGTATTCAGATTAAGCAAAACATAAACAATATCAGCGTACCAAGGAGAAATCATAAAATGATCTTCAACAACAGGAGTTGAGAGTTCTTCTTGGTTATCTAAAGCATCGATCATATTAATATCAAGAAGTTCACAATTTGATTCAGCCATTAATTTAGCTAGACCCTGGCCTTTGACGAGCTTAGTGGGTTTTATTTCTAAATCATATTCAAGAATTACCGCAATCCACTTACCTCTTTTACCATCTGGATCCTGGGTTAGAATGTCTTTTACAACCGAATTTGGGACAAAGGCAATGACATGTGAGTGAAGGACGTATACTCTGAAGTCTTTCAATTCTTTAACCAAAGCAAAAGCTTGCTTTTCCATAATTTTATACTTCAAAGGGGCATCCCTCAATGCCTTGCTAAAGAATGCAATAGGTTGCTCTTGTCCCTGTGGATTTTTCTGTAAAAGGACAACAGCTATAGTATGTTCTGATGCAAATGAGAAGATATAAAAATCTTTTGAAAAATCAGGGCTTATGAGAACCGGTGTTTTGGTTAACGCTTATTTCACCAGCTCAAAGGATGTCTTTGCTTCCAAGGTCCATTTTATCCCTTGCTCCTTCTTCAGCATGTTTGTGATATTTCTAAGGAGCTCAGCTAGGTTAGGGATGAACCTTCTCAAAAAGTTTATTTTTCCAATGAAATACTGCAACTCTTTGATATTTTGAGGATGAGATATTTGCAATATAGCCTCAATCCTCTTTGGATCTATCTTTATACCCTCCTCCAAAATAATGTGTCCAAGAAGCTTACCTTCTTGGAGACCAAATAGTGTCTTCTTAGGGTTCAAAGATATTCCAAACCTTCTGCACTTCTCGAAAACCTTTCTCAAATGTTCTAAGTGTTCTTCATCCATTTTTGAAAACACAGTTACATCATCGAGATAGATAATGATGAATAAGCCCAATTCTTCCGAGAATGCTATGTCCATGGCTCTCTGAAAGGTTACTCCAGCATTCAATAGACCAAAAGGCATTTTCACATACATGAAAGTGCCCCATGGTGTAGTAAATGCCGTCTTTAATTGATCATCAGGGTGGACTAAGACTTGGTTATACCCTGAAAGGACATCTAGCAAAGAAATTCTTTTAGACCCCACCACCCTTTGCAAAATGTGATCCATCTTGGGTAAAGGGTAGTTTTCTTTCAATGAAGCTTTGTTTAAATTTCTGAAGTCTATACAAAGCCTGATTTCTCCAGTCTTCTTCCTAACAGACACTAGATTAGATACCCACTCAGAATATCTAATAGGGACAATAATACCAGCATCGTGCATCTTCATGATTTCCTTCTTAACCAATGGAAACTGGACAGGGTTTATTCTGCGCAGTTTCTGTTT
The DNA here is from genome assembly GCA_034641835.2 of Pinus albicaulis. Classification (NCBI taxonomy): domain Eukaryota; kingdom Viridiplantae; phylum Streptophyta; class Pinopsida; order Pinales; family Pinaceae; genus Pinus; species Pinus albicaulis. The sequence goes on from JAXQQM020058687.1 coordinate 138,615, forward strand.
GAATGGTTTTTGGTTCTCTTTAAGAGGAATTTTGTGCTGTATTATTTCAGTGTCATAGGATTTAAGATCTTCGTAACTCCAAGCAAAAACATCAGAAAACTCTTTTAATAGCTCTATGTATTTGAGTTTAAAGTGAGCTGGCAGAGTTTTGGACAGTTTGATCATTTTAGGTTTTTCCTCACTGCCTATATTGCACTCCTCTACTTCAGTCTATACAGGTTCCAGTTTTGGTTTATTGGCCACATCATCAAAATCAAACAGTTCTTCTAGAGGGGCCAAACCCTTGGGCAAACTATCATCCTTAGAATGCAGAGTTTCCCATTCCTCTGTTTCAGATTTTGCACTTAATTCTTCTTGGTATCTAAGTTTGATAGTCGGAAGGTTAATGTCTATAGGCTCAGGAGATGTTTCTTCTTCCCCAAGGAAATTTTCTTCACTGCAGTCTGTATCATAATCTGAATCTGAACTATGGAGCTCAAATTCATTTCTGAATTGCATGAAGTCTTCTATTTGTTTATCTCCATCAAACACCTGCCAATATTTCTTCTTATCTGGGATAGCTGGTCTGAATTTTATCTGAGAGGTGTCATCATACAGTATTGGGCAGTTTCTAGCTGCAAAGGCTAAATTGTGGGCTGCAATGTTTCTTTTCCTTGGGACAAAAATCAAGTTGGACTCCTCAAACGTTTTTAAAAGATCCATAACATCATTCCTGTAGGCCCTAAGTCTGGGGTGATTTGCATTATACTCCCCATTAACTTGCCTAATGATTAATTCGGAATCGCCATATACATTGATTCTCTTGGCACCTAGCTTTTTCAAGAGATGCAAGCCTAAGCGAAGGGATTCATACTCCGCTATGTTGTTGGAACACTCAAAGTTTAATTTACATGAAATACATTCTGTATGATTGTTTTCAGTGTTAGTGATCTAGACACCCGCACCAACATTTGTTTTAGTGCATGACCCATCAAAATACATCGTCCAGAGAGGAACATTTTCAGTTTTATTGTTTTGGTGTATCTCCTTTATATAATTTGATCCCTCCAGTTTTTCATCGGGTTGAGGATCATCTTCTCGACGGTCAAGTTTTAAGTTTAATGGATTGATGACTTGCAGTTCAAGACCTGTGTTTAGTTTTCTAGGGTTTTTAGACACACTAGACTGTTTTGGCAGTTCAGCGTTGTGCTCCTCTTCCTCCGTTTCAGCCATTGATTCTGTTGAAATGATTTGTTCTGTAAGTGCTTCATCATTAAACATGATAAAATAATCTAGGCTTGTGCTTACAGCGTACAAAGGAGAGTTTTGAGGCTGGTCTTGACTTGTCACTGTGTACTGCATGTGGGTTTCCCTGTAAAGTCTTCTAGTCTGATTAAAAACAGGGATAGTCGCATAGGTCATGTCCATCTACATGGTTCCCTGTAGCATATCCCCCCAAGATCTTGACAAAAGAATTCCATACTTTGGGGGTACATCAGCCACAACAACATCCATGACTAAACATTTGGCTGGAATCTGGGTTAAGTTAACACAGAGATCTTTTATCAATCCTAGACATTTAACTCTGCTTGAGTCAAAGGAGTAAAAGTCTTTGTAAGGTCTGGTAATTTCAAGACCCAGGCTTTCCATTACAGCTTTTGGCATTAAATTATGGGAAGCGCCCGAGTCATGCATAGCGGTGTGCATAATTTTGTCATGAATGTTTAAGCTTACGTAAAAGGGAGGGACAGGACCCTCTTGGAACTTTCCTTCAATCTTTGGACCAAAAATAAGCTCTGGTTGGTCATCATTAAGATTGAGTGAATCTTCATTATCTTCTAAGTTCAAAGCTTTCAAAATTTTGGACCTATATACATGTTGGGAAGCTAACTCAGTCAAAGGAACAGAAATTTTGATCTTTGAGATTTCCTGTTCTAGCCTAAAAAGGTTTTGACTCTTTAAAACATTGATTTCAGCCTTGTTTACTGCCACTTTATCAGCAATAACAGCTTGCTGATTTGTTTTATCTACAGTTGGAACAATTTTTTTACCAGGAGTACTAGCCGGGGTGTTAGTACTGCTAATGTTTGCACTCCGTTTTTCAATATTTTGAGTGTCTTTCTCTTTACCACTACCAGAATTAACAGCTACTGTTTTGTCTTTTGTTTGATGGTTTTAGACTGGGTTGCAGCGCTGTTTTGAGAATGTTTGTCAGAGGTTTTATTGTTGGGGGTTTGTTGATTAGATTTTCTTCTGAGTTCATATTCCTTTAGAGGTTCTATGACCGTGTTTTCCATGTTCTGATAATAATTTTCATTATCATTTCTTTTGTCATCGTAAGGTGTATAAAGACCTTGTTTATTATCATAATGAACCTCAAAGTCATAATCATCTACCCCAAATAAGTTTATATCATCCTCCTCTGTTATTTGTTCTGCTTGCTCAACCTCACTTAAAAAGTTTTGATGAAAGGGAGGGGTGATATGTTGATCATCTTCCCGGGGTCTGTTTGGAGGCTGATTTCTTCTAATATTCTGATTCTGGCTTTGGTTTCTGTTTTGAGGAGTGTATTGATTTAAAATTGCTTGCACTCTCTCTAGAATGCTCATTTTCTTCATCATTTCTTCCATCATTCTTTCCATCTTTGAGCTTGAAGTGGAAGGGGTGGATTCCTCTCTAAAAGATACTCTCTTTTCAACTTTCATCCTCGCTCTCTTCTCCATAAGGTTAAATTCCACAGAAAGAGCACCTCTTTGCATATCTTCAAGGGTTGCAAAAACTATTTCTCTGAGTGAATATGTCATGTCTGGATCAAACCCTTCAGGAAATTTGTTTAAAGCTAAGCCCTGAAGAGGTTTTAGTTCAGGGGAAAGTGCATTATACACGCTGTTAAATCTGGTACAATAAGCTTGTACACTTTCCCTAGGGTTCCTATGGAGATTTTTATAATCAGCAAGGACCTAGAGAGGATTCTTTCTCACTTCCCACTTGTTTAAGAATGTTTGATGGAAGGCTTGGAGATCATTAATACTATGGGGGGTTAAAACTTTAAAATATTTTCTTGCTTCTCCCCCCAAAATTTGAGCAAATAGTCTAAGCTTGACAGAATCATCATCAATTTCATTTCTGTCAAAGTAGTCATTCATCTTGTCCACATGTTGAGATGTTGTTATAGTATTGCTAGCATCATACAATGGAATTTTGGACTGATAGTCCTGTGGAAGATGGACTAATGGTACAGGAAGGACTAAGGGAGCATACCATGCTGCCATGATAGGTGGTGGATTTACAAGAGGGGGTGTGGGTTGAAGTGGAGTGGTTTGAACAGTGGATGAAAGATGAACAGAAGTTGATGGAACAACAGTAGATTGCTGAGCTGATCTTGGATGAGAGACACCTAGATTATGTAGAAAATGTAAATCAGGAGGTGTTGATTCTCTATCCCCAAGAGGTTCACCTTTTTCCAGGGATGAATGTGAAGACTCAGAATCTAACTGATCTAAATCACCAAATGACCTAGTCCTAAAGGGGTTTAAGAAGTCCGTTTGTGATTTCTGAAGAGCTGAAAGGTTTTCAGGGACTGAATTAGCTCTTAGGGGTGATCTGAAAAGAGTTGAAGATTGTATCTTAGGAGACTTCCTAAGGATTCTTTCCGGGTTGTCAACTATCTCAGGTGGATCTGGGTCAGGATGGGCTCTAGTGTGAATCTTTTTAGGAGCCACTATGCTAATTTTTTAGACCCAAGTAAACAAGAAAAGTTCAACTAGATATGACAATCTTTGAAAGGTCAACTAATCTGTTTTCTTATTTTTAATCCCACAGCCTTTTAACCAGGTTTAAAAGGGTATTGTAATGATGAGGGTTCTTCCCAGTGGAGTCTTAAGGTCTGTTCAGGATTGTGGAGTCGCCAGGTGGAAAGTCCAGAGTGTTTTCAAAGGAGTACACTGTCCACCACAGTGTTTGTGAAATATTCCTTTTCAAGGATATCTCAAAACACAGCAAACTCTAACCAAATATTGACTGGGAGGGCATTCACCAGATATGTCACCCCTAAAAGAGGATGAGACCCGGAGGCTACCTGGCCCTTTCCAGACTCTGTCTTAAGAGTATAGAGTAAAACCCATCAAAACGTAAACAAGATATCAAAAACTGGTGTTTTACTACCAATCTGAAATGTTTTTTTGGTATTTTTTGAATTGTTTTATTTATGGTTTAGAAGAATGTCCTAACTTTGCCTCAAAACTTAGCTATGGTTATGAAACAAAGACAGTCTATCCTTATGGCTAAGCTAGCTGATTTTCCAAGGTTAGATAAAAACTTAAAAGAATCCTAGGGTTGGCCTAGCTTGTCACTGATTCAAACAAGCTCCATCATGATTACCATTTCTTGGTAGTTCTTGAAAAGGCTGCTTTTTACTCTCAAAATGTTCTCGAATAAAGGGTTTTCTGAGGCCTCTAAAAGGTATTAAAAACACTCAGGTCCCCAGTGGAGTCGCCAGAAATGTTAGGTCTCTGTAACAAGCAAGATTGGAAAATTCCGATCACAGAGTTAACATCATTTCAACCAACTTTGGGATTCTAGGATCTAGCCCTCCTAAATCCGGAGAGGGATCTCTCTAGTATGTACAAATATGGATATTGTGTTTGAAGTTTAAAGTGATGATATTAGGCTAGTTATGAGGTCCAAGGGTTTTGTTTGGTCTTTTCGGATGATTGAACATAATTGTTGTCTGAGGTAGAAAGATCTATATGTAAATAGGTTCAACGGTGAGAAGTTGCAAGCAAAAGAGTAAGCTTTGATCAAGAAGAGGGATGATGGCAAGTTGTCAATCCATTGGGCTATGGAGTCATAAGAGGATTTAATTGAAACATTCAGGTTCAAGAATGATCTATGGGGAAAGTCATCTATGCCTAAGGATCTCTTTAGAGTTTGATTTATGGAATGGAGTGATACAAATAAGAAAGGGAAAAGACAGATGTAGAACAAAGAGCAGCCTAGGATCTGGTAAGTACTTTGAAACTAGCCAGCCTTTGACCAAGCATTTAAGAAAAACATAGAAGCAAACTAGGATCTGGTAAGTACTTTGAAACTATCCAGCCTTTGATACACTTCTAATAGAATACAAATAAAAACGAAGGGAAACTTGAAGGCAACCTTTGGAGTAGAAACTAGTGGGTTGGGCTCACCCTAATCCTCTCCTAGCTCTCCTTTACTTAGTTACATCCAAGACAATCACAAAGATAACACAGAATGGCCTAAGATCTGATAAGTACTTCGAAACTAGTCAGCTTTTAACACATCCTAAGGGAAACAATTGAATAGTTGAGCAAACAAGAAAGGGACTCAGGTATAACCTTTGATTTCCTCAATTCATTCCTTACACAACATATATTGAAAGTAACATCTAAAAATAACATTCAGCTGTGACGAAAAGATGAGGGAACGCCAGCATCTCTGTACTTAGACTGAATTAAATCATTTCTAAATAACACAATTAGAAGAAAAAATTGAAATAGATATTTCTCAGCCAGATAAGGTTACTGGTATACAGTAAGTCCTAACACTGTTCAAACTGTTCTTTACAGTGGAAAATGAAACGAATTGAAAACGGAAATAAAATGACAATTTCACAGTGAGAAGAACATCACCATCAGCATAGACCAGGATCCCATAAATCAACTTGTATTGATGCTTCAAACCGGTTACAATATTCAGGTCCAATGTTTTAATCCATCTCTCTTCACAACCTAACCTATCTGCTACAAGCAGAGCTCCAAGAGCCGATGAAACCACTATCTACAGTCAAGAGTTTTCAGCTCAGTTACATATAATGTTTCAGCAATTACATAACAACCAACTAATCCAACCCCTCACTCATGTTCTACTAAAGTATTTATAGAAGGATGAGGAGGTGAGACCTAACAAAAGATCTCTCAAAGCAATTAATACAGATTCAATACTTCGTGGCCTTTGAGGGGCTCGATGAAGAAATTCACAGGTGGAACACTGTATTAACTGTTTTACATTTATGAATTAAGCTTAGCAGGAGCTGTATTTGACTTTGAGGCTCTGCGTACTGCGGGGAGTAACTCTGCAGATATTCTGTCATTAAATTTGGGGCAGAAATAACTTCTTTGGTTGTTCTGAGGCATAATATCTGATCCTGTTCAATAAATTTAGCCTCTGACTGAGCATTTTGAGGCAATAGGTGGCACTGCGGTGGTTGAGGAATCAATTTGCCTCAAAGTATGGTGGTGGAGGCAATATGCCTGATGAAACACTTTAGGTTTTATTTTAAACGTTGTTTTAGATTGGGGATTAGGCTTTTGATAACTGTCTTAGCCGTAATCCCCATAAAAACTGTCTTCAATCTTCATCTGTTGTGCTCTGTCTTCAAAACTGATACTCTTTAACTGTGTTTGAATTAAAACAGTGTCTTGTCGATGTGCTGACCCGCACTGGGCTTTATGGCATCAATAATCATAGAGTACTGACGAAACATGGAATAGAGCCCCGTGAATGGCTTCTCTGTAATGAAACGAGGGCATGAGAATCGTCATTCCCATCCCTTGGCATTTCTTCATTATACAATGGAAAACCATTTAGAACACCTGCATCAAACACAAAACAATTAAGAAATCCTGCGAAAAATAGGTTTAAACTGCTTCAGATGGCGGGGGAGGAGCGTAGCCGTTGGATAAAAATATCTAACGGTGGAGATCGGCGCAAAACAGAAAAATGAGAGCGGGGAGAAGAAATAAGGCGGGGTGGTTTTGGACCGTCCGATCTGGACACGTGGACGGTCCTGATCTAATCGGAGGATCTCAATCGGGGGTGGCAGGCAAGTGCATGCGATGTAAATTTCCGATGCGATTGAGCGCTGGCCGTTGATCTGCAGATCAGATCGACGGCGAAAGGTGAATCAGAGGGTTTTTGAAACGGGGAAAGACTTGTGATCGGAGGGAATAAGGACCGTTGGATCCTCGGGAGGATGGACGGCTCAGATTTAATCGGAGGATCGCGATCGGGGAGGGCAGAGAAGGGGATGCGATTGAAACGCAGCGATGCGATTGAGCGCTGTCCGTCCAATCATCAGGGAGATGGACGGCTAGGATTAAATCAGAGGACTGTGGAACGGGCTTGCGATTAGCGCTCGGGCGACCAGTGCGATCAAGCGATGACCGTCGGATCAGCGGGAAATGAACGGATAGGATGTAATCGGAGGGATCGCAAGGGTGTGCGATGGCTGTCGGATTGCGAAAAAGATGGACGGCTGTGATGGAATCGGCGGATCGCAATCGGGAGTGAGACGGGAAGGCTTGCGATTGCAATCGGAGGGAACTTGCGATTGAGCGCAGACCGTTGATCTGAGAACAAGATCGACGGTCGGGATTGAATCGGGGATCGGCAATCAGAGGTCGCAGAGATGGGCATGCAATTGCGCAATAAGGAAAAGTTGCGATGCGATTGTGCACGGACCGTTGATCGAAGAACTAGATCAATGGTCAGGATTTCTTTGACTTACGCACTGGCGGAAAAACCTTTGAACATATGAAAACCAAAGTTTTTGCAATAAAAACAAGTTATAATGGATCGGGCGGAAAATATATAAGTAAAGGAAAAAGGCGCCCGATTGCGGGGCCGGTGGTTTTCACGGAATGTAATATGCCCGGGAGTATAAAGACAAGGGCCAATCGCAATTGAGCCGTTGAGCCTGTTTTTTCCGATCAACCCATTGTGTTGTTTTCGATTGCGATTGTGCGATCGGCTCTTTTCAATCAACCCATTTATATTTATCACGTGGTTTTAAGTTTTTAACTTAAAACTTTCGGAAAGTGGGTTTTTGGGTTTACAAAGGAAAATATTGATCGGAGAGGGATTTTTCAATGGTTTATCACCCGATTGCGGGCTGTATGGTTATATGAGGAAATAATATGATCGGGGGGTTCCGAAATAGTTAAAAAGTGAGTTTTTAACTATGAAAGGGGAATTTTTTCATAAATGGAAAGAAGAGGACTTATGAAAACAAGGTAGTTTTGATGGAGAAAAAGGGGAGCAGATGAAAGGTTTTGAGAAGAGGAGAAATGACAATCTTTCATCAGTCTTTCAGTTGGAACCATCAGAAATTCCTGAGTATAAAATGGGACAGCAAATGAGGATTTTGGACAGAGGCATGAGGCCTACAAGGAGTCTTCAAGAGCCAACAATCTTTAGTGATAAAATTTGTTCCTTGGAGGCTCAAAAAAGATCTTATCCACCTTTTGGTATAACAAAATATTATAGGTGGCTAACATAAGGAATTCTAAACTACTCCTTAGTTCCACCAAGAATTTGTTATTTTTTTCATTAATAGTCAGTATGCTAGCTATCAAATATGATTTAGGGTATGCCATGCTTATTTGAAGTTCTCAAAACCCTATTCTGAATCCTTTCTATGAAAGATTGATTGATTAGGTTAAGTCAAAGAGGTCTCACTCGATCTTTCCCTTTGTCCATGCTTACCAAATTGTTTCAGAGTTACTGATAGTTTGATATATGTTGTTTAGGAGTTCCCTCTTCATATATTAAGTTATTTGTTTATCTTATATGTTTTCCCAATAGCTGAAGGTGAATTTCTAAAGTTAGGAGTTCTTACGCTTCTATGTCTCACCTGAATGTTTATCTTTCATGTTTATGAGTTTGAGTATTGTTCATAGAGATTAATGGTTCACCCTACCTCATGAGTATTTTCTTTCAAACTATATATGTTTAAGATTTCTTCATTTTTCACAAACTTAATGTTCATTTCACCTCATACCTCACCCAAAGAATCCATTGACCTTGCTAAATCGGCCCTGAAGTACACCTTGTCCATCATTTATACATCCTTGACTTTATCTGACCCCATAGCCCTGTTGATTTGATGAAATTTCTTTCCATTTGTCCTACTTGATCAGTTTTACCTCAAAAATAAAACAAACCAAAATATACTTAACAGCTAGCCTAAAATCAAACATACAAAGAAAACAAGTTCACATCCTTTGCATAATAGAGAGAGCCCTCTCTATGTCTAGGAAGGCTAGGTCCTAGGACTCCAAAGATTGGTCTGATGTTGCCCTGTCATTTGGTTTACCAATATGCAAAATTACGGGACACTAACATAATGGCGATCACGGTGGGACACTGAGTAAATGATAGCCAAGATTGCAATATTGAGGTAGTGCTGAGTTTTGTTGGTGGAACAATTCAAATTTTTTGCAAGATTTCTTGGTGCGATAGTTGAGTAAACATCAAAATGGATTTTAATGGTTTGTGGTTGGAGTATGCACTCTAGGGAAGTTCGAACTACATTGCATGGAAGGATAGGATGGAGGCGGTGCTTGAAGATAATCGCTTGAAGGAATTCATTGACAATGATATTCCTAAGCCCATTTCGACCGATGCTGCATTACTTGATGCCTGGAAAAAGAAAGTAGCGAAGATGAGAGGGATTCTATTGGAAGGTGTGAAATACCATATTGTGTCAAGCCTTCATGGGAAAGCCACTCCATTTGCAATGTGGAAGGATTTGATAGATATTTTCCATAGCAACAACAACCATAGTTGGGACACTGAGTACATGACAGCCAAGATTGCAATATTGAAGTTGTGCTGAGTTTTTTTGGTGGAACAATTCAAATTTGTTGCAAGAATTTCTTGGTGCGACAGTTGAGTAAACATTGAAATGGATTTTAATGGTTTGCGGTTGGAGTATGCACTCTAGGGAATTTCTAACTAAATTTCATGGAAGGATATGATGCAGGTGGTGCTTGAAGATAATGGCTTGAAGGAATTCATCGACAGCGATATTCCTAAGTCCACTTTGATAGATGTTGCATTACTTGATGCCTAGAAAAGGAAAGTAGCGAAGACAAGAAGGATTCTATTGGAAGGTGTGAAATACCATATTGTGTCAAGCCTTCACGGAAAACCACTCCATTTGCAATGTGGAAGGCTTTGATAGATCTTTTCCAAAGCAGAAAGGACCATAGAAAGTTGGCGCTGAAAGATAAACTAAGAAAAATCAAAATGGAGAAGGGCAACAGTATTCCAAAGTATCTCACGAAGTTTTTCCAATGTCGGGATGAACTTGGGAGTGTGTGAATTATGGTTGTTTATGATGACTTGGTGAGCTTGTCTCTCTTGGGTCTTCCAAAGAGTTGGCATAGTTATGAAGACTCTGTCAACGGACGGGAGAAACTGCCGTATTGGGAACGACTTTGGTCGGATCTTGTGCAGGAAGAGATAAGGTGGAATACTAGGGATGGATATTCATCAAATCATGATGATGAAGAGGATTGTACTTTGGCTGCCAAAGAAAGGAAAGGGAAGGGGAAGAAATTCCACTCAAAATCTGAGGCTAAAGGCAAGCAGCTAGATTTTTCCAAGGTGAATTGTTTTCATTGTCACAAACATGGGCATCTTGCCACTAACTACCCATAGAAAAAGAAGAACAAGAAGGCTGCTGGAGCTGTAGCTTGTGAGGCCCTTGCCTCACAATTTGAACTTGATTTCTCTTTGATTGCATGCTTGGTTTCAATTGCAATGGGATCGGTGTGGTATCTTGATAGTTGTTATTCCTTCCACATGACGGGAGGTAAGGATATTTTCAGCGACTTGGAGGAGAAAGATCTCCAAATGCATATAGAGATGGGCGACGATGGAAAATACAGTGCGACCGGAATTGGTACCATTAACTTTGAGAGGGAGTCATGTAAACCATTTTTGTTGAAATATGTTATGCATGTTCCAGGTCTAAAGAAGAACTTGGTCTCAGTCGTGGTGTTGGAGGACATAGGTTATGACGTTTTTTTCAGTGATGGAAAAGCTTTCTTGCGACATAAAACAATGGGTCAAGCCAAGAAGATAGGGATTCGAGTTAAGAATATCTACAAGCTAGAGGTAGATGGTTGCAGTGCAATGGTGGGAAAAGCAGAAGAAGTGGTGAGCTAGGATGAGGGCTAATTATGGCACAGGTAATTGGGCCATCTTCACCATGGTGCCCTGAAGATTTTGCAGTAGATTTCTACTAGACTTCCCAAGTGTACACTTGTACAGTTAGATCAGTGCAAGGGATGTACTATGGGTAATTTTGTGAAGACCACCTTTCATGAAAAGGAGAACCGTGCTTTGGTGATCCTAGAGAGAGTTCACACATACGTGTGTGGACCATTCTCGATTGCTTCAGCAACAAAACACATGTATTATGTTATTTTTTTTTATGACTATTCTCGTAGATGTTGGATCATCTTCATGCAGAAGAAGGATCAAACATTCTCAAAGTTCTATGAGTTTAAAGAATTAGTGGATAAAGAATCGAGGAAGAAAATGAAGGCTCTACAGAGCGATAATGGTGATGAATATATATCGAATGAATTCAAAGACTTCGATAAAAAATAAATAATTTAGAGAGAACTCATAGCGCTTCATAACCCACAGCTGAATGGGGTTGCGGAGAGGAAGAAAAAAATGATCGTGGGTGCTGCACAAGCTATGCTGCATGATCAGGGCCTACCAATGCACTTGTGGGCAGAAGCATGCAACACTGTAGTTTATGTGAAAAACCATTGTCCTCGTAGAGTGCTTCACATGAGTACACCTGAAAAATATTTTACTAGTAAGAAGCAAGATGTTTCTCATTTAAATATTTTTGGCTCATCTATTTATGTTCATTTGACCAAGAATGTCAGGAAGAAGCTGAAGCCAACTTCTGAAGTTGGAATATTTGTGGGGTACAAAGAAACACCCCATAATTATCATGTGTATTTTCCAAATAGTCGAATGACTATGGTGCGACGGGATATAAAATTAAATGAGGAGAAAGCCATGAAGTTGTCGCTTGAGAGGGAGCTAGAATTGCGTGCAGAGGTGGAACTTTTGGTTCCCAAATATGAGCCTCTAGATGTGGATCAACCACAGGAGGAAGTTCATGAAGTGGAGGAGTCCACTCACACAGAGCAAAACATCAGAATAGGTAGAAGGACTACCACAGAAGCTGAGAGGCTGAAGCTTGATGCGGCACAAAATGTAGGAGTCCCTACTTCACAGTGCAGACAGAGACAGTCTCTTGACCATTTCATTGGATACATAGCTCTCATGAGAAAATGTATTGTGACAGAGCCATCTTCCTTTCAGGAAGCAGTGCAAGAGCCCACATGGGTATATGCAATGGTGGAGGAGTATGACTCCATTGTCAGAAATAGTGCTTGGGAAATTGTTCCAAGGCCGGTTGATAAATTAGTGGTAAGTTCAGATGGATATAAAAGATAAAACAAGCTGCTGATGGGAGTGTTGAAAATTATAAGGCAAGATTTGTGGCCCGGGGCTTCTCACAGATCGAGGGGGTTGATTATGAAGAAACCTTTGCACCTGTTGCATGGTTTTCTTCCATAAGGATCATCCTTGCTCTCTCAGTGTAGATGGATTGGCACATTCATTAGATAGATGTGAAGACAATATTCCTTAATGGAATCATTGAGGAAGAAGTGTACATTGAGCAGCTTGAAGGATTTGAGATCTTCAGTAGCGAGTTGCATATGTGCAGACTCAAAATAGCACTGTATGGGCTGAAGCAAGCACCCCATGCTTGGTACACTTAGATTGACAGCTATTTCACTGGAATTGGCTTCACCAAGATTGAGACAGATGCAAACCTATACCAGATTGTGGTGGAGGGTAAGATTTTAATCATTTTTCTTTATGTTGATGATTTAATACTAACTGGTGATTATCAGCTAATACACTCATGAAAGGAGGACCTTGAAAATGAGTTTTAGGCGAAGGATATGGGCCTCCTTCACTGTTTACTTGGATTGGAAATATGGTAGCGAGATGGTGAAATGTTTGTGTCTCAAGGCAAGTATGCTAGGGAGATACTTGGGTAAGTTTCACATGGAGGGCTGCAAACCCATGGATACTCCTCTTCGAGGAAACTAGAGGTAAGAGGATGCTACATTGACAGAGGTAGTGGATGCTACTATCTATCTATAGTTGGTGGGTTTGCTCATGTATTTATTTAATGAAAGATTAGACATATGCTATGCGGTGAACTAGCTTAGTCAAGCAACGGTTAAGCCTACCAAGCTCTTTTGGAAGGCAGGCAAGCATGTCCTGAGATATCTCAGGGGCACATCTAAGTATGGCTTATGGCACAGACATACGGATGAGGTGAAGTTGCATGACTTCACAGATGCAGATTAGGCAGGTAGCCCAACGGATAGAAAGAGCACATCAAGAGGGGTTTTCAGTGTCGTATCTACAAATTTTTTTTGGTACAACAGGAAACAGAGATCTATGGCACTCAGTTCAGTGGAAGTGAAATACATGGCAGCAAGTCAAGTTGCATGTGAGGCTATCTAGATGAAGAAGATCCTGGTTGGTTTTTTGGTTCTCATTTAGATCCTATATTGATTCATTGTGATAATCAGAGTTTCATTAAACTCTTGATTAATCCAGTGTTTCATGATAGATCTAAGCATGTAGATATCTGTTATCATCATATCAAAGATTGTGTGCAGCAGAAGATCATGTTGCTTCAGTACATTATTACAGAAGATCAGGATGCAGATATTCTAACGAAGGTGCTCACCAGGAAAAAATTCGAATATTGTAGAGGCAGGATCAGGGTGAAGGATAATCCCTTTCTTGTTGAGAGGGAGTGTTGAGATTCAACAAGATGACGATCCTAGTGAAAATTAAGCACCTTCACTAGGTGGGGCCCGTAGGCTATTTTTAGGTGTATGTCTATTTTTATAATGGTGAGCATGTTATAAAATTAGTAGGAGAATAATTCTAGATGGTTGAGAAAATTCTATCTTTAGATGAGTTTCTATTTTTAGAGATATGGGCAAAGTCTATTTATAGATCACATATATAAAAATAGAATGCATGTCGATTATTATTATCCCTTAATGATTATCAGACAATAAATAATAAATTATTCTCTTGAAGCATATGATTTTAGTTAACTGATGTGGCAAACCAGTTAGCTGAAGGCATTACACATTCCAAGGTTGGATGGTGGGACATGCATAGTGGACTTCGTTGTAACTGATTGTGGCAGAGTTGTAATAGAGTTGGAAGAGTAGTTATGGGATTTTTTATTTATTTTAACTCAGTTAAGTGAGTTAAAATCAATTGTGCTAGTTGTAACTCATGATACACTAGTGAGGGATTAGTGAATTAATTAATTTAATTAATTCACAAGCAGTGTCTCACATGCAACTGAAGAAATACAACTATTAACTACATGCATGTCAGATCCAATGGAGACCCATTGGAGAGATAGGTGAAAGGGTTTGGTTGACTATCAGTTGTGACTATAGTGATGCATTCAATGAATCTACAAACACATTGGAGATGCCAATGAGGATTGCACAGTCAAGGAAGGCAATATTGCATTCATTCAAGGATCTTCTTCAGCATGTATTGCACAGTGGAGGCAGGCTATCAGGAGGCAGTAAATTGGTGCATATGTGAACCAATTTTTGTATGATAGTGTGAGACAATTGTAGATTATACTGAGAGCTCTATGAGAAGAGCTTTGTATGATATTGTTTCATGATCCATTGATATACATAATATATGATAGTTGGGGTTTTTAGCTTTAAGCTTTCTCGGTAAAAACATCTTGTTATGTGCGATTGATTTTTCTTCATGTGTTTTCAATTGGAGATTTAATTTCCACAAAGAATTAAGTAGAAGGATTATGTATTTAACAGTGGATTTAATTGTTAGATCAGGAGAGTCTGGTAATACATCGTAGTATTGTTTAAATTTCTACAAAAATGTCCAAGTTTGCTTAGCCAGAAAGACGGTCCACATAGACATTGAAGTCTTGGATGCTCACTTGGACTATAATATACTCCTTGGGTAGAGTTATATGTACACCATGTCAACCATATCCTCCTCCGTCTTCCACATTATGATGTTCCCCCACGAGGACCGTATCATTATTGTCGACCAATTGATGCATAATGAGAAGCGACCCCTAACAAAAATTGATGTAATTATACCCTATGTAGATACATCCTCGGATGTGCTGTCACGTACCAAGAATATGGCCCCAACCAATTCAAACCATCGTCCGTTCTAGGATCATTCCTAGGAGATCCTCCCATTATGCCTAAATCATCACCTGATGTCACAAAGGCTCCGGTGTGCATGATGTCCACATCAAGTGCCAAAGCTAGTCAGGACATGGATACAAGCAGTAATGACACCGAGTCCTCATCCACAACAACCTCTCTCGCCTACGCCACTTCCCAAACCCCTTTCCTCTACCCCCAAGTCGGTTTCATCTCCCAATAGGTTTAGGAAACAGTGGTGTTACCAAACATATCGTTTGCTATACTTGTTTGGTATCTCATCCCCCCTACAGGGACATGAGCCACACACATCACTTCCATAGGGTTAATGCCCGTCAGTATTGAGGAGGCCCCACCCATCCAAGAAACGATCGAAACCACCCCTGCAAAGGAAAGATCCATTGCAAAACCAGTAGTTACAACTAATAAAAACTTGAAAAGAGGAAATAAGATGGAGACTCCTGCCAGGCAACGAGAATCACCAGTCTGCACCATATGCAACATAATAGGACACCCTACCCATATCTACCCAGAGATGAATGAATGAAAACCACTCCTTGGCTCTGAGATAGAAATCGCGACGCCACATTCCTGTAAAAAGGAACCTCCCACCAAAGGTAAAGGCAAAGCATTGTGTACCAATCACGCATGTGCTATCTACAGCAACTATGGGCACTATACCCATCATTGCCCAGAGATCCCGTGATATAGGGATGCCTTACATGCCATCGAGAAATCCCATCAAGAGGGTCCCTCCACCCAGGCATCCGAAAATGAACCATATACCATATTGTACCTACAAGAGGAACGATAGGCACCAGAAAGACCACGAATCATTCCACCTCCCATCATACGCTACACACTATGTGACGAACGTGGTCACTTCTTCGAAGAGTGTGCAACCCTGGAGCTAATCCATACATGGTATCCTATAGAAAGGATTTACTAGCTTGGATTGTGTGCAACACAATTCACATGTCCTTTGTGCGCCGATAATCACCTTCTGGAAAATTGTCACTATATCCCCCGATTTCGGCTAGCCCTTGCTAGTTTTCACTCAACGATAGTCCGTCTCTCCTAAGAAGATGACATGGATGTGGAATATACGAGAAACTCCATAACCCAAGAGGATGTGACAAGAAGATCCATCCTGTTCTTGTCAGCTGAAAAGCGACCAATAAGGGAACCCCTAGTCTCCCCCAACCGCTCTCTACAGAGAAGACCAACGTGCACATTATGCAAAACATCCAATCATGTGGTCATCACTTGCCCTGATTTAGCAACGTTACGATGTTGGTTCCCTGGCATACCACAAACTAAGCATGATGGGACCCCCATATCTAGGATATCTTTCTTAAAATGTCAAGGCAATCACTGTGAAAAACATTATACTTATATCTCACAAGTTCATCCCACCATTGACATGATTCACACCATAAAGAAGAAATGAGATGATACCCTTAGGCGATTTAGAAAGTACATCACCCCTAGGCTAGAAACCCCACACCCACACGAGTGTGATGGGAAAACTAGGATGACACACCAACCAAGCATGACCCAGGCCAAGCCTAGGATAACATGTGGATTATGCAACCTGAATGACCACCAAGTCAATCAGTGCAGAGAAATGAAGCCCCTTGCAAATTGTTTTCGCACAGTATCTTCTCTGCCACAGAGACTTCTCTCTAACCATGAGAAGATCACGCATACCTATTGCTGGATTTGTTCACACTTTCACCATATGATTAAATGTGCACATATCCCCAAGCTAAGAGTGGAAAGAACACTGTTGAGTCTACACTCCCCCAAAGAGTTAGACTCACCCAAGCCAACAACACAAAAATGGAAGCATAAGACATCTTTTTGTACAACAGATCCTTTCCAAGCGTCCACGTCAGGGACGACGAGTACTATTGATTCCCATAAAATATACTCAGTTGGAACAATGGTACCATGCACCATCTGCACTGGCCAAAACCACACTCCAGAAGTATGCCCACTAATGGAAACATTCAAGCACCTCTGCAGCAAGAAAAATTTCCAACCACAGGAAATTGACCATCTTAGCGGGGAACCCAACCTTGCGCTTACACAAACTCCCATCACAGAGATACTTCCCCCATCGAACGTCGATGACACGATTCACCATATATGATTTGTATCATCGCATATCAGACATAGGATTGCAGCTACCCCCACATCCCAGGATTTCCACCTTATTCCTGTCGCAAAATATCAAGGTACCTTGTGCTTTTGCATTAATTTCAGTGAGATCCCAAATTTACATGCCACCATCAAACTCCTTGATGATAGCCAGCCTCCTGAAAAACGCCTAGTACAACTAGAATTCGTTGACGAAAGTCGACGATAGTCGCTGCAACACAACGAGGCCCATAAGAAAAGGTTAAAAGCATCATTTGACTGCCATATCAAACCTCGCTCATTCACCGAGGGAGAACTAGTCCTCCACTATGATGTTGTGAAAGAACCTCTAGGGCTAGGAAAGTTCTAAACCTTGTGGAAAGGACCTTACATCATTAAACATTGCCTCTGAAAGAGGGCATACATCTTGATGGAACCAGATGGGACACACCTTAGCAACCCCGTCAATGGCCTTTACCTCAAAAAATTTTACCCATAATTGCCAAGATGGCCCTCCCCTAGAGTGAACGTACACAAACCTAACCACTATAAATTTTTGACCAAAAGACTTATTAAAAAATGTGCTCAAAGTGCTGCCATGGATCACCAACCTGAACCTTATTTCAGATTTGCTGACGGAGCATCAAGATGGTCTCAAAGTTTAGTCGCAGCTGCCTGGGTCATCTATCACCTTGACCGATCACCACTCTACACAAACAATGTGTGCATCGGTTCAACAACAATCAATCAGGCAAAATATGATGCCGTAATCAGACTTATGTGTGACACCCTCCATCAGGGCATACGCCATATGCATGTCTACCTTGATTCCTAGTTATTAGTGTCGCAGTTAAACGAAAGATTTGAGACAAGAGATACACATCTATTTAGAAAATGTTTGCGTGCAAAAAGATTAAGCAGACAATTTGATTATATTACATTTACACATGTACCAAGGAGTCAAAACTGAGCAACTGATCTCATATCTAACAATATCCTAAACTATAATGCATCTCGAATAAACCATCATACATAAAAACCAAACACATAGATATCCATTAGCATAACATTATCCATAAACCGAAATAGGTGCCACAACATGTATAGCCACCAAAAATATCTCTCATATATATATCATGGTGTATGTGTCTGAGTACAAAAAATGGTGTTGCTGACCCGTCGGCCAGCCCAAATATACACAAACAATTCGTCAAAAAATAGGGGAAGCATCCTCATAATGGGTTCTTTCCCCGTGTACAAGTATACTCTAGGGTGGTGCTCCCTCAAGAGGGGCACCTAGACCCAAAACTACTCTCGATACCACCATTGGAGTTGCTGTCACAATCAAGACTACCACTTGACATAAAATAGGCCGATAGGCACTCTCCTGAGCCATCACCGTCTCTAGCCAGACCTCCTCGAGATCATCCATAAAATCTTGAGAAGGAATCCCCTGAGTCAAGTGGTCCACTCGACCCTAGACATCCTCTAAAACTAACACCCAAGCATTCAGTTTAGCATTGCAAGTCTCCGCTACATCTGCATGTGTCGCCTTTGCATTGGCACGAGCTCGCTCGACTGCAGCCAGAAGGGCCATTGCCACCACCTGGTCCACCACCAGGTCCTCTAGCAGCATCTCCTCCTTGACCTCCAAGGCCGCCCCAAGGCCTCCAAAGAGGATCGTGGCTGACCAATCGAGCCACGGGACAACCCACCTTTCCAACATCTGCAAGAGTAACCAAAACTATGTCAGTGTCACCATCAAAACACATAAGCACATATATACTCAAATAAATGAAGAAACATAAAAACATACCTGTTGGCCCCCAAGCATAACCAGGAGGGAGACCCATCTCTGGATCCCCCCAGAAGTCCATCATGAGATATGGGAATGGCAAGAAAATTTGGGGGTTCACCTCGAATCAGGCCTCTGTCGTGGTGTTCCAGTAATGCCCCACAATGCCCCCACAACCTTGTGTCATCACTGGAGCCCACCTCCTCATACAAGGCTCCCATGGCCCCTAGGAGGCACCACCACCACTGGTATCAGCATCACTACCCTCTCATAAATAATGCTACATAAAATGTTGGTGTACACAAACAAATTTGATCCATTGCGGACCTTTTTGAGCTGCATCAACAGCCCATCATAGAAAAAATGGGAAAAATCATAGAAGTACCCAGCCCTCAATCAGTGCAAGACTCCAACCTATGGGCTAGATGCCCGATGTGGAGCTGACGACCTTGCGAGTCGCACAATCACTACCAGGGAACACAACTCGGCCAAATATGTCACTGATGCAATGTTGATGCACCCCTCCATAAGGGGCACCCCACCACAATGACACCTCTGGAACCTCTCCAAATCCACTCTCCCAGAAGGGAGTGGATACCTCAGTGCCTCACCATGAGGCATTAACCTGGTAACAAAATATACATCTATCTCAGGACGGATGGCCAGGTTAGTCCCATGCAACATAAGCATGTTGCGCCTTCTGCGCCAATGCTAGATCAAGTAACGAAGTAATCGGTCCTGTGATCGAAGAAACTCGTTTTCTGTGAAATTTAGGAACCTCCATTGCACCAGCTGATAGTGCACCCTGGCATCAGCAGCCAATGCAGTACAGAGTTCGGGCCAATCCTTCTCCCTCCACAACAACTTGTCATCCAAATAGTTACCCATCAGCAACAGAAAAACATCAAAAATAAGAAAAAACTTAGAAATTTTTTGCCTTGGCCTTTTGTACGCCTGTCCCTTAGACAGGGGTGCTAAGGGCGTGCCTATATTTTCCACAGGAACATTTAGGGCATGCCAAAGAAGGGGAATAGAGCGCTTAAAGTGCACATGTCCCTGGAAAATGCGCACAGAGGGTGCGCTTTTGCCCTGATCGCCCGCGCAATATAAGGAAAAAAATCACCCAGAATCCATACAAACCAAATTTGTATGGATCCTGGCACCATCAGATTGAAAAAATTAAAGTGCAGGATGTCATGGAGGTTACCTGGGCATGATATTGCTAATCCCTGGTGCTCAAGCTGACCTCAATTGTAAGAACAGCTATTCAGAAGCCTTTGACCTCTCAAGACCTCAACAAGTACAAATGAATTGAATTAGGGCCATATTCACCTATACATCACCCTTTTCAAAAACTTTGGAGGATCATAATGAGAGATCAGAAGGTCTGTTCTCCGAACCGGAAGCTGCACTGTGATCAGCACTCCATAACGAACAGAGGCGATGCCACACAATTGCACACCTGAAAAAATAAATTTTCAGCGCCGGCAGGTATTTCCTCTCTCATCTTTTTTTAAAGCTCATGACTTCAATAATATTTGCAAGAAGATGCTTTCACTTGAGGTTAGTGTTTTTGCAGGAAGAGCTCACAAACCATTCACATATCCATCCACCGAAATTTCTAGAGTAGGTATCATTCTTTTCCCATCATGATAGAGTCCCGTTAGAGTCGATATCTTCATCCCTCTCGTCGTAGATCAAAATCTCTTTTGTTGCATTTCATTTTAGGTGTCTCATTTAGTTCAGTCATCTGCATTCCATTAGGAGCATGGATCATCTAACGGAAGGGTCTTTTCTCTCATATCCCTCATGTCTTGTACCTGCTAGCTCAGGTCTGTTCATCAAAGTTCATCAAAATCAATTTTACATTCATTTATAGTCTTGTTTGGTATTTTGGTTAGAAAAGAGTCATTTTAGGGTTTTAAACCTCATTAGGTCTAGGGTTTCGTCTTCAAAATGTATAAGAATGCCAACAGACACATGAGGAAGGTTCGAATAAGTTTTTATTTCAAAAATTTCATCGTCATAATGCTAGATCATGACTTTTCTTCAAAACTCTGTTTTGAAGAAAAATCGTCAATTTTGTCTTTTGTAATTAATGACATGTAATTTTCAAAGTCTTTTCAGTTGTGAAATTCTTTAGGCGGAGCCCTGGTCACCTTTTCCAAATTTCATGCCAGCTATCCCTGCAAAAAATAGACAAAAGATTCATCATCAGTCCCAAAAACCAAAGGAAACAAGAAAAACAGAGTTTATATTAAAAAGTGCAAAGTGCCAAAGTTCAAACATAAGAAAGTGGGTTATTTCAAAACAAAAATCAAAGTCCATGGCCATAAAATATATTTTGGTGTTTAAACATTTCATTTGCACGCAAGGGTTATCAAAGAGCAGAGAAAAATCGTGGAGGAGAGCGAAATTGAGTTTGGAGGCCGAACTATTAGTGAAGTTTACAGCTTCTTTCGCCACTGGTGGAGGTCACAGATATGCCAAGCGCGGCGCATAGAGCCGCCCACCACTGTTATTTTGAATTAGTGCGGTGCTAGGCATGGCGCACTGGGTTGTGCGCGCGGCACATTTTCCCGAAACAAAAATTCGTTCCCATCTCTCACTCAAATTTCAAAATGAATCCGCCTCCTATGATTCAAGCAAGTTGGTGAGACTTTGAAACTGCTATTAGCCAATGTTTGGGTTTGTTTGGAAAGGAAATATGAGAGTTTGAATGTTGAAAACATAAACCCTATCACCTTGTTAAAATTTTCTCCTTAGGGTTTTGGATTTCAGGTTTTAAAATTTGATTTTGGTGCCAAGTACTCCAACTCCATTCCCCACCTGTGGTTCCTTTCCCCTCACTGTCACACTATTATTATAGTCCCGCACCTATTCCCTTATATCCCAAGTCATTTCCCATCATTTTCCTTTTCGCATTTCATTTGTAAAAAATTCCCAAAACCCCAAGTTTACCAAATAGTCAGTGGTTGTCCCTACACTCTAATATCACTTTATTGAAGTTCATTGTCACCACTGTCCTACTTTTCTCCACATTCCCTTCCCTTTGACACATATTTGGCAATTGAAACAAAGCACCAAATTCTCATTTTCATCCCATACAAGCCAAACATAGACCTTGAAACACCATGGAGATAGACACTGATACATCATATGACAGAGATAGTGATTCTACCACTGAGCTACATGCACCGAGAAGGCCTCGTAAAGGTGGCAAACATGTGAGAGAAGAGCCCACCTCATTGACTCAATTGCAGGCTT
Source organism: Pinus albicaulis (assembly GCA_034641835.2). Lineage (NCBI taxonomy): Eukaryota > Viridiplantae > Streptophyta > Pinopsida > Pinales > Pinaceae > Pinus > Pinus albicaulis. The sequence goes on from JAXQQM020058687.1 coordinate 160,902, forward strand.
GCCCACTTTCCATGGCATGTTTTCGTGAGCAGTCATGCTATCAGTATTGTGAGATGATTGCTAGGATTCATCATCATCAGGAGTTGGCTCGTTTGTTTGTATTGCATTTGCATGATGGTCAGGTAACTCTTGCTGGTGTAAATTTCACTTTGACACCGGAAACCATCTCTCAAGCAACTGGAATACCGAATGTGGGTGAACAGTGGAACAAAAGACAGTAGGTGGACAGAGTGCATTATGAACCATACATCAGGCCTAGCTATGTGAGACAGCTCAGCAGGGTGTTCCCATTCTGGTTCCTAAAGGAATCCTATGCGCCTTTGATGAAACTTATTATCAGATACTTCAGTTGTGAGGGCCGGTTCTCACGCCTCTATGCCTACCACATCAGGTTATTGATGCATTTCACTAGAGTGAGGATGATGAACATACCTTATTTCATGTGCCGCAACATCGAGCGAATGACCACTCTTGTGCAGAAGAAGACTCCCGAGCAGCAGTACAACAGTATTTATCACTATGCACTCATCAAGATTGTTGTTGTACATCAGCTTGGATTGCAAGGTATTGCGTGGGAGGATTTCATTTCCCATGACTTTTTCACAGCTCCTCAGGTTCCTCTGGAGGTTTTCCACGATGCAGGTGAACCTTCACATCAGCCTGAAGGTCACAAGATAGAGCCTATCAATGTGCCAGTCTTTGTTACTTATCAGAGAGGCACCGGAGTGTTATTTGCAGCAGCTCGACGAGTACTATCTCCACCCGGGGTGGAAGGGGTCTCGTTGCCGTCATCAGCAGCATAGGTACAGGTACAGGACAGAGGTAAGAGGCCTATGCAATATGAGGGCCCTTCAGGAGGCCAGGATACTGATTTCATATTGATTGATGAGGATTTGAGCTCTCCAAGCTCAAAGTTGAGAGAGATCATTCAGGAGAAGAAGGCGGAAATTGACATCTTGACCAACAAATTGAAAAGAGCTCAATGGATCATAAACTATCTGGAGCAGCAGAACAAATAGTTGGAGGATCAACAGACAATCGTGGATTTGCAAAACATCTGTGAGAACCGGCAAGCTGCCCGAAGAAGCCAAACCAAGATGACACCCATTGAGCGGGAGATTGAGGCTGATAGAGAGGCTTGCCTTGAGAGGGTCAACATTCATCTTGAGAAGCTATTGGAGAAGGAAAACAAGGAAAAGAACATGCTCAGACACATGAAGAACCACTATTGGGCACGAAATCATGTTTGCAAAGCAAGGATCAAAATCCTGAAGGCAAGGCTAAGGAGGGCACTAAAGCGTCGCAAAAGGCATGATAGGCTCCAAATTTTGGCCGAAGCTTCTTTGGCCCAGCATAGTGCTTGATGGTGGACATTCAGCCCAAATTTCAAGAAATTTGGGAAAATTTTTGTCAATTTTGAATTTTTGGGCCTAAACACAGATTTTCCTACCCGACGCGTAGCGCCACTTGGCGCGCGCTTATAATTGGCAGTTATTCTGGAGGAAAATTTTTCATTTCTGGATTTTTCATCAAAATTTATGCATGCCTATGGATTACCTAAGGATTTTGACAAGTTTTGGGTTGCCTAAAGGGTCAAAAACACCCTAAAAATGGCCTTTCTGCCACTTTTTGCACACACAGGAAGTAGTGTTGGGAGATTTGATTTTTGGAGGAGCAAATGGAAACCAAATCTATAAATTCCACTTGGGTTGGAAAGTAGACAGGTAGGGATTTCCAACGAGCTATCCTACACTTAATTTGGACTTCGGGAAGGCCCTCAAAATCAGCCTCAAACTTGTGCTATGCATAGAGATTTCAGGCTCGGCCCATAGGGAAATTTGGCCTATTTTTCACTCAACAGCTCAGAATTTCGCCTAGTTTTGGCTAGTTTGACTTTTTCATGTAAGTCTTGATGTAACTTGATGTAATTTCATGACTTTGATGTAATTTTGGCACATTTTTACTCATCTTAGTAGATTCATTCACCAAAAATTGAAATATAAGTGAATGAATCAGTTTCCTATCATATAGAGGCAAGTTGTTTCATTGCCTATTTTCCAGTTCCTAGTTTAGATATGGTTGAAACAGCTCCTAGAATGATGAGCTCGACCCATAGAGGCATGGGAATGAGTTAGGCTTGTCTATATCATGTAATTCATCAGTCATTTTCAGGGTTGGACACTTGGGATTGCTTGGCACTTCATTGTACATTTCATCTCTGCAATTTTGGCAAAGGAATAGACCAGGGTTTGTAGCACTCTTTGGGATCCTTGTGGCTCTGTGTTTTGATGGTGTTTTTCTCTATGTAATTTTAAGTTCACTGATGTTTATGTGTATCATTTCCCTTCTCCTTTCTTCTTAAATTAAACAAATGAGTGATAAAGGTGGAATTCATTAGCTTGCTTTGCTCTGCCTTCAGTTTTGTTTAATTTTCCATGTTTTCATCTGTTTGAAGAGGATTATTGAAAGCCTCTTGCCCTCTTCAGCTCCTCACCGGTCTGAACCATCCATTCATTCAATCTAAAGCATCAAAACAATTTCCTTCCTTGCCCCAATCAGAACTCTGCAAAAAACTAGGCCTCATCCCCGAACCCAAAACTGCCTTTCCCTTGATTCCAACAAAAACCCCCAAAATCAAAATCAAATCCTTTCACCTATATACCTAGCCTAAAATTAGCCTTTATTTCAAGTCATCTCAAGCCCGATTGATTATCTTTGTTGAGATTGACCTCGGAGAGAGCCCTCTCCTGATCTGGTAGGGCTAGCTACCAGACTAAGCGTGGTTTGATGTTACCCTGAACCCTGCCTTCTTTTAGCCTGAGGTAGATTTAGGCAATAACATAGTGGCGACCATACTGGGGAATCATATGGTTTGCTTGTTGGTGTTATTTGTTTTCTAAGCTACAGACGGAGCCTGAAGTTATGCCAGGTAGCCTTCGAAACGCTCTTGCTTTGCATCAGCGAAAGTAGATAAACGCTGCTTTAGTTAATCTCTGGTCTAGCTTGTAAACGTGACACTTGACTTGTAAATTTCCCCAGTACATCAGATCGTTCTGGACTTTTGGGTGATGAGTCTAGAATTTGATAGGTTGAACAAGTTGGTTTTGTCCCTTTGATTTTTGAAAATAATTCAACACACTAGCTTCCAGAAGACATACTAGAGAAAATCCGGATCCCGATCCACCTCCAGTGTATGAAAATCCCAATTTGATTTCAAGAATCCTTCGTCGAGAAAGTCTTGTGATTCCTCTTTTCAAATCTCATTCATGTCCTGCTGTGTTTGAATACCTTGAAGATATTGAATTTGATAAACAATTTGAGTTGTCGTTGTTTGAGACGAAGTCTGAAAGTGCTATTGGTTCTACTGTCATAAATCCAGAGTTTATCAAGTATCTTGAAATTGAACAGGCTAATAGATCCATTGACAGTTACATATTGAATATTCAAAACTCCATTGTGGCAACAAACATTCCTGAGTTCATAGAGTCTACATCTGAAACTCTTGGGCCATCGGCAGTTACATCTAGTTCACAAGTTCCTACTGAGCCTCTGTTCATTCCTACCATTCCTGTACAACCTTCTATCCTTGATCAACAATCTGCAGTAGTATCGCCTCCATCTATATCACATACACCTCATACATCTACTGCTCCTACTCCTCCTATATCTCTGAGACCGGTTATAAATCCACCAAGAGCAATGGCTGCCAGATTCGCACCCCTTGTGTTGCCTCAAAACTTGGATGCCATGCTCGCTAATTATCAAAGTAAAATCCCATTGTTTGATGGCACTCCTCAAAGTGTCACTGCTCAGAAACATATTGATAGAATGGCAGACTTCTTCGATCTTCATGAAATTGATGCAGAAAATGTGACCATGAGATTATTTGTGCAAACTTTTGGAGGTGAAGTAAGAAAGTGGTTCAGAGCTTTGCAGCCTAGAAGTATTGTTACGTTGGCTGAGCTTCAGAGACAATTCTTGGATCGGTGGGAAGTAAAGAAAGATCCTCTTCAGATCACTTCTGAATATACAAAGATCAAGCGCAACATAGGTGAGTCAGTCCAAGACTATTGTATTAGATTCAATGCGGTTTACAATGCAATTCCCGATGATTTAAGGCCATCTAGGAATCAAACACAATCAAAACTCTCATTTATATACCTAGCCCAAAATAACTTTTATTTCAAGTCATCTCAAGCCCTATTGATTATCTTTGTTGAGATTGACCCGAGAGAGCCCTCTCGTCTCCGGTAGGGCTAGATGTTACTCCCGAACTCTTAATTCCTTCAGCCTACAGATTTGCGAAATAAAAAGTCCCAGAAAACTCTGCATATCCTGACATCATTTCTCCATTAGAAATCAACCATAGGTTCCATATATCTGACCATGTTTATCATCACCTCACCTTGCACATGATAAACATCCTCGTTGCTCAGTAGAGCCTCCCCTCCATGGCGCTCATCACCCACAGTAGACCACATATCACAGCAGAATGACAACATGGCCATACCACTTGAGTCCTTGAAGCACCTCATGCCCACCCATCCACCATACATAAGGTCAATTTTTACCATACATGCTAAAATCCCTTTCCCGGACCGTCAGGTTGTACAAGCAAATCAAAAGCGCACTATCGTTCCTTGCATTTGGCCCACCATACCTCCACCAGCATAATCCCATCTACGATACTTTGTCATTTGCTTCATCAACCGCACACATAAGACCAGCCAATGGGGCCCCCACCCTCAGCAAAACACCTGCCTCACAACATCAGTGAGTGAACACTTTCATGTTTTTGGGCACCCATCTCTATGTTTTGTACAAACCAAACCCCATATTTTATTATTTTGGTAAGTATACAAAGACCACAAACAGTGCACTACATCCCCCACCCTCTCATTCATCTTTTCTCCCATGGCAGCAGTCCCTGAACACCCTTGGTCAGAGTATTACACCCTCACGCACAAGTCAGTAGGGGTCCCGTGATTTGGATGATTGGCAAGCCAAATGACAGTGTAACATCAAACCAATCTTTGGAGCCCAAGGACCTAGCCTTCCTGGACTCAGAGAGGGCTCTCTCTATTTGTGTAAGGGATATTTGTGTGTTTGCTTATTGTGTTCTGATTTTAGGCTAGTTATGAAGTGGGTTTTTGGTTTTGGTTTTTAGGTTGTGAGGGATGAACTGATCAAAGACATAAGATAGGTAAAAATATGTTAGATCAACTGGGATATGGGGTCGAAAAGGTCAAGAAAGCTTTCAGATGGTGATACAAGGTTGTTGAAGGGCCGATTTGATTCGAGGTAAAATGGATCTTTGGGAAAAATGGAGTGAGATGGACATCAAGTTTGTGAATAACAAAGGATTTCAAGCACAAATAGTTTAATAGCTGACATAAACATGGTAGGGCAAACCATTAATCATGAGAAATGTAACTATAAGCTAATCAATGCATAGAAATAAACATTCAAGCCATGCATAGAGATATATAACTCTCTAACTTTAGGAAATGGCTATCAGACTTTGGGGAAATACATTTAAGACAGACAAACAACTCAAATCACTATGTCGGAATGCCTAAACACAGTACTTCAAGCTATTGGGCACTTTGAAAACAATATTGCATAGTCTTAGGGAAAGGGCAAGATCAAAACAAGACCTCCTTGGCTCAACAAATGACAATCTAATCAGTCAAAGAGAAGTTTCATAGGTGGAACTATGGCTAGCCATGAGTAAGCAGGGCATACCGTAAATCATACTTACCATGCATAAAACCATGAATGAAACAAGAAAACAATATTCTTAAGTTATTAAAGAGCAATCAAGAATTCTTTAATGTGACTAAGAATGAAGAAAACATGGAAGCTATAAAGAAACAGGAAATTTGAGGTGCCTCCAAGGGCATGTCTCAAATTTGTTCTCTATTGTCCTATAGCAAGCAAGAACATGGATTTATGAATGAAAACTAAGAAACAAAATAGAGAGAGAGACACTATACCATTCTACCAAGTCATGGAATCCAACAACAATCCTCTTTCATCATCCAAGAACATCCAAGAGACTATCCAAAAGCATAAGACAAGTATTTCTTCCAAAGCTTATATGACCATATATTGCTTCTATTCATCAAGTTCAGCCTTGTTTACAATGAAAGCCTTTGGAATATATAGGCCAAAGTGAGGAAAACCTCTTAGTTCAACTTGCAATCTCATTGGCCTATCCAAAATATCTAATTTTGTCCTTGAGGATTTGCAAAGCCCAAGGCACAAAATATCTAATAAAATATCTAAAAAATGCTAAAAAAAGGAAATATATTGACTTTTCATAACTTATCATGTACAAAAATAGCTAAACGCACATGAAGAAAAGTCACTTTTGAAAGGTTCAATTTTTACAAAAATACTCAAAAAATACATCAACAAAAGGTCCCCTGACTTGCCGGCAAATTTTGGAGGCCTTCCCGATGTCAAAACAAGGCCCACGATGGCTCGTTGGAAAGCTATGAGTGTCTACTTTCTGAAAATGTTTAGTTTTCTCCCAAATAACCACTAAAAGTTCTCCAAAAATAGACCTATGTGTAAAAAAACCAAAAAAAAAAAAAGGCCTTGCTGATAAACGGGGCAGAGTGTAGAAAAAACGAGTGTTTTTCGCCATTTTGGGAGGAGAAAATGATCTTCAATTGTTCTGAAAATCGATCAGTATGTGCCCCCGAAATTATCGCATCCAATGATACCATTTTCATCCTTTGAGGAGGCCCCAAACTGAAATGGCGATGCCCATGAGTTTTGGCCAAAAACCCAAAAATGATAAAAAACCAAAATTTGTCGAATTTCGCCCAAACTTGGCGAGCATGACCCTCAAGGGTTTTCAGAAACATGTTGTGAAGCTGAGGCCAAAATTTGGAGCCTTGAGGTTTCTTTCCTCAATTTTGGTACCGGGCGCTTCCCTTTAGCCTCCTTGAGTTTTTCCTGAACAGCCTTCAACTTCTGCCAAGCAAACTGATTGAGCTTTTTATAATGCCCGGTCATCCTCCATTGAAGGTCCAAGTCCCTATTTTCCTTCTCCAATTTCTTCTCCAAGTGATCATTAACTCTCTCAAGCCATGCTTCCCGATTGTTCTCTATCTCTTGTTCGAACAATGTAGTGAGAGGGGTAGATTGGAGAAGGGCATCTTCTTCTTCCTTTTGTTTCTCAAGGGCCTTTTTGAGCCCCATGGTTCTTGGCCTCTTTCGCCTGGGCTGATCTTCGCCTTCGCTCTCATCGAACTCACCCATGAGTTCTTCCAATCTCACTTGTGCTTTGGAGGCCTCCTTTTTGTATTTGATGGCTCGTGTCTCATATACATCCATATGGACACTCATCTGCTTGTTTTGAACTTGCAAAAAGTGATTGAAGTTCCTAGCCCTATCAAGATCAGTCCTCAAAGCATCAATTTGGCTTTCTCTATGGATCAAGAGATTTTCAAGGATCCGGGCTTCATTATCACTATCATCACTTTGGATTTGGATGATGTCGAATTCCCTTTCCTGTTCATGACTGCTTTCTTCCTTGTCCTTCCCTTTTCTTTGGGTGGCTCTTTTAGTCTTCTTCCTCTTGGGAAATTCGACTATGGGCTTCTTGGGAAATTTTCTCTTGCTTTGGAGGGCTCCGTTCGCTCAAATTAGTGTTCCTAAATTGAAGTCATAAATTGTCAACCAGGGCTAGTAAACTGTTGAAGTGAAGTGCACTATATGTGCCTAGGTATCTGTTTCCTACTTCGTTTTGTTTAGTGTTTTTGGTTTTTTGTATTTATTCTAAGAGGAAAAGAACTAAGTTGTTGGCAAAGGGAAGTTATTGGTCACACTAAAACAGAGAAAAATCTATTCTAAACTATGTATAGCACCTAAGAACAGAAAATGCTAATTCACAGATTACAAAACTTGACAAGAAAAAAATAACTCATAACATGAACTCAGTCCAATTCATTTCATTAGAAGTATGTTGGAACAACTTGAGAAAAGGATAAGTTTAATGCAATGAGGTTCTTATAAGTAAACAACAACTTACAATATCACAGAGAAAATCTCATCCATGGTTAGAAATTTGTTGGAACACATTTGGAAAAGATTATCTGCAACATAGTAAGGAACCCTACTCTAAATTAACTTATGACACTAAAATTAATCCATTCTGCAACTCAAAATGTCACTATTAAGCCTCATTCAAGGGTTAGAAATCTTTTGGAATAGTTTTGGAAAAAAGACAAGTTTGTAAAATTATGAGAAATTGCAGAACAGTCAAGACTTCAAAATGACATTACCAATTCTTGTTCCTATGATAATGATGTATTAGCAGAGATTAAGAACAAGAGTAGTTTGTAAATAATGAAGGCCTTTAAGTCTAATGTAACAGAACTAGAATACAACTAGCTAATAAAACTTAAAATACATTAAACAAAACCGAACTAATATGCAATTAACCTCCGAAATACTATAGCTGAACTAAAATGCAATTAATCTCTGAAATACTACAGTTCTATCTCATTCAGTGTTAGTGATATTTTGGAACAATTCATAAGAACAAGACTGGCTGTAACATTCGATGTAAGTGAGCATAAAACATAAAGTTCAGAAAACTACCTAAATTAGGAACGAAACAGAGCTAAAGTTACTTATCTAAACAATATGCACAAAGCCTCTCGGGTAGTAGGGGCTCTCTACCACCGGATTAGCACATGAATCTCCTCAATATTGCTTCAGATCATGTATTAAAGTTGTTCTTCTTTCATTAAAGGAAAACGCTTCCAAAAACAGAGTATTACGGTCTTGGACAACTTAACAATAAAACATCAACTAACTAACTATCTCTCGGTTTCCCGAGTTATTCTTATAAGAGAAATACATAACTGCCCTAGAGAAGAAATAGGGATAAGTTTCTTTTTCAATTAAAATCAAATTATAACTCTTGTGGAGGCCTCGTACTTTGCTGAAGACATCTGTAGAGTCCTTGTCCTGGTAGGAATCTACTTCTTAGTTTGGGTTTCCTCCACGTGCATAACCACTTGCAGATTTTTGCTCAGACTTCGTAGAGAGAAAGGAATGATGTAGGTGAGTTCTGGAATTCAACCATATGCATTTTTCCTTTAAGTGACACCTGTAACCTGTGTGAACATGAAGATAGCTGCGGAATAGGCGACTAGCTATAGAATGGCCGCATTCTGTAGCTAAGTCTAGTAAAAAATTACTACAACAACAAGACCACAAAATTTTAGTAAGTCAGTTATTGTATGCATTCCTAAAGTGACTTTAATCAATCCTATTGATATTTTAAGCCTATAATTGATAAAGGAAAAAGGAAATGAAGTGAAATTTGGTGAAAGAAAAGGACATCTTTGGGGCTCAACGGCCCTAGTCACATTTGTAGTTACAACTCTAGGCACCATTTTCCTTGATGTTCGGGGCTTGGCCACTTTCAGAGAAGAGAGCATGGCCCCTTGCCTAGGAGAGGCAGCTAGCACATGCTCCATGGGCTCTTTACCCTTGTCACTTTGCTCCTCATTTTTGCCACTGTCTTGGATTTCTTCATGGATGCCTTGGCTATCCTTTTGCATTTCCTTTTGAGGGCTGTCCTCCTCACTGCGTTGCACCTGTTTATCTTGATGCCCCTCTTCTTCATCAGGTTGTTGTTCCTTCTTATGAGGCTGTTGTTCATCATTATGAGGCTGTTGTTCATCATGCTGTGGCTGTCCCTGTTCATCATGAGACTGCTCACCCTCATTGTGTTGCACATCTTCATGCTGCTGCCCTTCATCATTTTCAGGAGTCTGCTATTCTGCCCCACTATGATGCTGCTCATCATCCCCTTGTTGTTTTGCCTCACCATGCTGCTGCTCATCATCACTTTCTTCTTCTTGCTCATGCTCTTCTTCCTCATCATGCTCATGCTCTTCTCCCTCTTCCTGCTCATGCTCTTCTCCCTCTTCCTGCTCTTTTGTTTTTTCTATGGTAAACTTGAGCTTCTTGGGAATAGGTTTGCTAGAAGAAGGCGAAGGATGGTGAGTAGGAGGTGTAGGAGATATATGAACTGGAGGGACAATGGAGAAATATGGATGGGTGATGAAAGTATCCCAAGAGACCTCCCTCTTCTCAAGCTAATGAAGAATGATGACTTTGATGAGGGAGTGATGGAAGAGGCAGGCTATCTGCTGAGAAGGAGGCTTTTTCTAAATAGTGGAGGCCATTTTCTCAAGACTTCTGTGTAGGAAGAAAGGGAGATTTAGCAATTTTTCCCTCGTGAAATGCATGAGAAATCGAATGTGATAGGCATAGACTCGAGAGAATCTTCCCTCACAAGTGAAGTATTTCATGATGATCTTCATGAGGGGGGTGTAGCTAGTCAAAAGATATGAGAAGGGGAAAATGGATGGACATGAATCTCTGTGCTCAGGCTTCAGAAAGGGCTTGTATTCTTCTGAGTCCATGTGGCTTTGTTTAAACCACTTCTCCCTGATATAAGGGATTTTAGTGGCCTTGGAGATGGACCTTGGAGAGAATTTGAAATCTAGGCCTGCCAACTGAAAATGCTTCTCTCGAAACCTCAAAGCACAAAGGTGAGTTAAAGGGGAAAAGCTCTTCACCTCTTGCACTCTTTGGCAAAAATCTAGACACCCAACCTCATGGAAATTAAAAAAGACTGATGGGTGGGCATTCACTTCTTCAGTGGAAACAGGCTCAAATCTCTTGTGCGGACCACTCCTACTGTCTTGCTTGGGAGGCATCTTGTTTTGAATGTTCTCTGCAACACTAAGCTATCTCAAATGGCCTTTGGAAAGTTTTTCTCAAGCACACACCTTTTTCCTGCCTATCAGTCATTGTTTGACCAAGACAATTGCTTGAAATGCTTTGTGAAATATCCTCCCAACACCAACCTTCTGCTCCTTACAAATCATTGTTTTGTCTCTTTTTATGTCACTCAACAAATAGTTATCAAATAAAAAGGTACACACAGTCAAATGATTACTGTGTTTGGGTATGGTCACAAAGATCTTTTGTCTTTTGGTATAAGCAAGACAGCCTTGTAAAAAAAAACAAAACACCCCTCCCAATTAAAAACACTCCTCTTGTATTTCACTGTTTCACATGCACAGGTAGACAAGAACACTTTCAAATTGATTTAACAGCTTCACTCACCATATTCTGTTTCATGGATCAAAGGAGGCAACACTGGTTTTGCTTTTTACCACACAGAGAGGACTTTTGAAAGTGACAAAACATTCATGCATGATCACTGTTGTTAAATTAGGCTCACTGTTTCACCTTAGGAACACTGTTTTTTCCTTTCAAATACTGCCTCCACCTTATAACATTGTTTTTACCTTACACTTGGCTGACAGAGGTTATGGTTTATCACTGTTTTGAGGGTAGCTTTAGGCCTGTTGAAACTAATATGAGCACTCCACTATAACAAACTTTGTCAATGTTTTTAACCAATCACCTTGATTTTCCTACCAAGACCTCCATTTTTTAATCACCATTTGGTCTTGAAATCATGGCAACAATTACCCATTTAAAAACTCGAATACACCAAGGAGGCAAATAAAAAATACCTCGAAGATGGATTGTGGCCTTTGCTTGAAGAGTTGAGCAGCTTCAAGACCCTTTTGGAGACGTTTTGACTGTTCAAACATGCGCGGCACGTTCAAAAGGATAAGCGCCGCACAGCAACAGGGGTGTCGGGTCAGCCTTCAGGCAGTTGTGACCGGCGCCTACAGGCGCACCGCGCAATAATACAATGCCTTTGTAAATTTTCTCCTGAACGCGCCGCGCGTTTTCCCAGGCGCGCCGCGCAGTCTAAAACATCCAAAAATTTGCAACTTCTCTTGAAATTTCTCATTTCGATCAGAGAGTAGTCAGAGAGATGTGTTGCTCGTGTTTTTTGAATTGCCAATAGGCCCTGCAACAGTCTTCAACTCCCTTTTGAAAGTGAAAAATTCAAAGTCCTTTTTATATTTGCTTGGTGAGGGTTTTGAAAACCTTTGAAAAGGCTTTCGGGTTTAAACAAAACATGAAGCACATGTCCTTTTAAAACATAACCGAGACTCATTTTTACTCAAATAAATGACACAGTGGCAAGAACCACTTCTTTTACATGCATGACTTCTTTTTGAAGTAAAGAAGCCCTTTTAAGAGTCAAAAACTCTCCACTGTTTCTCATTAAGGAATGAAACTTTGTTTTCTTTGTTGATATCTGTATTGTAGAAGAAAACTCTGCTCCGAGCCATGTGAATGACTGTAGATGTGCCTTTTGAATCATACTGCTTTTTGACTGGGGGAAAAACTTAGCTGCATTTTCCTGGGTTTTACAAACATTTGCTCATAAAAAATAAGATCCTCTAAAGGCTTCTCCTGCACTTATTTGCAACAGCTAAGTATCTTCATATGTCTCAAAGTCCTTTGTTTGTGACAGCATCATGTTTCATTTCTTCTAGTATTTCTCTTGAAATTGAAACACTTGCCATATCCTTTTTCCCACCTCCTGTCTCTGTGTTGTTCATTTGCAAAATCCCCTTGAGAAAACAAAGCTTAGGTTACCTCTTTGTCACTTTTGACAAGTTTTGAAAAAGATCTTCATGAATAGGAAAAGCAAAACCTTTTTGAATATCAACATCACTCTTGGGCCTCTGTTAAACCCAGCTGATTTCAACTACTTTCAACTCTGTTTTGTTAAAGGAACAGTGACTAAATGTCATGCCTGTTTATCAAGGGGATGGATCTTTGGAAACCTTTAAGGAAATTACATACCTCAGCAAGGTTTTTTCATTTTGGCTCCAGACTGCTTTTGAAAGAAACCTCTGATAGAAGATAAGTCAGCCTCTTTGATCATTATAGTGCTCATGCCTTTTCTCTTTGTTTTTAACACCATTTTCTATTCGAAAACCTTCAATTGTCTCCCACTGCTCTTAAAATTTGCCTTTCAATCAGTGAAAACCTTAAAATCAAACTCTATCCCTGGCCCTCTGGTTATAGATGAAGGAGGCCCTTATCACAGTGCCAAACCCTCTACTTGTAAAATGAAGGAGGTTTTCTCAGTTATGTCATTTCATCAGCTTTTAAAATAGTGGTATCTTTCCTTTCACTGCCTATTCATACTTGAGCAAATGAAGATGACAAACTGTCAATAATTCATGATGGGAATTTCTCTGGGACATGTAATTCTACTTTCCAAATACCTTTGCACCTCTTTAGACATCACAAGCAATTTGGCTAGTATCTGCAAAGCATTTCTTGTCATTCATAATTTACTAACCTTTGACTGTGATTGCAGGAGCTTAATGAAACAACTCTCTGTCCTGTGGCTGCATCCCAAGCCCAAAACCACATGAGAAGCAGTTGTCTTCTCATGTTGAGTTAAATACTGTCTTCTGGAATGCTAGTACACTTCTGCTCTTGAAAGATCCATTGAAACACTGTAAAACTACCTAATATCAGTTTGACCTATGGCACATGCATTGCTGAGACTTCAAGGCTTGTCAGTGGCACGACTTAAGGGTGTAACCAAACTTTATTTGCAGAATAGGAAGGTCTGTTAGGACTGGTTGATCATAGATAGAGGTTCTTTGGCTTTAGGATAGTTTACTTGAGTCAAAAAAACCTAAGCGCCACTGCCTCTTGGGGAGACTGTTGGACGATTCGGATTGTTTTCCTTGGAGCTGATGGACAAGCTAGTATGGCTGAGGCTAGATAGGGCTTGATAATGAGGTTTCACCTCGTCATGGGCGGATTGAAAAAGTAGGGGGGAAAAAAATGTTTATGGGTGTTGCATCCTCGGATGGTACTATGAGAGACATCATTGCCCACTGATGTCATCGATCCTCCTAACATTCGAATACAAAAAAATCTTTCATGTCAATATGGTATCGTGCCTTAAAACCATTTCAATTTGATCAAATTCATCAAATACCTGTTCCTTCATAAGTGTCTCTTCCACCAATGCTTACACGGGAAGGTCCCAGCCAACACCTATGCGTATAATGCACAACTATATTCCATACCAAGTTTATGCATATGGGTACCAAATTCCACCTATTATCAAAGAAAAAATGCCCTGGAGGACATAAACAGTCATCGTCAACAACCACAGATCACTGCCATATTAGTGACACAGACAGAACATGTATCTGTCAAATAGATTGGTTTAACTAGCCACAACATCACGAGCATGGGACATGCCCGCCTCATAGAAAATTTGTATATATATTGTATTATATTTGCTTATAGTGGTCTTATAGGACATGGTCATTCTTCGAACCAGTGGAGGGTGTTTCCAATTCTAAGCTTCACGAAGGTCTTTCTCTCTCTACGCACAATATATGGAAAATAAACTATAATGTATTTCAACTATACAGTTCTTCCTAGACCTCACACATTAGGGGGAAACTGTTAACACTGGAATATTGTACAAGCAGAAGACAACATTATTTAATGTTAGGAAAAAGGATTTACAAGGTTGAAAGACATTAGAGAATTTGGAAAGTATTTAAAAATCTCTAAGGTTTGAGGAAAAATCGAATTTGAGCAAGTCATAAATGATTTTGCGTGCATAATCCTTCGTGAAGAGCACCTTTGCGCACCTTTTGACTCAAAATGAATGCAATCCTGGGAGTGGATAAATTCACTTTCTAGGACCACAAAAAGCACACTCCAGGAGAGTGATTTCACACTTGAAGCCACCTAAGGACAACCACAAAAGCCTCCTTAGACATAAAGGGAGCACACAATGGAATCATCCCCCTCTCTTGGGTCACCATACAGAATGTACCAAGAGAGGGAAGGAGGATTTGAATTCTCCTATATAAGACCACCAAGAGATGAAGAACATGAGAGCACATTGTTAATGCTAGCCAGAATTGGCCAAGCAATACCAGTAGTGTGTGATCCGGAGCTGAAGATATAGGGGACTCAATTTTTGGCCATCCAACAAGTTGAGTCCACCACAGTAGAGGGAGGGAGACCTTGCACTGAAGCAAGCTTGGAAGTAAAAATATTCTTGCATCGGGACTTAGAACCCATGTTATAAGGGCTCTTTGGAAAAAGGGTTAAAGTTTCATCCTCATTTCCTACTAGCACTCAATAAGAGGGGCCAAAGAGCCATCGTTTGGATTATTGCAGTTGTTTGACTCTATTCAGAGCTTTTGTTTTATTTTGTTTAGTTTTAGTTTATATATGCATGCTATTTCTCTATCTAGTATGTTTATGATTCTAGCTTGTTCCACTAACTTGCTTGACTCCACTTCTTTTTATGCCTATGACCAATAACTTAAGAGGGTAAACCACACCCCTTAAGTTGGTGTGATTTCGTATATGCGTGCACCAAACACACTAACACAGGAGCATTTGAATGAAATACTGCTTGGTTGGTGGGACACCATCCCCTTCATAGGGTTCGAGGTGGAGGTGCTCAGCCTTAGGGTGGGGGGCAAGGTGGATGTTCTGGACAACCTCAGGGTGGTGGACCCAATGTTGGTGCTAGCCCCTCGGGAGCGGGTAGCAGCTCAGCTGCTGCTATTTCTCGTGATGAGGCGGTAGAGGCATGAGTGGGATAGATGGCAGAGGAGTTAGCTACAAGCGAGCCTCAATCCACTGACCTAGCTGATGCTTGGGATCGAGTGGATAGGTTGACCCAAGGCATGTCGACCCAGTGTTTTGTCGATGATTTGGACAATTCTTGGCTTGAGGTAATGATGGCACAAGAGAGGGGTTATTGTATGGCACTACACCGTTTGTCTCTTTTTTTTTTAGTTGCTGCCCTAGTGTTGGCACCGGGTGCAGCTGCGGGTCCAGATGGCCCACCTGGCGGGGCTCAGCCATAGAGACACTTTGTATTCAGTGAAAGCACCCATTATGAGGATGCTTCCCTTATTTTTATGACATGTATATATATATATATATATATATATATATATATATATATATATATATATATATATATATATATATATATATATATATATATATATATATATATTAGGCGGCAAGTAGGTCAGAGTAATGACTTTTTATTTGTACTCACACATATTTTTTGGTATGTATGTGACATGTGTTTTTTGTGGCTCTTGATGATGTGTCGATAGTTATATGATTTGATGGATGTTGTGTATCATTTATGGAGATCTATATTTTTTATGTTTTTGGTTTTATGTATGATGGTTTATACGAGATGCATTCCAGTCTAGGATGCGATTACCTATGCAATCTGCTGTCTGGTTTTGAATTCTTGGTACATGTGGGAATGTAATATGATCAAATTGACGGCTTAATCTTTTTGCATGCAAATATTTTCTAAAGAGTTGTGAATCTCATACTTCAAATTCCTGGTTTAACTACAAAACCACTAATTGGGCATCAAGGTAGGTATGCAGGTGGTGGATGCCTTGTTGAAGGCATCACTCATGAGCCTAATGACGATGTCATATATTGCCTAATTATTGGTAGCTAATTCGATGCATACTCCGTTGGTGAAGAATGGCGATTGGTCAAGATAGTAGATGACCAAGGCGACTGCTACTAGATTTTGAGACCATTACGATGCTCCATCAATGCATCCAAAGTAATGGTTGGGGGGACAATCCATCTATGACACTAGATCGTTTTTTAGAACAAGTCTATGATGTTTTTGATTAAGAAAACAAAGTGTGCTACATGCATGTTATCTCTAGGTTTGAAGCCTCCTGGCCCTTATGGGTAAAATTTATTGAGGTAGAGCCCATTGACAAAGTTGTTTAGGCATGTCCCGTTAGGTTTCGACAAGATGTATGCCCCCTTGAGGAGGCAATGTTTTATGACATAGGGACCTTTCCATAGGGTTTCAAACTTCCCAGGCCCTAGGGCTTCTTTTGCATCATCGTTATGGAGGGCTAACTCTCCCTCGATAAATGATCAATGGGTGATGTTACGATCGAACGATCCTTTTACCCACTTTTTATGGGCCTCGTTGTGTTGGAGCGACTATTATACACTATTTTGTCACTGTCCCTGCAATCCCTATCCCTCACATTGGTGTACCATTCCCGTGACTTCTGTGTATTTTCATGCCTTGAAAAAAGTGTCATTGCATCCCTTAGCATGAGAAGAACACTTTCTCTATTGACTATTCCTGGAGCAAACTCTCAAAAACATATGATTTTGGGTCGGCGCTAGTAGGAAGTTATGGCCTTGCACCCATACAGAAATTTACACTGGGCCTTGCACCCATTGGTGCTCTCTCTAAGTGGATTAGTCGTGCCGAGCTATTTTTGGAAAGTTTTTTAAAATAGAGCGAAGTTTCCATTCCCAACCACTTCGTGAGCAAAGTTAGCATGGGTTGTTCGACTTAATAATGTCGAGGACCTTCATTTGGCTTCTTGTTTCCTACTTTTGAGAAACTCCCTAAAGGATAAGGTCTCCCTTCCACCTTATGAGGGATCCCAAACAACCTCCTCCTCTCCTATAAATACATCTCTCTCACATAGATGCAACTAGCTGAAATGGTTGAATAGCTAAAAGTCCCTACTATAACTGAATAGTTGGTGTGAGATAGAGCAGAGAGAGAGACACATTGTCAAGAGAGAGCTTAGGCTTATTTCCTTACCAAGTCTAATTCCCTGACGAATGCTTGAGACACGTTTAACTGGAACCGCTAAAGGAGGCTGCGACGTCAAGGCTTATTTGGTTGTAATCTCTTTCTCTCTCCTTATTAATACATGACTGATGTTTTGGTTCGCACTTTGCGTTCGATATGTTTAATCTTGTGCAATGCGTTTAGTTCTCCTTGACCAATTAAATAGTTATGAATACAAGTATGTTTTCGTATGCTACTATCATTCTCTGATCCTTGTGTAAGAATCTGAGTATTACCACTGAAGGACCGTAACGTGACAAGACAAAGATAAGGATACTACTACTACTGCTATGACAATTGCATTGGAAGAAAGGTAGGAAGTCTGTCCTGACTCAGTTTCATTCATAAACTAGGAATCCAAATATTAGCATGTCCTCTTGCCGCTAGACCCACCCTAGGGCTAGAGGGATCACGTCTGTCTGCAGTGGGGATTTACCTACACATCAAGTTGGAAACTCCACTAGGGATCAGTGTGTGTTATCGTCTCTCATTGTTCCTCTAGCGTTTTTCTTATCAAATCGAATTTGGTTGTTTCATCGTTTTTCTGCTTTGTTTAGTATGTATGACTTTTTTCTGCCATCCTGTTCAATCCCAGAGTGTCAGATCTAACCTCTGCTCAGTGGTTTTTATTTTTTCCCATAGTTTTCATGCTTGACACTGTTTCTTCCTGAACAGACACACTGATTGGCGCATGTTTCTTTTGTCACAGGTGCACCAACCCCTATTTAGTGTGGATTACAGCTAAACAATCACGCAAAATCCTGTAGGATTGAGTTTTAGCCTCTTGTCTGAGTTTTTTCAGTATTTCATGCCTCTGTTTTGGATTTTTATCTTGCAATTGGTCCACAAGGATTTTTTTCACTCTCTTATCTCATCCTTCTCAGCTGTTTGTCCATCATCTTATCAGTGGAGTTTGTCACACTAGGGTTTCTAGGTGCTTTGTGCTGCTTGTTCGATTGTTTCTTCACTGAGCCTTTTGAGTTGAGTTCGAGTCAGTTAGGTTTGCATTTTTTCAGTTGGTTGACTAGTTATTTTAGCTTTTATTTCGGTTCTTCATGTATTTTGGTTTGTTGGATGATCATCTTGCATTTCATTTATCTCTCCATTCATCACCTTGAGCATAGATTACATTGCTCGTTGAATTGGTTCATTCAAATTGCTCAAAACTAGTGTTCATTTTGCTTTTTAGTATAACAATGCATTTTTCTTCTCATTCATCTGAAAAGACAAAATTTGCATTCTTTCTTTTAGCTTGAAAACATAAAATGTTCTTTTGCATTAGTAGCATTTAGTGAAAAAGAAAAGAGCTTTTCATTTTTTCTTTGGTTGTCTTATATGCATTAGGTAAAATTATCTTGTATTCAATTGATTGCTTCTTTATTTTGAATTACTATCCCTCTCTTAGCTAACATTCATTGAAATGAAATGATTTTGTTTTGCATGTATAGTTGTGCATTAAGATTCGAGATTACATTCGGTAAGGCCTTGAAATCGCAACATTAATTCAAGATCAACTTTAAAATTAATTCAATCAACCTAAGGAAGCATTGAAACATAACACACATATTGTAGAGTCTAGGCTAGTGACGTGTTCCGATGTCGTTAAACCTAGTAGCTGCCATTTTCCATCTGGCTTTAGATAGCACTAACACGGACTTGTGCTCCCCATACCATCACGTATATAAAGGGAGACCCTCATAGGTTGCAATCCTTTATCCACAGGAAGCTGAGTCTTCCACCCTATAACTGTGATACACCAAACACAACATTCGGGGAGACTGACTGTACGTACATTAAGTCCATGGTCATTTCTCTTTAATTTGATCACCAAGGTGTATATTGCAGTTCACGAAAACTTGGTACACCCTCTTGCTTCAATTTCCTGAGTAGTCATTTTGGTATTTTCGTGACTCTCTAAAAATGAAAAGATCCTTGAGCACTTTTTTGTTCAAGCTCATTCAAACTGAAAGTGACTAGAGTCACCTTTTTTCCTTTTCTCCACTCTTAAAATATGAAAAGGGCAGAGTTTTGTTTTAGTGTCTTAAAAAATTAACTGCCCACGAAATATTCCTGGTTCAAGTTATATTCCTTAGTGATTTTTGAAGGTTTCTTTTGATACCAACATTTCTGGAGTTTACTGACCAAGGAAACCCCTCCGAAGGGAATCCTGGTCCTTTTCCTTCTTTTGGGAATGTTGGTGCTCCTTATAGGTAACGTTGTTCCTCCCGGGATTAACCATTGGTCTGCTGGTTTTGTTGTTTTCAACCCACGTGGTTTCGAATATACCAATGGTTTCTTAACCAAGTTCTCCTCCACCTGAACCATGTCAATCCCATGTTGATCCTAAGATTGACCCCTCGCCTTCTTCACCCATTTCTTCACCTCGATCTTCCTCTTCGCCTGGTGAAAGTTTGGATTCTAGTACCCAGCTGGCTAAAAAGAAGAAGAAGAAGTCAAAGAAGAGGAAAGAAAATAAGCTATGGGTAAAATGAACAAATATTTCTACCCATGCAGCTAATATAAAAAAAACCTCCCACTCCATTTCGCAGAGTCAAATTACCTTGCAAGCTATGTGTGGGTGACAATATTCTTCGTGATTGCCCGACATTCCCAAGGTGATGGAAGTGTGGTCTATCGGTTCGATTTATCCTTCGTCATCAACCTCTGGACATCATGTTGATGATGAGATTTCAGCTAAAGATAATGAGACTCGTAAGAAATAGGGTAAGCTCAAATTTCCCTGTAGGTTGTGTGAAGGGAACTATCCCATTCACCTTTGTCCTTATATGGATGAAGCTTCTAAGGTATTGGATACCCTTTTGGCTTTTGAGTCCTGTCTTCCTGTCAGTTACCAGAAGATTTCTTCGAGTCCTCCGATAGTTGATCAACCCATTATTTGAGGTTTATCTTAGATCGATTCCGCTCTCTATGAAAGTCAGTCTCCTGAGTCAATTTATGATCAATAATTAGTTGAGAAAAGGGTCGACCTAATTCCATCTATAGTTCATCAGGTATTTTACATCGAGAGTGGGTCTCATCCTAGTCAGGTTCTTTTTGTTTCCTCTCATTCCCCAAGATCAGAGGGCGATCCTCCTGTTTCTATGATCCAAGAGGGTGATCCTCCAATTCCTATCGCCACAGTTCCAGAAAGCGATCCTCCTGCTCTCATTCCCGGAGTTTAGGAGGATGGTATTTCCACTCCCATAATGCAGGGGGATAATCCTCTTATTCCTATGGCACCCCCTCCATGTATTTTAGTCGCTTCCTTTGATTGGAGTCAATTTATGAGATATCGTCTTCCTTCTTACGTACCCTTTGAGATCACTATACGTGCCTATAATATGGTTGTACCAAGCACGATTATAGATGAAGGCACCTCGGTTAGTATTATATCCTCAACTACATGGAAATATTTTTGTTCTCCACCACTTGTGCCTGTTACTTAGAATCTATTGGCTTTTAACAGAGGAACAAGTCAACCATTAGGGATCCTTCCGAAGTTGCCTATTACTTTGGGAGGAAAAACCGTCTATATCGATGTGATGGTGGTCCAAGGCCCATTGGATTTTAATTTACTCTTTGGGAGCGGCTATGCTTATTCCATGGGTGCGCTTGTCTCTTCCCTCTTTCATGTGATTTGTTTTCCACATGAAGCTCAAATCGTGATGATTGATCAATTGTCATTCTTTGGTCCTGATGTGACATATGGTCTACTGTCGTCCCTTCCTATTCCTTACCTGCTGGTGATATCTTCCCCGTCAGAGGTCCATTATGTGGCCACTTGTTCCATGTCCACGTCTGCTGATGATTCAGTCAGTGAGGTAGTACACAATGTATTGGGGGCATTGGGTCCTAATTTTCGAGATGTTGTTCTCCCATCAGATGAGAACCTCTTGGAAGCCATGAATCTTTGTATTTTTTATCAGGTTGTCAGAGCATGGTTCATTTTCTTGTGTCAAGATCCTTAAAAAATGAAACAAGGTCTTCGGAGCATAGTTTATTTTCTTGTGTCAAGCTCCTTAAAAAATGAAACAAGCTCTCTGGAGCATAGTTTGCTTTCTTGTGTCAATATTCTTAGAAAATGAAACAAAGCATGTGAGGATAGTTCTTTTTCTATGTAAACCTCATTAAAAAATTAGTTAGGTCATGAGGATATTTTTTTTACTGTGTCAACCTCATTAAAAAATGAAACAGGTTCCCTTTTCAATTCGAGTCCTTGTTTAGATCTCGTAGAATCCCAGTCGAGTCTTTTGCCTGATCTCGTATTTGAACCTTCACCCCATCCACCTATTAGTAACTAGTAGTATACTCCGGTGAATGTAATGAAGCTGGGGGTCATGTTACTTGAATTGAGTCATCATGCTGGGGGCATGCAGACTTATTTCAAACATAGTTTGTTTCCATTTCATGCTTCTGTAAAAATGAAACTGGTTTCAAGCATAGTTTTCTAAAAAGTTTCAAGCTTGTGTAAATATGAAACCACCTTCAAGCAAAGTTTCCTATTTTTAAGCTTGTGTAAAAATGAAACTATTCTTATTTTACCTCTCGTGATTGCCATTTTATCAGATTGTTTTTCCAGATGAGCCTTGGTTTTCTCACTCCATCGTCACCATCTGCTTGACCGATCATATGCCTTCACTTGATTGTTTTAACCCTTCCCGAGGAACCTCTGCAATGAGTGGTATTATTATCCAGCCTCTTGACCTTTACTTGTTATGAGCAGTTCCACCATCACCAGAACCAATTGTTACCCTTAATACCAGTCGTTCCTCTAGGAGGAGTCAACTTTCAGCTCTCTTCTGACTCTCAAAACATGAGAATATTGTCGAGATTCTTGTCGTTTTGAACTCATTAAAGGCCGTGAAACACCATTTTCCCAGTATAAGTTTTCCCATTTTTTGGGCTAGGACAGATTGTTTACGAAAAAGGAATACCTTAGCCTATCGTGACTAAGAGGTTCTCTCAGGTATTTTTTTCTACCTTTTAGGCTCTATGAGACTACCTACGAAAAGGGACCTACTGGAGTTTTCTTTTTTGCTTCTTTTCAAACTCTCTAAACATGAAAAGACGTTGAGTTCTTCCTTTGTTAGACTTGTTAAACCTAAATGAAATAGGAAACTGTCACCATGACATCACCGAGTTCCTCCTCCCTAGGGCTCATAAAATGTACTAGGATGGATTTGTTTGAAGGAAAAACTTATATGACAAGCATATGCTATCCTCTTCAAGATTGTGTAGAAATAAAGAGGTACTTGCCAGAAATGGTGGGGGAAAATGGAAGTTATTCGTCAGTTGTGTCGATAGTATGTCACTCTTGAACATGAAACTTGTCTGCAGTTCATGTTGGGTTGGGATATATTCACTCTATCACTTTGCCTCTATGGGTTTGGGAAATCCATTTGCCTCTCATTCGATTACCAATCTTGTCAACATGACCTACGATCCTATTTGAGTCAAATGCTGCCAAATTTTAGAATCGTGTCACTGATATGTTCAAGAGTAAATCCTTCTGCAGTTTGTAACATTCCCTGATCCTCTGTTTCAGTCTTGATTAACACTCATATTGCATCCTCTATTTTGTGTCGATGATGTGGGATTCATTATGACCCTCCTTCGATAGATCACTTCCTATCAACTTCAGCTCATTATTCAGGAAGTCAATCTAGAGACTCCTTTCTAGTACCTTAGAGCTTGCATGCCCTAATGGCACGTTCTTCACATTCGATGATAGGTTCTCATCATTGGCCTTCGATCGAGGGATTTCAAAGGTGTTTGACTCCAGCTCACTGTTCAAATTCTATGGAATGTACTAGTAGTACCTTGAGAACCATTGTCATTATTGGTGATCTCTCTCGTGCATGTTAACAATTGAAATCACTGACTGGTAATTAGGCGATTTCCCTGCATGTTCGACTTCATCTCACATATTCACATGCTTGAAATTGTACTTGTTTGGGTCGAGATGGAGCACAAGATGTTGGGTTTTTTCTGATAAAATCTAGGCTGCGAGATCATTTTAGTTTATCATGAATATATGCATGACTCTTTTGATTGGATGGTTGCGACCATACCTGAGTCTATTTATTGATGCTTCTTGCTAGATGGCTGCGTCCATACCTTAGATCATGTGTTTATATGTACTCTATTATGGATGGATGCACCCATGCCACATGTTCGTGTATCAGAGATATCAGTTGTACTTGTACTTTCAGGTCTTCCAACGGTGTTGTTTGGTTTGAACGTGTTATCGTAAAGCATTTCACTCCTCCCTCTCTCTTGGACCTCATACTTTAAGGGGCATCTGTTACATAATATTTTTTCATCATCCCTGAAATCCCCATCCCGCACATTAGAGGACCATTCCTAAGACTTCTATGTATTTTCATGCCTTACAAAAAGTGTCATTGCATCCCTTAGCATGAGAAGAACATTTTCTCTATTGACTATTCCGAGATCAGACTCTAAAAAACATACGATTTTGGGTCGGCGCTGGTAGGAAGTTATGGCCTCGTGCCCATACAGAAATTTACAATGGGCCTCGCGCCCATTGGCGTTCTGTCTCAATGGATTTCCCGCGCTGAGTTATTTTTGGAATTTTTTTTAAAATAGAGCGAAGTTTCCATTCCTAACCACTTCGTGAGCAGAGTCTGCATGGGTTTTTCGACTGAATAATGTCGATGACCTTACTTTGGCTTCTTGTTTCCTACTTTTGAGAAACTCCTCAAAGGATAAGGTCTCCCTTCCACCTTATGACGGATCCCAAACAACCTCCTCCTCTCCTATAAATACATCTCTCTCACATAGATGCAATTAGCTGAAATGGTTGAATAGCTAACAGTCCTTACTATAGCTAAATAGTTGGTGTGAAGTAGAGCAAAGAGAGAGACCCATTGTTGAGAGAGAGCCTAGGCTTATTGCCTTGCCAAGTCTAATTCCCCGACGAATGCTTGAGACACGTTTAACTAGACCCACTAAAGGAGGCTAAAACTTCAAGGCTTATTTGGTTGTAATCTCTTTCTCTCTCCTTATTAATACATGACTAATGTTTTGGTTCCTGCTTTGCATTCGATAAGTTTAATCTTGTGCAATGAGTTTAGTTCTCCTTGACCAAATAAATAGTTATGAATGCAAGTATGTTTTCATATGCTGCTATCATTCTTTGATCCTTGTGCAAACATTTGAGTATTATTGCTGAAGGACCGAAACGTTTCAGGATGAAGATCAAGAGACTGCTACCGCAACTACGACAACTGTGTTGGAACAAAGGTAGGACATCTATCCCGAATCAGTTTCATTCATAAACTAGGAATCCAAATATTAGCATGTCCTCTTGCTTCTAGACCCACCCTAGGGCTAGAGGGATCACCTCTATCCGTAGAGGGGATTTACCTGCATAACAACGACTATCATCAATTTTCGTCAACGAGTTCTAGTTTCACCAAGTGTTGCTCTAGAGGCTGGGTGTTATCGAGGAAATCGATGGTGACATAAAATTTCAGGATTTCGCGCTCTATGGGAATCATGGCTTCGACCCTGTACACCAATTGGAAGGGTGTGAACCCTGTTGAGGTTTTCACTACCGTGCGGTATGCCGATAGGGTGGAAAATAACATGTGGCACCAGATTGTCTTATGGTTATTCACCATGCGCTGTAACATTGCTTTAAGCACTTTGTTCACAGGTTATACTTGTCCATTATATTGGGGGTAGTATGGTGAAGAAAATTCGTGTGTGAATCTGAGGTGATGATATATTTCTTGGAAAATCTCATTTTCAAAGTGTTTTCTATGGTCAGAGACTAACTCTTTTGGTACACAAAACTGGGCGATGACGTGGCTGAACAAAAATCGTGCAGCATTTTCTGCCATGTTGTCGTATGTGGGCATGGTCTCTGCCCATTTGGTGAAAAGTTGACGACTAAAATTTTGTATTTGTGGTTTCTAGACGACACGTGGTTGCAAGTCATGAAATAGACCCCCCATTTGCAGAAGGGACCAACTACTATGACTGGTTGTGTTAGCACCTAATTTGAACCTCAGGCTGAAAGAAGGCAAATCAGGGTAACTTCAGACCACACTTAGCCTTGTAGCTAGCCCAACAAGGTTAGGAGAGGGCTCTCTCCATGAAAAATATTCAATGAAGTATAACTGCAAATTGATTTTAGGCCAGGTATAATAAACTCAGAATGTTTTTATAAATTTCCAGGGTTGTAGGATCAAGATGGAGCTGGAAAGTTTGAATATGGGGAATAAAATAAGATATGTAGGGTATTCTATGGGGCAAGATAGGTAGGGATTTTAAAAATTTAGTTTAAATAATGATGGAATGTTTAAGACTGGTGAGAAGATGAAAGGGACATAGGAGATGGATCCTTTTCAAATAGAAGAAAACATAGAGTATTGAATGGTTTCCCAAGGCAGAGCATTATGCAATGGATTCTACCTATCTATCTTGAAAACATTCAACCAGATATATGAATGAATGAATGGAAACAATAACAATTAACAAATGATCACATAGGAAAGAAAAATGCTAAAATCCATACCACAGGGATCCCATAAAACAGTGCTGCATTTCTTTATTAATTCCTTGCCAAACTGTTACAAATGGAGCGCAGAGCATCCTAAATGATTTCCAACTTATTCCACTATGACCCCCCCTTTCAAATGACTCAGAAATTACATTAAATAGGCAGAATTTGAAGGGAGTAGATCCACAAAAGAAGGAGCTATTTCACCAGCTTTGGAACAGAAATATGGATATAGGAAAAAGACCAACAATCTACCCCTGAAAAGAAGGAGTAACAAAACATTTTGACCATCTTGAGGATTCGCTATTACACCCAACGAATGAAAATAGGAAATATGAAGAACATATCCATTTTTCATCACTGTTGTAGATGTCTCTAGTTCAAAATTAGTTCACAACCTTTGACCATTGTCTCTATCTTTACTCTTTGAAGAAAAACCAACTGTCGAAGAATAATTCCTTTTGAAAATTATGAAAACCATATTTTCCGTTTCAATGAAGAAAAGTCCCTTTTTGGGTGAAAAAGAGAAAAGGAAAGGATGGTGGGCCCAAATCTCGATTTCAGATCACAATAAAAAATTACAATCGGAAGGGGGAGGGGTGTATTGGAGCGATTGGAAACTTGCGATGCGATAGTGTATAGGAGGAAAGGGGAAATCGCAATCGCAAATTGGAAATCACAACGGAAGAGGAGTGGGCACGTCGTAATGATAACTTGTGATGCGATGGAGTAATACAATAGAGCGGTGGCAATAAGCGAGGGAAAATGATGTCTGATGGTGTAATGAAGAAATCCCTTTAAAACAGATTGAAATGAGTTTTGCGCTTTGCATAGGGAAAACCCCTTTTTTCTTCGGAACAAGGCGGAGAGGTTTTGGTGGGATTGAGAGGAATCAAAATCGGAGAAAATAATAGGAGCAGGGACAAAATTTTGGAGTGCTACGAAGTTTTTGATGCGATCAAACGATTACGATCAGATGTGGGTCGTCGGATCGCTAAGAAGATCAACGGTCTAAATACGATCGGAGGGGGTCAATCAGATCGAACGTTCTCAATCGGAGGTGGGTCAATCAGGACCATGCGATTGAATGTTGCGATCAAATTGAAAGAAAAGGGTTGTGATCAGATTAGAAGAAGGGGATTACAATGAAAAAATTTAAAATTATATGAAAAGGTAGAAGTTATAAAGTCTAAGGGACAAATGAGAAAAGGGGTAAGGTTAGGCTTTTGGGGACTTTTATTCACTTAGGCATATCTTCCAATCTAGGGGTCAGTTTTGGGAGCTTGATATATCGTTGGAAAGCTCTTTCCGGGATCTATCTAATGGAAATACTTAGAACATGATTTTGAATTGGTAATACTATGGAAAACACCTTTCAAAAGTAGGGTGGCGGCTGTGTATATATGGCAGCTTCTGAAGCTCAACTTATTACATATGAAGACATAAAATTACATAAGAAATGATAATAAAGGAAAAGTGTCATGTTTTCACCTCAAAAAATGTTTTGAGGTGAAAATTACATCAATATTAATAGAACAACTCTTTTATTTTTCTAGATATCGTGCCTTTGAGTTTATTTGACCTTCTCATGACCTTGCTGATAATTATTGACACTTGAATCATTAATTTGACTATGATGAGACCCTAGAAACTAATGAGACCAACCCTATGACCTAATAACATGAATTGTGGAGTGAAAGTGAATCATGACTAAAGACCATAGAGAGGAGAATCAACATGTTTTTCACATGAGGGAAAACTGATGAAAGACCACTACCATCAATGAATTCATGACCTAATGGAATGATAAAAATTTATGGTATGGGACTCCTACTATGCAAATGCAAAAGAGTAAATTTGATCACTGATGGTAGTGTGAAAAAATGACACTAACATTGGCTCCAATGGGGATGGTAGCTCCTTGGAGTTGCCAAGAACATCGTAGACCAAGTAGCCTTATCCATTGGGCAAATATGGTCAAAACACTGAAAACTAACACAATGCAGACTGACTCTTACTCAAAATATGACTTTAAACTAAATAAAAACCAGCAAACCTTACACATATCATTCAAGTTTTATAGCTTTCACCTCGGGCCCCAAACGTCAATGACTGTGTACTTGAAATCTTACCAGCAATGGAAATTGTATATACAATGATTGTGACATAGTTTCCGATCCATTATCTCAAAAGTGGTAGTGCTTCAAAAGCATACCATTCACTGGACCTCTAGGGAAATCTTGGCCATCCATCTTTGTGAGCAAGAAAGCATTCTAACCACTGTATGCTGAAATCTTATATGGTCCTTTCCACAGGTTGTCAAACTTACCATGCTTCCCCTTGTCCTCATTTCGTGCATCCCATCTCAACACCACATCTTCCAACTGAAATTTTTCTGCTTTGCTTTTCCAGTCATAGATTTTCTTTATATTTTCTTGCAACTGGATAGTATCTGCTATAGGGTAAACTTCTTGGGTTTTTGGTTTTCGAATATCCCTCTCAGGGCTTTCCGGTGCCCGAGGCAGACAGTAAGATTAGCTATGTTTTTCACAAAGATGGCATGAGCATGTTCATATTAAATTAAAATAACTTGATGGAATGCGATAGAGAATTACCTCTTTGACAATATTGGAGTCCCTTGGAGAGCACTAGGCAGCGAAACAAGAGTCCTTCTTCACCGGCTCCAAATCTTAGTCCTGCAATCAGTCAAAGCACCCGTGTAATTTCTAACATAACATATATCCTATCAGCCAAGTCAATATATAATGAACTTCTAAATTATACAAATCTAAGCCATTCATATCATACTATGTAAATGTTCAAACAATAATGATGATATTAAGCATTGAATGGACAAAACGAACACAATTCTATTGATTTTGAAAGAAGGAGGATTACAACTGTCGGTTGTACCAAGCCCTCCTCAGTCTCCCAATCTCTTTTATCTCTCAAGTGAATAAGTCCAAGTCAACAAGCTCTTTAGGAACCTCTTTGGCTCTTGGCTTTCACAATATAACACTATTCTCTATTCCACAAATATGCAAAAACCTTTAGCAATCCTTCGACCTTCAATTAAGAGCCTTCAGGTCCTTCTTGTAGGAGAGGGAGAAAGCCTTTGTTGCCTTTCTCTTTCCACTAGTTTGGAATGGAAAAAACTTAGATGTTTCTTTAATCTCTATGCTTTTTCCTCCTTTGGAGTTCAGTCTTGTTATAGCAATGACCAATAATGAACTGGTGCTCTGCAGTTTCCTTTGTGAACTGACTCTCTTGTGAGGGAAAGCCGGAGATTCAAATCATTTTCCGCGGGCTTTTCCCGATTCAAACTTAAAACACGGGTAACGCTGCCCTTTAGTGTAAACAGAGTGTTGCCCTAGCCACTAACGCTGCATATTCACTGATTTACTGCGTTATAACGCTCTTTTACTGTTCTAGATAGGCGTTACCCTGGCATAAGTAGGTTTAATTTAGGTCTTTGTACTCCTTCCATATTTTTCTTCCCCTCTGAGCTGATGAGGAGGTATTTTGACCTGTAACAGATGCCCCCTAAAGTGTGAGGTTAGAGACGAAGATGATGGCCGAAATACTTTATAATTTGTGTAGAGATAAAGAGATTGAAAGATTAAGGAAAACTTGAAACAACAACATATGTCATAAAATATAGTATCTTCCTTGAGTCGGGCATATCCCATGCTCAGTAGCTTAAACAACATGATTTCTCTAGAATAGAGATATGAAGAATCTGTCCGCCGATAGGCACAATGTGGAAGTGTCTGTCATAACATGATCAGGCTGAAGAAGCTATCTCCACTGATGTCTGCAAGTATCCGGGTACTGATGGGTTTCTGGATAAACTTCCTAGATAAGGTGTTGAAGTCGATATGAAGTGATCTGTTGAAAGGTAGGCACTAAGGCGTCCTACATCAGTCAACACGAAACGGAAGCCAAATAATTTTGTTTATGATTGACATAATGAAGAGTAAATGGGAACGTCGGATGACAAATAATTTCTGGCATAATGAGCGGTTTGGTTGATAACAGGAGCAGTAGATAGTGAGATCTGCTTGAACAATAGAAGGAACTCTAGCAGGGTACTAGGCAGCTGAAGCTTGATGAACACCAAAGAGTGAGTTAGGATTTTACCGGTGCAGGGACACTGGGAAATGAAGGCTAATACTCATAGATGGTAGGGTTTGACTAACTGTGAAAGAGTTTTTTGGGAAGTGCCATGTTCAAGAATTTCGCTGCCAAATCGACCTTTTTGAAAATGTAACAGAGGTAGTATCCATTTTGTCCAAATTTTTCCCCGTCTGATTAAGTTTAGCGAGTCCAGACGAATAAACTCGGTGAATTTTTCATGTTTAGAGAGTCTAAAAAATGTCAGGAAAGACAAATATGTGCCCCATCTGATTAGGTTTAATGAGTCCAGATGAGTAAACTCGGTGAATTTTTCATATTTAGAGAGTCTGAAAAATGTCATAAAAGACAACTCCATTGGGGTACCTTTGTCATGTCTTGATAACCGGGCATGAAAAAGGGATAATATTAAGCTCGAAACAGTTCATTTTCTGTATGTTAGTCCATTGAAGCCGGAAAAGTGATAAATCTATGTTCGATGGACGTCTACCTCATTTTTTTATGAGTACGAGGAGACAGAGTAAACTCAATACTCTTTGTGAAATTTTAACAAGTCCGAAAAAAGAAAAATCGGTGCCCTCCATGAAATTTTAATGAGTCGCGCAGAGAAAACTCGATTACCTCCGTGAAATTTTAAAGAGTCACGTGGAGAAAACTCGGTTACTTTTTTCGGTTTAAAGAGCTTTTTAAAAAGAGGAAAAGAATGGCTCCTTGCTCTTTGTTTTGGTAGTTTAACGAGTCTAACAAAGGCAACTCGGGGTTTTTTCAGTTTTACAAGCGAGAAAAAAAAATTCCTAAAAAGAAAGCTCAGTGCTTCTTCATAGTTTTAACGAGTATGAAGAAGAAAACTCTAGGTTTTTCAGATTAACGAGCAAGAAAAAGACCATACAAAAATAACGCTCGATATCAACTTTGTATAAGTTTAACTAGTCTGAAGAAGGGAACTCGAGGTTTTTTAGATTAACGAGCAAGAAAAATACCGTAAAAAGAATGCTCGATATCACATGAGTATGTCTGCATATAAATATTGATCACTCATCAGAACATCAGTACCAAATCTCAAGAGTTGCGACATATGCGTAGCAAGAATTCATGACTTTGCTGACTAGCTTAAGAGAGTCGTGCCCAAAATGGCTATAAAAAGGTTAGAAGGCCTTCATTTTCACTATGCGAAGTGTTGTGAAGAAGCTCTGGGGTGAAAGGGGTGAAAACTTCAGATGACGATTACGATCCATCCAGGCAACAATTTTCCTTCCCGCGAGATCCAGGTAAGAGCTAGAACCTCCTGCTATCATTTAATTATCTTTTTGTTACTTTTTACTGGTTCAAAATGGCAGATTTCCGAGGCCCTAAAAAAAATTCTTGCACCTAACGTGGGCCATTAGTATTATAGACACGTTAAACGCATAACCCGTCAGGATTAACGCATTAGCGTGCTCTGTTTTTCACTAGGGCTAGCGTTAGGCACACCGTGTTTTTTAGCCACTCGATTTCTACTGTTTTGAAATGGTCCAGGCAGGTTTTGATCGGTTGAAAATGTTGTTTGTGTAGGTATTCAGCTGTTTAAACATGAGTATCTGGCGAGAGAGAGAACATGAACGGGAAGAACGAGAGATGGTGACAGATGCTGCAAGCTTGATGGCTCTCCGTAGATGCAGATTGCTAAAGTATGCCCGCTTAGAACTGATGAGGGGCCAAGAGGACCTCCTGAGGTGGCTAATCCAGTAGTGGGACGAACACCACCATATTTTTCGGATTCGGGGCAATGAGCTCTCAATATAAAAGGATGATGTGTACTTTTTGACCAGCCTATCATGTCATGGGGCAAGGCGCAACTTGACAGGGTCCAGAGTTCACCCACGTTCCACTACTGATCTGATTCACACACATTGCATACGTGACACTCAAACTGTGAGCAACCAGATATTAATCGCCCAGGTGACCTTGAGACCTTTTCGGTCTATATTATGGATGATTTTTTGCTTGGCAGGAACCAAGAGTCAACATGTGGCCACCAAGGCCCAGATGCTCCTAGCCCTGGACTGTATGCAACCTCAGGTTTTCGACTGGTGTGACGGAGTTGTCCGTCGGGTCCGAGCAGAGCTTATTGCATGTAAGACCCGTACCCAGAGAGAGTTTGGGTATGGGACATGGATTGTATCTTTCATACTGGAGCAGATACCTCTGATGAGGCCCAGGATCATTACAGCACCATTGGGTCCACGTGAGCCGAGGCAGGGTCAGTGGGCCGCTTTGCTTCCGCATACTGGAGAGGGTCCTGTTCGCCACTGTTGTGATGATGGATTTTTTGATTGGCTTAACACACAAATTATTATGATCGAGGATTATCCCTATGCAGGGATGAATTTCACAGGCAACCTGGAGTTAGTGTTGCCCCCTAGCACCCAGTGGGGGCTCGATGGTAAGAAGGAAATGATTAGTGTATTTCCAAAGAAGTACTTTTTTTTTATCTTTTGAATGTTTATGTGAATTTTTTTTGTTGAGATAGGGTGAAAATTATGTTTTTACATGAAGCTTTTTTTTTCTTGACACAGATGTGGCACCTGTCTGGCCAGTTGGGGCCCCTCTCTATGCACGGCAAGTATTGTAGCTACCCGGGGCTGGCGCACCAGTAGAGGATGCGGAAGCCGGCGACGATGATGATGCCCAAGTTTTACATGAACTCTCTAGAAACCTGGAGGGTCTGAGTATGGGTATACCACCCCTTCCTATGCGGGAGGTTCCAGTTCGACTGCTGCGGCATACTGTAGGTGTGCCGGAGAGATACCTAGTGCCTCTGAGGAGGATAGCTAGAGCAGTTGTATGCTACCATGAGCATCAGGCCTAGCTAGTGGAGTGGATGTATTAGTGTCAGACCGTGGCTTAGTATAGCCAAATTTTTGTAAAACACCCAAGTTTTTGAAGATTTTTGATGCAACTATGTACTGGACATGACATCTATATATATATACATATATATATATTGGTGATTTTTTGTTTTTAAATTTTTATGTGTTTTCAATGATCTATAAAAATATATGTACTCATGAGTGAATCTTTTATAGTAAATGTGACAAATGCCAATCTAACACATAATTTGCCAAAGAATCAGCTAATGCATTAAATTCTCGAGGAACGTGCTCAAAGGTAATTGTTTGAAAACGACGTTCTAGAAGTCTTACCCTTAAAAAGTAACGTAACAACACAGGATGGCAGACACGATAATGATTTTTTTATTGCACAATGATGATTTGGGAATCTAACCTGACCACTAAATTGGAGATGTCACGAGATGCTGCTTCCATGAGGAGTTGGATCACTGACATGTACTCGGCAACATTATTGGTGGCGCTTCCTAGGAAAATTCCCCCAGAACCAAGGAGGTCTGACTCAGGAGTGTAGAGAACCCAAGCAGCTGAAGCAATGCGTCTAGTGTGACAACTAGCACCGTTTGCATATCTGACGTATGATAAAGAGGGTGACGGCATCTGTGTGAAAAAAGAGTTCATGAGAAAAACACTGCGAAGAAGACATCAAAACAATAAGCAAAACTTATATACATAAAACTACAAAGCATATGCCTAGTGCGAAACTAGGAAAAATACTTCTTTAAGTAGAGCCTGTTGCGGGGCTCCGCGAGTGGAATTACATTACTGTCCTGAAGTTCGTAAGCTCCCTTTGAGAGGGTTTTAGTGATGATGTAAGGACCAAGCCATAATGGTTGGAGTGTTCCTGCCCCCAAGAGGTCGTGTTTCTGATCATAAAGTAGAACTAGATCGCCCTCTTGGAAAGAACGAGGCTTGACAGATTTGTCATATTGAGCCTTGACTTGGCACTGGTGAGCTTCGAGTGCTAGTGTAGCATCTTGGCAAGTTTAGTCCAAATGATCGAGTGAGAGCAAGCGCTCTTCTGTGGCGGTGGTGCTGAGTAGGAGTTCAACGACAAGTTTGAGTGATGGAATTTCACACTCGATTGGAAGCATTGCCTCTAGGCCGAAAGCAAGTTGGAATGGTGTGAATCTTGTGGTAGTTTTGACTGATGTTCGGTACGCCCATAACGTGGAATAAAACTTCCGATGCCAAGTGGTTTTATGGTTTCCGACCAATCGTCGAATCATGGTTTTGAGGACGCCATTTACGGCTTCGACTTGAACATTAGCTTGAGGGTAATAAGACGAAGAATTATCTTGACGAAAACCTAGCATGGATGTTAATTCGGTCATCATATGATTCTGAAAGTGAGATCCATGATCTGTGAAAATCGATAGGGGTACGCTGAACCGACAGATTACCTGATTAAACAGGAAGAGAGTGGCGGTTTCACCATTGGCCTTGAAAGTGGGAAGGGCTTCTGCCCATTTCGTAAAATAGTTGACCGCAACCACGATGTAGTTGTGTCCATTTTTCGAAGTGGGATTGTAGGTGATGAAGTCAATTCCCCATTTAGTAAAAGGACCAATGGAGATAACCGGGTGAAGGGGGGCAGGATAAGCGCGCATTTTCTTTGTGAAAATTTGACATGGATGGCACTTCTGGACTACTGCAATACATTCTTTAAACAAAGTGGGCCAATAGTAACCTGCGCACAAGATTTTTTGGGCAGTAGCTATGCCCGAAATATGACCACCACATGCCCCGGTGTGGCAGTCATTCAAAACGCGTTCCACCTCATCGAAAGTGGGACAACGTCGGAGAATAGTATCAACACCACGGTGATATAGTGTATCGTTTAGCACGAGGTAGTGCTTTGCTTGGTGGCAGATATGACGAAGATTTTCGGACATGAGAGTTGTGCGGAAACGTTGGGTTTGTAGGTAGACCAAAATGTATCCATACCATGGGTCCAAAGAATCGACCAAGTACACAGATTCATCAGGAAATGGATCGTGAGCTACTTCTGCTGGGTCAATTCTGGGAAGATTCGATAATAATTCAGCGAAGATGAGGGATTTCTTTGCTTTGGTAGCCATGAAAACCAAATCAAATTGCTGGAGGATTACGATCCATTTGGAATATTTTCCTCCAATAATTTTTCTAGACAAGATATGTCGCATGGGGTTCTCCAAAGCAATGACCATAGTCTGTCACAGCAATATATAGTGTCGGAGTCAGGTGACGGCAAAAAATACCGCCAGAGAAAGTTTCTCCACATGTGAATAACGTAATTTAGGTCTGATTAGACCTTTGGACAAATAGTATATCACATGTTCACTATCATCATCGTGTACTTGAACCAAAACCATTCCAAGTGAGGATGGTGAGGCTGCCAGGTAGAGGAGAGAGTCGCGTGAGTAATCGGGGGCACTAAGGAGTGGGGTTGAAACAAGTGCATGTTTTAAAGCATCAAATGACCGTTGAGCTTGGTCATCCCACAAGTATAGTGTTCCTTTCTTCAATAATCGCATGAATCCTTTCGTCATCTTGGCATAGTTAATGATGAAACGACGCAAAAATGTTTCCTTCCCTTGCAAACTTTGGAGTTGAAGGATGGATTGTGGCACCGGAAATTCAACAATCGCCTTAACCTTATTGGGATCAAACCTAATCCCATGCTTGGATACAATGAAACCTAACAGACGTCTTGACTCGACCATAAATATGAATTTATGAGGATTCAAACGTATATTGTAGAATTTTCACCTAGCAAAAATTTCTCTTAAATGAGCAAGGTGATCCCGTCGCTTCTTGGAATGGGCAGGAAGGTCATCCAAGTAAGCCTATACAATATTTCGAATGTCATGAAAAGCATAGTCCATAGTCCGCTAAAAATTTGCTCCAGCATTCTTCAGACCGAATGGGATTTTTCGATACGCAAAAGTGCCCCAAGGATAGATGAAAGCAGTTTTATGCTGGTCATCTTTTTTAATTGCAATCTACTTATAGCCTGAGAATCCATCCATGAAGGAAAAATATTCGCATCTGGCACAATCGTCGAGAATATAATCAATGAACGGTGTAGGATAATTGTCTTTGGGACAAGCGGTGTTCAGATCATGATAGTCAACGCAAACTCGAATGGTGCCTTGTTTTTTATCAATGGGAACCGGATTGGAAACCCATTCTGTTAAAGGAACGGGATAAATGAAACCAGCATTCAAAATTTCTTCTACTTCAATATTGATGGCGGCTGCTTTGCGTGGGTGGACAGGTCTGAGATGTTGCCGAACAGGTTTGGCATTATCATAAATCTTGATTTCGTGCTCGATAATAGAAGGGTCTATGCCGGGCATTTCGTCATAAGACCAAGAAAACACATTGCGGAATTCCTTAAAAAGGGATGTGAAGCGTGCAATTTCCTCTGGATTGCAATCGGCTCGAATCTAAATATTTTCCACGATACCCGTTTTGACCGAGATATCAATGAGCATTGTCTTAGAAAGATTACCCATGTTCCCTTTTGACTCGATAGTTTGGACAGTCGTGTAAGTGGAGGGAACCATCTCAGGTGGGTCAAAAGATGGGATTTCAGTTTTTATCGCCTCCGAGTCAATTATCGAAGCGCGATGGTGAAACTCCCCCTAAGGTCGTTCTTCTAGAGACATGATCTCTCGAATAGCTTCTTCTGTAGGCAACACTTCATTGAGGAGATCCTTAGAGAGAATAGTCATGGGAGGGAGGTTTGTACCTTCGGTCGAAACCATAGTAGTGGAGGGTTCGAATGCGGTTTGGATGGCTTGATAAGCCAACTTGGCTGGTGAAAGTGGCATCTGATCTCCATAGGAATCAATGTCTGAAGGTGCCAAGATGATCCATGGGTCGATAGAGCCATCCAAAGTGGTGGATATAATTGCAACCGTGTTTGGGACCAATGGCGGCGGGAGAGGAAAACAACCCAGTAGGGAAGATGCCTTCAGAAGACCGGTACCGATACTGACGTAAGAGTTAGGAAAGCCTCCTATTAGGGGTACAGTGCTACTTGGTAACATGGCATAATCAGGGGTGCAGAAGGATAGCTGGTAAATTGTGACTATTTTCCCATCCAATGGAAATAGGATGAGTCAGAAGACCAAAGACATAATGGCAGTCATGGCATAAGACCAACTGCGACCAAGCAATAGATTATAGTCTAGATGGCACTCTACAACTTCAACGTCCACATTTACCATTTTCCCACTCAGAGTGATGGGAAAGCTAGAAAGGTATCCTTTTGGGAGGAAAGTGTGGCCATCGAAAGCTTTGAGGGAATTCGATGGCGGGGTGAGGGTAGGAGAACCTAAATTGAGCCAGCAAGCTTGTGACATAACGCAGGTCGAAGCACCTTTGTCTATGACAGTGCGATGGATTGGTCTCCCTTTCGACACAACCTGCACTTGGAATGCGAGTTGGTGTGAGAGGCGAGGTTTAGCCTTTTCCATATCAAAGATAGCTAGCATGGAATCCTGGGGGTCTATTCCACCAATGGCCGAAAGCAAGGCTTTCCTTTGTGCTGGACAGGTTTGTAATACTTCGAGAGCAGACATCGCTGACGATGCCTGCGCCAAATCTTCTACAATATTGTATTTTTGGGCTACACCTGCAGAGGTGTAGTGAGTCATGCGTCAAAGTGTCCCTTTGGGGGGACGAATCACGGGGTCAGCAGTAGGTCGTTCGATATGCAAATCGTTTGGCGGCGGTGGATTTGAACTAGTACCAGGTTCTTGAGCATCTAGGGTAGGGTTTCCATAAAGCTTAGCTCGAGTTTGAAGGTCAACACTCTCAATGCCATAAATGGCAGATGGTCCTTCGCCAGAAGGATTTGAACCACCATTGCCTCATTGATGGGGTTGTGGTGGATTTTCAACCATGTGTTGATGTTGCTGCTGTTGATTAGGGAAAGGATTATGAAGAACGACAGGTGTTCGCCCAGAATCATTGTTGGAAATAAAATCGGTGCATTCCTGCAGTCGAGGACATTTGTATGTCAAGTGGTCCTCCACACAGATTTTGCAAGGAAATTTCATGGGTTTATCCTTCCCTTTGTCATTTTTGGCAGCGTTTTTCTGATTAGTGTTATTCTGATTATCCGACTGCTCTTCCGAAGAAGATGACTTTTTCTTGTTCTTCTTATTTTTCCCGCTAGGTTTTTGTGAGGTTTGCACCGAATTTACCTCAGCGGTGGGAAGAGTAGTCATTTGGTGAGGGGCAGTGGTAGCCGAAGATGGCTGGGAGGCTTACCCCCAAGACTGCTTTGTGGCTATGCCAGAGATCATGCCAACGAGACCATCGGCATGAGCCCTGGTTTTCTGAGTAGCCGGAGGATTTGGGTTGCCAAGGGCATGGGGGAGAAAATCATACAGCGTGCCAGATTGTGAATATATTAAATCTAAATGCTAGGCACTGCGGATGCATTGATATTCTGTAACCACACTAGAAAGTCCAATTTCTTTAGCTATGTGGGGTAAGAGAGACTTGCAAAACCAATTGGCTAAGAGATGATCCGAAATTGGTGCTTTGACTAGCCTCCTCCTACGTCTCCATTCATGAATGTGATTGGAGATGTGGGTGGTGGTGTCTTGGCGGAGCGAGGTTAATAGTTCCGTTCCGGTTTCAAATCTAATTTGTAGTTGGAAGTTCTTTAGAAACTCCATTGTTAAAGCACCAAACATATTGATGGTGGTGCGTGGTAATTCAATGTGCCACTTGGCAGCATTTCCTATAAGTGTGCGGGGAAACAGTGGAAGTCGGACACTATCATCTACCATGGAATTGGATATATACCATAGGTGAAAGGTAGTGATGTGTGCGGCTGGGTCGTCCCCTTGTTTCCCGTCAAACTTCGGGATGTCGGAAGGAATCTTATGCAGTAATGGAGGCCAAAGCGGGTTGTGATTGATGGGATCGTTAGTCAGTTTATGGATATCAGGGATGTCCAAAGCTGCCAAGAATGGAAATTGTGGATTTGCTCCCGAATCTAACCAAGGCAATATGGGCTGACTATTTAGACCATAGGGTCCACCCATCAATGTGTTACCAGGAGGATAAGTAGGAATTTCGTAAAAACTTCCTATATGCGGAGGAGTAGGGACATACGGTTGCTGTCCATAGGGCATGTTGTATTGTGGGGCGAACTGTTGGTTTCCCCCAGTATAAAAGTGCCCTCCCATTCCAGATGGAGGTTGGGGTTGGTTAGTCTAAATGGATGCAATAGATTTTCCTAGAGGCATGCTACTACTTGCATAGTTTGGCAATGACATAGACCCTACACCTATATTTGAACCACTTAAGGGAAGAGTATTAACAATAGGTTGTCCTATTTGTCCTAAGGATTGCAGAGGAAGTGAAATGCTCGCTGCTACCTGCATGCTGGTGACACTGCCCCCTGGAATAGAGGCCAAGGGGTTTGAATTTAGCAGAGGGTTCTAACCGAAAGGGTTGCTAAAAGGTACCAAAGTAGTCATACTCGTGGGAGGAGCTACTGTGGGTCCCGACGTGGTCACGGTAGGAGTAGATGCCGAAGGATTCAGAAAGCTACTGACATTTGTGATGACTGTAGGGTTGGGAGCAGGTATATGTTGACTACTCGGGTTACCGAATGATGGCATAGAACTGACCACCGACGGGGAGGATGGTGGCGAACCTGGGATGGTTGCCATTGGCATCGACCCTGTGGATGCCGGTGGTGAAATGGATGTTGGTGCAGCCGAAGACATATCTTGGCATGGTGGAATCTAAATTATCATAGGCCCCAACGGATCAGTGAGTGGAGGATTGTAATGAGGTACAACCCCTTCATTGAAAGGGTCCTCCAGAAATTCCGGATGATATGAGGCTATGTGATAATCAAGATTAGTCAGTGGAGACTGCTCTTCCGTAGAAGGCACGGGTTCACCAAGGTTCAGTTATTCCTCAATAGTTAGAGGAGTTAGACCTTGCTTTTGTCTAGAAAGACGGTGTGGGTCGGGGGATGCCATGGTGAACTACTTAATTTTAACCAATTTTAATAAATTGTGATGTATTATAAAGTCTCAGTGATAGTAACCACACACCTAAAAAATAAAAGAAAAAAGGACTCTCTAAAATCAATCAGCAAGCAACCAGAAAAGGGTGCCCTGTCTGAGTACTACCGTTTGCTAGTGATGAAATCCAGTATCCCAATAGTATACAGAGAGGGTTGGTTGAAAGTACAGTTACAGTCACTCTAGAGCTTCGCCTGAACCTCAGACGATAGGTGTAAGCACTCTCGTGAAGACGAGTACCCTCCTAAAGACCGAAGACAGAGTGGGTCCGTCTGTTTCAGGTACCAAGACAACCCGTCTCAGTCACCTTGTGTAATTCCCTAAAAAGTATGGCCACTAAAGATACCTCAAATCATATACATCATCAGGGGGGTCCACGGTCAAGGACAGTGTGCTATATGGGAAAAATACTTAGATCCCCTATCTAGTTTCGACATCCCCGAAGGGAACCCCAATATATAACACACCCACCGGATGCAGTCGAAGGTGGGCTACCTTCTTGTGCACCCAAGTGTTGTCTCGCGCTGAGCTCCGGTAAAGGAACGGTCTCGATAATATGAGTGCAGTAGGATTTCGCTCGTTAATGACTCTAGTTTCAAGTTTTGAGATCTTGGGTAGTTTTCTCACTGTTCCTAACCCAAGATCCTAGCCTGAACTACTATTTGTGTGAGTTCAAAAAAGAGTTAATTGATTTTATTATCACTTTATTCTTAGTGTACTTGATTATTAGTCTTACGGAGGGGGAGTGGACGTATGAAATGTGATGAGACTCTGACTCAAGAAACCATGCAAAACATGCTCTAGATATTAGATTCGATTAAGAGTGTTTCTACGGGGAGAGGTTTATTTTCAACATCCATGCACTAACATTCAAATAGCTCAGTTCAACTTTTAAAGATTCAGACTTCTATCTACCTCTTTTTAAACAATCTATGAACTGAAAATTTTAGAATAAACTTAGCTAGATGCAGAAAAATAATAATAATAAAAAATTTCTCTTAAAAAGTAAATGCTTTAGACATTGAATTTTTCAAACAAGAGAAACAAATAGAAATGCTAGTTTAGCAGACAAGCACGGGGATTCAGTCAGCGAAAGGTACTGATGGCCAAAAAACTCTGCAACTAAAACACCATCACAGCAGTGAACAGCAAGGTTTTGGTTGAGTAACGCTCCATATGTGAGTAAAGATAGTGACTAACGCACTGTATTTAATCAGAGACAGCATTATAACGCACTGGAAAACCTACAGAGGTAGCGTTAGCCAGGGAAAATTTCTTCTGTTGGTCAAACAGAAACATGATTGAACTCTGCGAGCGTTTGATATGTCTACTGGGCATCAAAAATGGTCGGAAGGGTTTGTGAACAGAGGAAAGAAGAGAGGAGGGAAGGAATAGTCTAGAAACTATGGCGAAACTCCCCAGTGGAGTCACCAATTCTACTATAGGGTAAACTTCTTGGGTTGTTGGTTTTCGAATATCCCTCTTAGGGCTTTCCGGTACCCGAGGCAGACAGTAAGATTAGTTGTGCTGTTCACAAAGATGGCATGAGCATGTTCATATTAACTTAAAATAACTTGATGGAATGTGATAGAGAATTAAATCTTTGACAATCTTGGAGTCCCTTGGAGAGCACTAGGCAGCGAAACAAGAGTCTTTCTTCACCGTCTCCAAATCTTAGTCCTGTAATCAGTAAAAGCACCTGTGTAATTTCTAACATAACATATATCCTATCAATCAAGTCAATATATAATGAACTTCTAAATTATACACATCTGAGCCATTAATATCATACTATGTAAATGTTCAAACAATAATGACAATATTAAGCATTGAATGGACAAAACAAACATAGTTCTATTGATTTTGAAAGGAGGATTACAACCGTCGGTTATACCAATCCCTCCTCAGTCTCCCAATCTCTTTTATCTCTCAAGTGAAGAAGTCCAAGTCAACAAGCTCTCTAGGAACCTCTTTGACTCTTGGCCTTCACAATATAACACTATTCTCTATTCCACAAGTATGCACAAACCTTTAGCAATCCTTCAACCTTCAATTAAGAGCCTTCAGGTCATTCTTATAGAAGAGGGAGAAAGCCATTGTTGCCTTTATCTTTCCACTAGTTTGGAATGGAAAAAACTTAGATTTTTCTTTAATCTCTATGCTTTTGCCTCCTTTGGAGTTCAGTCTTGTTATAGCAATGATCAATAATGAACTGGTGCTTTGCAGTTTCCTTTGTGAACTGACTCTCTTGTGAGGGAAAGCTGGAGATTCAAATCATTTTCCGCGGGCTTTTCCCGATTCAAACTTAAAACACGGGTAACGCTGCCCTTTAGTGTAAACAGAACATTTCCCTAGCCACTAACGTGGCATATTCACTAATTTACTGCGTTATAACGCTCTTGTATTGTTCTAGATATGTGTTACCCTGGCAGAAGTAGGTTTAATTTAGGTCTTTGTACTCCTTCCATATTTTTCTTCCCCTCTGAGCTGATAAGGAGGTATTTTGACCTGTAACAATGTTTGTGCTCAACCTAGTCTCCTAAATTGAGTTCATTAAATGTCAACCAGGGTTAGTAAACTGCTGAAGTGTGGTTCACTATATGTGCCTAGGTATTTGTTTCTTACCACATTGTGTTTAGTGTTTTTCTGATGTTTTTGGTTTTATAGTTTTATGTTTGGAAAGGGAAGGAACTAAATGCTGGTGGAAAGAAGCTACTGGTTAAAAATAGAGTGAAGCCTAAATTATGGATGACAAATGACAAATGCAAATACTGAAACAGAACAAAGCCTGAACTATAGATAGCAAATTACAAAGCTTGATAATGAATTCAAGAAAATAAATCAAAACATGAGCTTAACTTGTCCAATTCATTTATTAAAGATGTTTTGGAAGAGCTTGAGAAATGGGCAGCTAAGTGTAAATGAAATTCTCCTAACTAAACAATCAAACAATCAACTTGCAATGTTACAACATCTCATCCATGATTAAAGGTCTATTGAAATATATTTGGAAAAGAACATTTGTAGCACCATAATATTTCTATTCTAAACTAGCTTCTAAACTCTGTTTTACAACTCAATTTAACACCTCTAGGCCTCATTCCAAAAGTTATAGATTTCCTTTTTAGAATGGTCTTTTGAGAAAAGGCTTGTTTGTGAAATGATAAGAAGGTTGCAAAATACTCTGGGTCTTAGACTGATACTAACTCCTGTCCAAATGATTGTGTATTAATATAAGGTTGGAACAAAATAAGTTTTGTAAATAATGAAGACCGTGGTATTTAAATTTAACAACTAAAAATGCAATGGATGACAGCTAAACTGGAGTGCCAATACAGTGAGCTAAACTAAACTAGATTGTCACTAGTCTAATGGAAATACAATGAACAATGTTAGACTGAAAAGACATTATCAAACTGAAAATGAAATGACAGAATTGAACCACATGCATTCTACCTCCGGAGTGCTATGACGAA
The DNA here is from genome assembly GCA_034641835.2 of Pinus albicaulis. Lineage (NCBI taxonomy): Eukaryota > Viridiplantae > Streptophyta > Pinopsida > Pinales > Pinaceae > Pinus > Pinus albicaulis. The sequence goes on from JAXQQM020058687.1 coordinate 204,608, forward strand.
GTTATCATGCAACTATCCTAAGGAATCCTACAGTTCATCCCGTTCAGTATGAATGATGTTTTGGAAGAGTCTGTGAGAATGAGTATGGCTGTATCATTCAAAGCAATTGATTATAAACACAAGACTGAAAGCAAATACAACTAAAGTCCAAGACACCACAGCTAATTTTTACTCATTGTTATGATATTTTGGAAGAGCCTTGTAAGAGTAAAATTGGCTATGCCACTTGGTGTAAACTAACAACTAAAACCTACAATACCATAGTTATACCTTATCCATCATAATGATATTTTGGAAAAGTTTATTAGAGTAAGTTTTAACTGTGATAACTAACAAAAGTAAATGCAACTAAATTCTACACTATCACAGTTGTGCCTCATTCTTCATAAAGATATTTTGGAAGAGTTAATTAGAGTAAGTTTGGCCGTGATAGTAAATATAAACAAATATGAACATAAGTTGAAATAAAAGCGAAACTAAAATACTTATCTACTGTATAAACAAGGCTGCTCAGGAGGCAGGGGCCCTCTACCACCAGAGTAGCACAAAATCTTGTTCAAAATCAACTCAACGTGTTCAAGAAAATGTTGCTTCTTTCATTAAAGAGGAATCACCTCAAAACAGAGTATTCATGGACTTCAAAGATCTAGCAGTCAACCATAAAATCTAGCCAAAATCTAACCTTTGTCCCTCGGTTTCCCGAGCATATTTATAACAAATTTACACAACAGAACTTGAGATAATACGAGAATTATTGTATTTCCTAATAGAAACTAAACTAGGACTCTAATCATGATCACGTAACAGAATCTGGACTGTCCTTATTCTGTTAGGAGTCTACCTCCTAATTTGAGTTTCCACGTGCTTAACCACGTACATAATTCTATTCAACCTCCATGGAGGACAACAAATGATGAGGACATGACGTGGAATACACCCATGTGCGCTTTTCTTCAAGATGACATTCGGAACCTGTATAAAGATGAAGCTGGCTGCAGAATTGGCAACTAGCTACAAAATGTCTGCATTCTGTAGCTAGTTTCAGTTCAAAAAGTACTGCAATGACACAATCACAAAACATAGCAAGTTAGCCACGATATTCATTCTTAAAGAAATTCTAACTAATTTCATTGATCATTTGAGCTTGGGATTAATAATGGATAAAAGAAATGGAGTGGAATGTGGTGGAAGAAAGAACATTTTTGGAGCTCAACATACCCCCATTGCTAGATTCTTGCATGTCCTCATGCAACTATTCCATGAACTCAGAGGCCTCTGCAAGAACATCCAATCCTCTTCTTCTGATTTTTCTGGTAGTTAAAGGCCTTCTGGGTTTTCTGATGACTAACTTGAACCTTAAATTAGTGAGTGCCCTGATTAACTTTTTGTTCCTCTTTTTCAACTTTTCATTGGCCTTTTCCACTTTGTTTGTTTGTAGGGACAGGGTTGAGTTCATACTGGTTTTTAGTTTAACTTGCTCCCTCAGAATATCATTCTCAGTCCTGATATGTCTATTAAGTACTTCCAGCTTGTACCTATCTCTTCTTAACACATATATTTCGAACAGTGGAGGACTAGGGGTTTTGTCTCTACTCTCTGAAGCTTTTCTCTCCAAAGTTTCAACATAGTTGTAAATTTCTTGTTGTGCAGGATCAATTTCTGGAGCTTCTTCATCAAAATCCTCCTCAGTAGGTGTTTCTTCATCTTCTATGTTTATAACCCCAGTTTGTTTAACTTTTGTTTTGTTTAGTATGCTCCTCAGTCTGTGACTCCTCCTTGGTTGAGATGGTCCCTCTCCTTTTTCTCTGGCAACTTTTCTTATGATTCTCTTTTCCTCAAGCTGCTCCTTAATCTGAACTAATTTTTCGGAGATCATTTCTTCACTACTTTCTTGTATTGCTTTATCAATTTCAGTTTTGGAGGATCTCCATCTTCTGCTTCTTTTTGTAGGTTGATGTTCAGGTGAAGGTTCTTTTGGTTTCTCAAAGTGATTTCTCACGAAGAAGTTATCCCAATTATCCCCTATTTTTCTCAAATGATGCTTAATCAAAATCTTGACTAAACCATGGTGGTATAAGGTTGTCTCCAAAAATTGAATTCTATTTTGGACACTTGAAACCATTTTATTTAAACTTTGAAGCAAGAAATAGGGCAAATTAAGCTCTTCTTCTAGGAAATGCATCATCAACCTAATATGGTAAACATAGAAAGTACCATATCTACCTTCACAAGTGATAAACTTTTGTAGGATAAGCAACATGTTTCTCCATTTTCTTTTTAATGCAGAACTAGGGATACCCTTTTTAAACACAATGACATCCATACCTGGTGACTTGAGTATCTTCTTCCATGATTCGTTATGGAATTCTCTGTTCTTAAACCACCTTTCTCCTTGTCTAAGAAGTCTTGTTGCTTCTGCAATAAAATCCTCTGTGATAGTGAATTTAATATCTCCAACTTCAACCTCGGCTCCTTTGAATGACCTTGAAAATGTTTTAGTAACCTCTTTGTGGGAGCCATTAAAATTTTCAAGGAATTACAGCCATCCTGCTTGTTGCAACATTTCTCGAATTTGGGGATAGCCTTCTAAGTATTTAGTGCCAACTAGTTCTGTTCTCACAATGAGGCCCATAATTCTTCTTGAAGCTTCAATTCACCAGCCTTTTGCTCATGGTGAGAATGGTCGTTATAAAGCTATTTTTTCTCCCCAAATGTTCCCTCTGTTTCACGGTGACAACGGTGGTTACATAATGAAATGGTTAAGAGTCAGCTGCAGAAAGGAGTGATAAAGAATGGTTACAGAATTATTTAATGAGGTGAGGTGAAGAAAACAAATAATGAGTGAAAAGATTGCGGAGATATTTCAAAAATCATCATTAAATGCTTAGTGACATGATTCACCCAATGACTTCAGCACTTTAACCGTTTAGAGAGATTTTTTAAAATGATGATTGGATATGGGTTTTGGAATGGCGAAACAGAAATATTTTTATCCAAAGTTTTGCAGAAGGTTTATTCGGCATGATCAATAAAATTAATCAAAACAACTTTTCAAATTATTCATAGCTAAACTATACTAACATTTTTCATGATGTATCATTATAATCACTTCATACCTTTGCTTTTTCTTTGATTTTCTTGTGATCTTCATATGCTTTGTTTTCCTTGAAAAATCACCTTCTTGATCTTGAATTGTTCATGGATGTGCAGGATCATTTTGTTGCAAATCAAATAATTGCTAGTCAGTGCCCTCAGGATCTGTAGCTGCAAAATGTCTGTTTGGCTGCAGAAATTCTGATTGGCTGTAGAAAGTCTGATTAGCTGTAGAATGTACCTGTAGAGAAATTGAAACATGAAATGGAGTAGTTTGGAATGTAAGTGGAATGCTATATGGAATGAGTGAAGATGGATGATGAAATATGGTATAATGGGATATGTATGAAGTGAATGATGAAGTGGAATGGATTACAATTTTTATGAAATGGAGTGAAAAAGTACCCTGCAATTTTCTGCTGTGTATTATTCAATTGCAGAAAAACATCAAATTTTAAATTCTGGAATGGAAATGAGGTGGATGAAGTATGGAATGAGATGAATGAAATATGGAATGAGTGAAATATGAATGAGTGAATGAGATGGAGTATGGATGAATGAGTAAATGGAATGAAATGAAATGAGATGGATCATAAGTGAAATGGATCTGCACTCATGATTTTGTAAAAGTTGCTTGCAGAAACAAAATGGAAGAGTTAGAGTGTTAGAAAGACTCTGATTTTCACCCTATATTTTTTGTATAAACATGCCAATCATTGATTGGTTTTCATGTTTATACTTTATTCTTTTTTTTTTTTCTTTTTTTTTAATAAAATGACTTCAGAAAATTCAATTAAGTTGATGAAGAAGAAGAAAGATTCTTCTTCATTAACTTCACATCACTGTTTTCTTGGAGCTTTGTAATAAATTCTTCCCTTGGGAGAGGTTTGTGATATAGCTTCCATCTATGACCATTCACAAGGAAAGTAACCTCTTCTTCATCTATTGTCCTGATTTTTACTGCTCCATTGTCAAAAATTTTAACAACTTCATATGGCCCAAGCCAATGTGTTTGAAATTTACCTTGAAAATCCTTGAATTTTGAATCAAACAAGAGAGCCCAGTTACCTTATTTGAAATTCTTTTCCTTGATGTAATTGTCATGCCATCTAGCCCTCTGCTGTTGGACTATACTGGTTTTCTAAACTGCATCTTGTCTGATCTCATCCAATTCATTAATTTTCTCCAATCTATGCTTTTGTGCCTCTGATAGATCAAGTCCCAGCTGAACTTCCATTTTGAAAGTTTGAATCTGGAACTCTATGGGAAACAAAACTTGCTTTCCATAAACAAGTTCATAAGGATTATGGTTTGTTGTGCTTCTCCATGTAGTTCTATAGGCCCACAAGGCTTCAGGAAGCCTATCTACCCAATCTTTTCTATGTAAATGGATAGTATTTGTTAGGATCCCTTCAATAACCTTATTAGTAGATTCCACTTGACCATTTGCTTGTGGATGATAAGGAGTAGATTTTCTATGCCTGATTTTGCACCTATCCATCATTTGTTCCACTAGCCTTAATGTGAATTGAGCTCCTTGATCTGTAACAATTTCCCTTGGGACACCAAAACGAGTAAAAATATCCTCAAAAAGAAAATTAACTACAGATGCTTCATTAGCAAAAAGTAATGGCTCGGCCTCTACCCATTTGGTAACATAATCAGTGCAAACTAATATATATCTCTTTTTTCTTGATGGAGGACTAATAGGTCCTACAAAATCCAAAGCCCATTTTTCAAAAGGTTCAATATGTACCTGAGGTTGTAATGGCATCTCACCTGAAGGACAAGGTTTCCTTACCCTTTGGAAACTGTCACACCTTTTGACATACTTTTAGCATCTTTAAACAAGGATGGCCAATAATATCTTAAATGAATGATTTTATAGGCTGTCCTCTTATCAGCAAAGTGTCCGCCACAAGGTTCATCATGACATGCTTTGAGAATCTCGGGCATCTCATCTTCCCAGACACATCTCCTAATGATCAAATCTGGACCTATCTTGTACAACTCATTAGAAACCAATGAATATTTTGCACTGTCATAAATGATTTTTCTTTTATCTCTTGCATTCATTATTGAAGGAAACTTCCCTGAAACTAAATAATTAGCAATCTCAGCAAACCAAGGAGTCTAAGTAGAAATTGCAAAAAGATATTCATCAGGAAATTGATCTTCAAATAGAGTCTCATCTTTGATGTTTTGGAGTCTAGATAGGAAATCAACTACTATGTTTTGTTTTCCAGGCCTATCTAGAATGGTAATGTTGAATTCTTGTAAAAGCAATAACCATCTTATAATTCTACCACTAGTAATTTATTTGTTCATTAAGTATCTAATTGCAGAATGATCTGTGTGAACAAAATTTTCATAGCCTATTATTTAGTGTCTGAATTTATTTATGGCATGAACAACAACTAAAAACTCTTTTTCAGTTACAGTATAGTTAACTCTGCAGGAGTCAAATTTTTACTGGTATAGTAGATGGCATAAGGAATCGGGTCTTTTCATCCCAATACTGCTCCTAGAGCTGTATCTGAGGCATCTGTTGAAATATGAAAAAGTAACTTCCAGTTAGGTCCCCTTAAAATAGGTGCTTCAGAAATTTTTGTTTTCAGGGTCTCAAAAGCTAACTGGCAATCAGAATTCCATTTGAATTCACAGTGTTTGGTAAGCAATTTAAAGAGTGGAGATGCTATCTTGGTGAAGTTTTCTATAAACCTCCGATAATATCCTGTAAATCCAAGAAAACTCCTAACATCCTTTTGACAACTTGGAATAGATAAGTTAGAGATGACTTCAACTTTTGACTCATCAACTCTAATCCCATCCCCTGAAATATGATGCCCCAAAACAATACCTTCAGTAAACATCATGAAACATTTCTCATGACTAAGTGAAAGATTTTCTTCTTGACATCTCTTTAAAACTTTTTCCAAGTTTTCTAAAGCTTCTTCAAAAGTGTTTCCATAAACTGTGAAATCATCCATGTATACCTCTACACAATCATGTATTAGATCTGAAAAAATTCCTAATACTGCCCTTTGGAATGTTGCAGGTGCATTGCATAATCCAAATGGCAATACTCGGTAAGCATAAGTACCCCAAGGACAGGTAAATGTGGTTTTGTCTTGGTCCTCAAGTGCTACTTGAATTTGATTATAACCACTAAACCCATCTAAAAATGAGAAGTACTTTTTGCCAGCTAATGTATCTAACACTTGATCTATGAAAGGTAAGGGAAAATGGTCTTTAAGAGTAGATTTATTTAATTCTCGGTAGTCAATACATACCCTCCACTTACCATTTTTCTTTGGCACAATTACCAAAGGAGAAACCCACTGACTATTTGAAATAGGATAAATGAAATTGACATTCAACAATTTCTGCAATTCTTCTTTAACAATCTCCCTAAGATTTGGATTCATCCTTCTTTGAGGTTGTCTGATTGGTTTACAATTTTCCTCTATATAGATGTGATGAGTGCAAGTCTTAGGACTTATCCCTTTCATATCAGTGTACTCCCATGCATATGCAGAAGAATGTCTCTGTAATATCTTGACTAACTCTTCTTGTTGAGATTTTTCTAAGTTCTTGTTTATGTTTAAAGATTTGCCTGGAAATATCTCATTTGTAGAGCTGCCAAATTTATCCATGGAATGAAGAGACATCTGTCTTGATGACAAAAACTCAATGTTGGATTCTTCTTGAAATGGTTCATGTTTATATTCTGAAGAGGATTCAAAGTTTTCTAAAGTATTCAGAATTTGACTATCTTCACTAATTTCTGAAATTGTGAAGAAAGGTTGTAAGTCTTCTTCATCCTCTATCCATTGAGTATCATCTAAATCTGTAATTGTCCTTTCTGGAGGATAGAAAGTGAATTTATCAGTTGAACTACCATCAGAGATGTACATATCATCAGATCTACAACTAATTAAAGCATCAGCTGTAGCTAACCAAGGTCTTCCTAATATAATAGGGTGTCCTCCTATATTATTCTTAGGAGTTAGGATCATGAAATCCACAGGGTACTCCCAAGAATCTAGGGATAATGGAATGTCTTATATTACCCCATCTGGTTTAATCACAGATTTGTCTGCTAATTGTAATAATGTGGGTGTAAAGAGAAGATTAGGAAGTTTCAGTTTATCCATGATTTGTCTACTCATGATATTGATTGCTGCTCCTAAATCAATGAGTGTGTTTTGGATCTCAATTCCATTGATGTGAATTTTGACAACTGGGTTCCCTGGGTCTAGATACTTTGGAATAGCAATCTTTTTTTTTGACAGAAACGGTTATGTTTCCTGCCAGTTGAATTTTCTTTGTTTCTCTTATTCTTTTTCTTGTTTTCTTCATACTCAACTCCTTTATTGTTTTGGCTAAAATTGGAATTTCCTTGATGGCTTGTAATAATTGAATTTTAATGCAAACATTTCTCAGCTCATCTAGGAAATCATAATTAGGCACCATAATTTGTTTTTCTACACCTCTATCAATTTGTAATCTTTCTGGAAAGGGAGGTATAGAAGTAGATGTGGATGGTTGCTCTAATACAGGAGTTGAAATTATTGAATCTTTTTGCTTTAATTTTTCAGTGTTTGGGTCTTGAAAAGATGTGTCTTCCTCAAGACTTTTATTCACCCGTAGAGAGTCTTCCTCAGAGTTATCTTATTCTTGTATGATCACAGAAGGTTTCCTCTTTTCAAGTATTCTTCCAGACCTAAGTTAACATCACTAAAGGTCTAAGAGCAATTAAACAAGTTGAAGCCCCATTGGCCTTGTATCATGTATGTGTTATGAGGATTTTTATTATTGGGGTTTGGTATGGGTTGAACATGCAACTGATTTGATTTTTGAGGGAATGGTAATGGAAGTGGTTGATTTTGATGTGGTAGGTTCTGATCATGTTGTTGAGGATTTTATTGAAAATTTTGTTGAGGATTTTGAGGATAAAAATGTGGGTATGGTGGATAGGATGGTGGATACTGATAGTACTGAGAGTATCTTCCATAGGGATTTTGTGCTCCTTGTGCCCAAGCTTGAGATTGATTTTGAAATTGAGGCCAAGGTTGCTGCCAAGAATTTCAAGGTGGAGGTTGGTTATACATTTGATCATGGAATCCTTGTGTTTGAGGTCCTTGCCAAGGCCTTCTAGAGACAAAATTGAGAGATTCTGTGGAATCTGTAGGAGTTTCCTCTTGAAAGACAGCTTTGAGACCAGGAAGAGAAGGACAATTCTTGGTCTCATGTTTTTTAGAACAAATGACACAGGTCTCTACAACTTTTACATCCAAAGGACACTCTCTCAAGGCATGTTTCTTTCTACATTTGGGACAAAAGATTGCCAAGGCATCAGATTCAACTTTTTGCTTGTTTTGTATCTTAAGGGTGTCTATTTTTTCACTAAGACTCCCTAAGATGTCAGATTTGAAATCATCAAGCATATGTCCTATTTCTGATCTACTTACTGTCCCAGAAGCAGACTTGCTTGCCCTTGCAAGAGCATGATCTCTTGCACCTTTTACAGTTTTAGATTTCCCTCTTGAAAGGTTGATACATAACTCAGATATTTCAGGTAATGTGAGATGTGATATATCCCCTTTTCCCATCATGTTAAGGATATTCAACCATTCATCCCTAATTGTTTTCAACAAAAGAGCTTTTAAGGTGTCTTGATCTAGGTTTTCCATTTTTGCTCTTTTGATGTTGTAATGAAATCTCTCCAACAAATCTTCCAAGTTTTCATCTTCTTTTTGTAACATCTTAAAAACTTCTTCCTTATGATTGACCGGCATACAATAATCCAAATACCTCTCTAGAAATGCTTGTTTCATGTCTTCCCATGTCCTAATAGAATTGTTGATCAAACTCATAAACCACTTCAATGTTGCTCCTTTCAATGTTGAAGGAAATAGTTTAAGTTTTTGAGCATCTTGTAAGTAGTCATAAGTTCTACACAGGATTTCAAATTCAAATAGGAAGGTTTCGGGATCTTCAGTTTTAAGTCCATAGAAGTTTGGAAGGACAGAGGGTGAAATGTTTTTCATGGTTGTATTAGTTTCTTCATCTATTATAGGAAACCCAAAAGAGCTTCCCATTTCTCTTCTACCTCTTCCTCCTTCTGCACTTCTACCTCCTTCTCCTCTACCTCTACCTCTACCTCCAAATAATGTGTGTTCTCCATTAAAGACTCCTCCTCCCCCTTCTTCTGCCATGGTTGACTCTCCTGTGGAAGTGGAAAAGTTTGTGTCCCTAACAGGAGTCTTTGGATCTTCTTCTAAAGCAGTTTCATTTGATGAAGTGGAAGTTTTTTCTAATGGAATATCTGATCTTAGGTCTTCTAGAAGTCCAGGATCAGTAAAGGATGGAATGTTGGTCTGAGTTGAAGGTGTACTAGCTCTTGGTCTAGGTGAAACAAGTGGTGTTCTAGGAATCAAACTTCTGTTTCTGCTGCTTATGAATCTACCCCTTGAGTCTCTCTCTCTACGCATATAATTTTTTTTGGGAGTTAAGAAACAAAGGTTACCTAGTTTTCACTTCCCCGGCAACGGCGCCAAAATGTTTGGGCTCAACCTAGTCTCCTAAATTGAGTTCATTTAATTGTCAACTAGGGTTGGTAAACTGCTGAAGTGAGGTGCACTGTATGTGCCTAGGTGTTTGTTTCTTACTGCGTTGTGTTAGTGTTTTATGATGTTTTTGGTCTTTTGGTGGTTTTATGTTCACAGGGAAAAGAACTAAATGCTGATGGAAAGAAGCTACTGGTTAAAAACAGAGTGAAGCCTAATTTGTTGATGACAAATGACAAATGCAAATACTGAGACAAAACCAAACCTAAACTATGACTTAGCAAAAATACAAAGCTTGATAATGACTTCAAGAAAATGAATCACAACATGAATTTAACTTGTCCAAACCATTCATTAAGGATATTTTGGAAGAGCTTGAGGAATGGGCAGCTAAGTGTAAAAATTATCCTAATTAAACAATTAAACAATCAATTTGTAATGATGCAACATCTCATCCAAGATTAAAGGTTTATGAAACATATCTGGAAAAGAACACTTGTAACATCAAAAGATCTCTACTCTAAAACTAGCTCCTAATTCTATTCTGCAACTTAGTTTAACACCACTAAACTTCACTCAAAGGTTATAGATTTTTAGAATAGTCTTTTGAGGAAAGGTTTGTTTGTGAAAATAAAGGAAAGGTTGCAGAAGTACTCCAGGCCTTGGACTGTTACTATATTCTGTCTAGATGATTATGAATTAATATAGGTTTGGAACAAAAGAAGTTTTGTAAATAATGAAGGCCGTGGTGTTTAAGTTTAACAACTAATGTAATTTAATATGCAATGGATGACAACTAAATGTAGAATGTAAATACAATGAGCTAAGCTAGAATTGAACTAAGGTGTCACTAGTCTACAATAAACAGTGCTGAACTAACAGGCCATTATCAAACTTAAAATGAAATAACAGAGCATGAATTGAATGCAATTTGACTCCGGAGTGCCCTAACTAAGTTATCATGCAATTAATATATGGGATTCTACATCCTATTTTGTCCATCATGAATGGTGTTTTGGAAGAGCTTCTTAGAACAATCCTAGCTGTACAATTAAATGCAAATGCAAACATGAAAACTGAAAGCAATTACAATTAAAAACTAAGACATCACAGCTATTTCCTACCCATTGTTATGATGTTTTGGAAGAGCGTTTTAAGAGTAAGATCAGCTATGCTACTTAGTGTAAACAAGCAAATGAAACCTTCAGTATCACAGTCATGCCTTAGCCATCATAATGATTTTTTGGAAGAGTTTGCTTAGAATAAGTTCAACTATGATAATGAACAAAAGAAATTGCAATTAAAATCTATAACACTACAGCCATTTCTCATTCATTATCATGATCTTTTGGAAGATTTTCTTAGAACAAGTATAGCTATAGTGACTAATGAAATTAACTATGAACTCAAACTTCAAAAAACGTGAAAATGACTAAGATACTTATCTAAATTACGAAAGTAAAGTCGTTCAGGAGGCAGGGGCCCTCTACCACCAGACGGAATCTAACTCAAAATCAACTCAACGCGTTCAAAGCAATGATGTCTTCTTCATTAAAGGAAAATAACTTGAAACGGAGTATTCTCGGTCTTCATAAATATATCAGTCAATCCATGAAATCTAATCAAAATCTAGAGCTAGCCTCTCGGTTTCCCGAGTTCATTTATATCAAATCTTCATAACAGAACTTGCAACAATACGGGGATCATTGTCTTTTCATATCAAAATCGTACTAGAACTCTAAAGATGGCAGCGTAGAGGGACAAAGGACATCTAGACTATCCTAGTCCTATTAGGAGTCTGCCTCCTTGAATGAGTTCCCACGTACCAAAACCACGTCCAGAATTCGGTTCATTCTTCATGGTGAGCAACGAACGATGAGGACATGATGTGGAATATACCCATGTGTGTCTTTTCCTGAGAAGACACCTGGAACATGCTTTAACGTGAAGACAACTGCAGAATTGGCGGTTAGCTACGGAATGTCTGCATTCTGTAGCTAGTTTCAGTTAAAAATGCATTACAATGACAAAATCACAAAACTTAGCAAGTTAGCCATGTTATTCATTCTAAAAGTAATTTTAACTAATTTCATTGATCATTTGGGCCTGGGATAACAATGGACAAAGGAAAATGGAGTGAAGTAAGATGAAAGAAAGAACAATCTTGGGGCTGAACGAGTTGACTTGGTATATTTGCTTTTCTTTTATCACCTTTTGTTCTAACTTTTAAAGAATACTTTCAATTTCTTCAACACTCTTACACTCATTTTCATCAAAAATCACATCTCTGCTCACAATAAATTTCCCATTAGACAAAATTTGGTATCATTTCTTCTCATCAGAATACCCAAACATTATGCACTTCAAGCTTCGTGAGTCAAGTTTAGTTCATTTTTCCTCCTGAACTAAGGCATAACATACTGATCCAAAAACTCTAAGATGTTTAACTCAAGGTTTGAAGCCAAACCATGCTTCATAAGGTGTGATTCCGTCTAAAGAAGTAGTGGGAGATCTGTTCCTTAAGTAGACAGTTCTATGAATTGCCTCGGCCCAATATATAAGACTTAACTTTTTGAATGTTAACATAGATCTCGCCATTCCTAACAAGGTGCGGTTCATTCTTTCTACTACTCGATTTTTCTATGGAGTGTAGACATTGGTAAGATGTCATTTTATGCCATTATCCATGCAATAAATTTTGAATTCATTTGATGTGAATTCTCCTCTATTATTTGTTCTAAGAGTGCCAATCTTCTCCTTAACTTCATTTTCAATAATTTGGCGGAAATTTTTAAACTTTTCAAATGCTTCTGACTTTTTCTTCAAAAAATATATCCAATTCATCCTCCTAAAATCATCAACAAAGAGTAAGAAATATCTGCATCCTCCTAGCGAAGTTTGTAAGGGTCCAAAAATATCACTGTGAACCATTTGCAAACGCTTGTTTGCTTGCCATTAACTTATGGGAAGAGTCTCTCGATGTTGTTTTCCATAAATGAAAGCTTCATATTTTGCATTTTCCCTTTTGAAGGTTGGAAGTCCCTTAACCATTCCCTATTTTTGTAATTGAGAGAGACTTTCAAAGTTGATATGGACATATCTTACATGCCACAATCTGATCGGTGAAATGTATGTACTTGTTGCTCCTGCAAAGTCATAATTTCTTGGAATAATTGTCCCTTTCATCCTTAACCGTTTTCCATCTTCATAACCTATCATCACTATTTTCGTGTTATGTTTGACTGAGTTAATTTTAACAAATCCATCCTCCATAATCACCAGATGTCCTACTTGTCGAATCGTGATTAAAGATAGCAATTTTTGCTTAAATTTTGGGACATACCATACATTTGAAATCATTCTTTCTCCAATTCCAGGTGGAAAAAATTTAACAACACCTTTTCCATAAGGATTATGTTTTGTTTTATCAACAAGATAGATTAAATTATGATGGCATTGTTGGAAGTTCCAAAAGAAGTCACGTCGAAAATTCATGTGTTGAGTTTCTCCTGTATCCAAAATCCCTGCATCTTCATATTCACTTCTAAGAAAGGTTGAAACCTGTAAAGAAGTTGGTTCTGTGCTTGTGAAGACATATTCTGAACCATCATGATCATGTTGATCATTTGCAAATTGTGCACAGTTTTGATGAAACTTGGGAATTTTATCAATGGAAGTTCTACAATCCTCAGCATAATGTCCAACTTTGTTACATCTTCAACAAAAAATTTGACTGAAATATTTGCCTCTGCCTTGATACTGTCCTCTGCCTGGAATTTGTCCTCTGCCTTGATTGTTTCCTCTACCTTGAAAATTGCTCCTGCCTGAACTGTAGTCTATGTTGAAATTGTTTCCTCTACTTTGACTGCGATCATGACCTTGTACACTATGTGCTGCTTGACTTTGAATGAATTTTCCCCATCCTTTGCTTCTCAAACTTTCAGTTGAGGATTTACTTGTGCTAGCCTCTGTGAAGAAGAAATCTTCCCCAATCTGTGTCTTATTCCCAAAACTTTTTTCATGTTTGACTAACATATCACTCAACTCATCAAACTTGATCTTCTCTAATTTTCTAGTGACTTGCAAAGTTTCCAAAAAATGTGTGTAAGAAGATGGAAAACCATCAATTAAAATTGTAGTTAGGAAACTTTCATCCACAGCTTGAAAAGCAACGTTTATTATTTCCTGCTTGAAGTTTTTAAGCCGTGAAATATATTCAAGAACATCACCACCTTCAGTTAATTTTTGTTGAAGAAATTTAAATTGAAGATCAACCTTATTTGATTCAGGTTGTGTATCAAATAGATCTTTGAATGTACGCAAAGCAGTCCATGCATCTGAGGCATTTTCAATATGAATGTACATTTCATTGTTAACTGAAGACTTTATAAGAGTTAATGCCTTGGCATTTTTGAATTCCCATTTTTCAAGTAAAGCTGCATCTGTTGGTTTATTAGGCTTAATGTCGCCATCACATATTTCATGCCACAAATCATTATATATGAGAGTGATTTCAATTAGACGTTTCCATGTCTTATAAGATTTGACCCCTTCTAGCTTATCATAATCAGAGAACAGATTAATTAAATTCGACATTGTAGTGTTGAAGAAATGCACCAAAAGAATCAATCACAAGAAAAAGTTAGCAACTCATCACACAAAACATGCCACGCAAAAAACGACACACGTAACGCAAATAGAAAACGATCTATCAGGGCTTGCCCTTGACCCTCGTATAGTCGTTGAAAAAGGAGATAAATGACTGAGCTTTGCACTTGGCTCTAGTCAATTTCTCGTTGAGTGTTTACAATGAAATCTTTTCAAAATTTGACCGCTTGAAAGTGCCCTTACAAATTTCCTTTAAAAAAATCTACCCCACCTCAAAGTAAAAAAGTAATTTGAGTTACAAATAATGGCCCTTATTTCTCAAAAATAAAAATTACAAATTACAAAATAATGGCCCTTATTTTGTAATTTTTGGAGTCAAACATTTACAAATAACCCCTCACACCTTCTTTCGTCAAAAATAGTACAAATGACATCTCCTTATTGCTCCACAAATTTACAAATTTTATAAGATAATCACCCCCCAAAAAAATTATCCCACTTAGATTACAAACATTTTAAAAATAACATGTTTCTCCCAAAAATGACCAAAGTTGTTGTCCCAATAATTTACAAAAATACGTGCAGAAACCTATCAAAGGTTCTCCATCTGCAAGGGGTTACTATAGATGTAGCAGTTCCAAGGGTTGTTGTGCAAGAAAACAATTTGAACGGAGATGAACTGATCCAACCATGTTGATAGTCACATACACCTCAGATCACAATCATCCACGGCCTGCTAATTGTGCCAACTCCAATTCGAACGCCGACCTCCCTGCAAAGCAGTGTTAATCTCAGCTTGAGGTAGCTCCCATTGTCTCAGAAAAAAGTTCCAACATTTCTCAGGAAGTAGCATCCACTCCAGAAGATACAGTAGCTTGAATAAATTCGTTTGATAATCTGTTCTCACTGATCATAAATTCCCCTGGGAGACTAGAGCAATGCGTCGTATATTCCATGGAAATTCAAGAAGACAAGCCTCTGGAATTCATGCAGGATGTAGTTGAGCTATGCATTTCATGTTCCAATAATTTAGATGATGATGATGATTTCTATGCGGACCTTGGGGAACTGCCTGACTCATCTGCGATTTTCAGCACAAGGGGTAGCATCTTCGAGGACGACGAGAGCAGGAATAGTGGAGGAATTGATCGGCTTAGTTTCTTTTCATGGTCTGGGAGCTGCGGCATATTGGGAAACAATGCGGTCATCTAAATGAATTCGGGTATATATATTTATATAGAATGATCACTGCAATTTGGTGCATTGGAGAGACTGAGCTTGTAATACAATTTCATGATATCGTAGCCTGATCTTCTGTTAGGAATTCATATTGTATTTTGAACAAATGTAAATTGTTGCAAAAATAGATAGAGGAGTCTACCATCTGAATAATATATCTTCAAATAGAAAAAATTGTCAATGTGTCAGGCCAATTGGATGTTAACTAGGCCAACAGGAATTCACGAAGTGAGATCTGGCAAAGGGCGGAGAAGAAGGGCAGTTGCGGATCAGCGGGCAGAGGTTAAAGATCATAGGATAGTGGGCAGCATAGTATTTCAAAAAAAAAATACACAATGTTTGGAGCAACGTAGGATTTCAGAAAAGAAAAAAGAAAAAAAATGAATCTTCAAAAAATGGTGTTCAGATTTTAAAATCTAGAATCAAATAATAATTAAATTTCTTTTCCCTGAAAAACAAATTTGACAAATTTGCATACCAATTCAAATGATGAACAATTTAATGGAGTTTTCCATAAGCTTGTAGAGCTAGAATATCCTTCTCTTGTCAGATTCATTAGTGAAGCTCTGGTACACAATAATACAGAAGTGTCCTCAAACACGTAATTTTATTAATAATGGGAAAATAAATTACATAAGAATTGCAAGAGTTTACACATGTAAACTCCAACACTCTTGCAATTAGGAAAATAACCTATTTATAAGATACGCATCCTAAATTATTTTAGATATGGACCACTTGAGAAAACAACAAGTGTCCATTTACAATAAATAACCTTCTAACCAATCTACTAACTTTATTCCTATTTTAGAGCCTAAGATATGACACTATTCTAGAGTCATATATTTTGTAACAATATTCTAGTTCTAAGTGTCTCTAATATTAATTAAATATTCTAATTTAATAAATATTTTATCCTAGCTTTAAACTATGATATTTGGATCATCTAACAGTGGAAGTCCCTGACTTGGTTGGCTTTTGCATATGTTAATAAGAGATATTTTCCAATTGTATTTTATGAGTACTTATACTTGTTATTACATGGCTTTGATGGTTGTTCTATCATGGCTATTATTTTGGTTATATGTTTCTTATAAGCATGGTCCTATAACAAGTTCTAGTTATGGATCTTGATATGTTTGACTTGCTGATGAATGGTTAATGAATGCATGAGCTAATAAATGTTATTGCAACTATTATGAGAGGGCATTAGACTTGATTATTCTCGGATGTGTATCATACCCCTATGTTCAGATGTGCATTCATGACTTGTAGATTACATGTTCTCAAAATGTTTGATGAAATGATTGTCGTGATTAAGCTTGGTTAGGTCAATTCCTTTATAAATTTTGGTATGGATGGTTTTATCCTGATGTTATTTATCATTCTGGAAAGTGTTGTTGAGTTCTGGGAAGTGGTCTGGAGGCTGACTTGGAATTTAGTCTTAGAATTCGGGATTCCACCCTATGAACTGAGGAATTTGGGTCATAAATACATTTTGGTAGGCTCATGCATGTGGTTGGAAGCCCTCAACCACATGGAGGCCTTGTCATACATGCGGTTGGGACCCCAGGTCACTTAAAAAGAATTACAACTTAGGGTTTTGGCACTGAGAGTGGTATTTTGGCTTCTAGGTCTCTTGTAGCTCCTCAGGAAGGTTAGTAAGGTTCTAGTTGTCGATTCCACTTCCTTAACTATATTTAGGAGGTTGAGTAATGTCATAGTAGCCCTCAGCACATGTTTACCTAAACAGGCCAATGAAAGTGGGTAAATGTGGGAGGGGTGGTTACATTTGATAAGTTATTTAATGGTTATATGAATGCATGGACTAGTTTGAGAGGACAATGAGCCTTCTTGATGAAGTTAAGGAGACATTGAATATATATATGCATTCATGACCTATAGTTACTAATTTTACCATGTGTTTGAAGAAATGTTTCTCATGTGTTTGGAAACTTCTAAGCAAGATCTAGCCTTAGTACTTATCATATAGGCTTGTCATCAACTTAGACTTGATTCTATAAAGTTTTGGGTTGTTCTAGGAAGTGGCCTAAAGGCTAGCCCTAAAACTGTTGCACTGATTTCACAGTTGCATGCATGGAACTGGGAAATTTCGGCTACAACCGCACTGAGGGAGGCTTGTGCATGTGGCTAGAGGTTTCCAACCACACTCACAGCTTGTTATGCATGTATTTGGTCTGTGAGATCAGTGAAAAAAAGTTCCAAATTAGGGTCTGATCACCAATGGTTGTTGTGTGCCACCTAGGTGATCTCATATCCCTGAGAGGGTTCAACATGTTTTTGATCAGTAGACCCTACTTCCATAACCAGAACTTGGATGTTAGGTCACATCATATTAACTCTCATCTCATGTTTACCCGAAGATATTTTAAAAGGAGGTAGATGTGGGATGGGGTAGTTACAGGGTGCTATCAGAGCGAGGTTGCAGCACTGAACCTCATGGTAAATGCAGATTGTTATACTTGCATGACAATTGTTTATATTTTTAACATGCATTCATGTTGGTTATTTATTTTTATGGTTATGATATCCATGTATAAGTTGGTATGCTTGTGATGTTTTATTTTTCTAATCTAGATTGGAATGTGCATATGCAATAACTTCCCCTGAAATACCTTGAGATATAATTTTGATTATGTTTTACATAGCTAACAATGGAATATTGCAGGACATATAAGGCCAAGAAATGAAGAGCATAATAGTTGAGTAAAATTTGTATGAATCTTCGTATAGGCCTGAAGAGACATTGGTGGGATGGGAGACATTAGTTCAGCTGCAGGGAGAGGGACATTCTCCTAGTTTGGCAAACACATTGAGAATTATGAAGGAAAAAATTGTGAATTACAAGTCAAACAATGATTGGTTGATTGAGGCACAAGAAAGGCTTGCTAGAGCTTAATAAAAACAAGTTGAGGTTAATACAGTCATCCTCCAGAGCCTTTCATATTTTCAGAAGCAGGGACACTTTGGAATCAGTCATGGGGACATACAGGAAAAAAATACTAATGGCGTGGATGGAAGAAGGTCTCGTAAGGGGTATAGGATGGAGAGAGATGATACAATAAACGGTGGAAGATCCTTGGGTACACCTGAGATGAGGGCTAACACTCATGGTTTTTTTGTAGCTCTGGTTCTGAGAGACATCATCGCCATTATCGCCAATATATTTATAGGAGGAGTGACAGGAGGTAATTTCTAGAAGTTTTCAAGAAAGGAAATTATCCATGTGGATATTAGTGGCCACCCACCTATTCCACTTGGGGTCCCACCATTGTTTCTTTCAGTTTTTCAGTTTCCTTAATTGTAGCACAACATACTATTTTTGGCAGTTTTTCGGGTCGTGAACTTCCAGAGTCGTTTTGAGGCCCTAACCAGCTTTTTTTTTGGAAAAATCAGGATCGACATGTCTATTTGACCAATTTTAGTCACTCAAAACTTGTATTCCTTGAATTGATCTTTCTAACGAGGTATTTTGTACATCAACAGAGATCGTATGCCAAAGTTACGACCCCGGGAAGTTGATGTACCAATTTACCCAAGCGGGGCCCATAGTTTTGGCGCTTCATCTCCTAGGGTTATGTTTTGGATGTTTATGATTTTCCATTGTTTCTAAATAATAAATAGGCCTTTGAGCCTCATCGTAATGGAGTTAAGAGGAATTTAGCCACCACATCTCTTCTTAGAGATAAGCTATCGTCGCTCGAGCTAGTTTATTTCCATTACGTCTGTAAGTGTATTTCAGTTATTTGATATTAATGAAATGAACTATATTTTATGTTGCATCTCTATGTTTATGTTTATTTCTGTAATTTATTGCGTTCCTGCATAAACCCGGATCGCCAAGGCTCTTACTTTTGACGAATAAATGAAGAAACCAAAAGATGCAGAAACATGGATGCTTGGGATGAATAAATTCTTCATATTGCATTTTTACTCAGAGAACATGAAAGCCAAGATAACTACCTTAAGTCTTAAGGGATAAGAAAATATTTGGTGCGAGAATGTTAAGCATGTCAGAGGAATTAGAGAAAAGGAGATGATTTGGGATGAGTTTTAAAGACTCTTCATAAGGAAGTACCTGTCTCAAAGATTATATTATGACGAAAAGGCCAAGGACTTCTATGAGCTTCGTATGGGTTCCATGACATATGATGAGTATACAATCAGACTTCTGGAGTTGTTGAGATATGTGACTTATCTCAAGGATTAGAAAGTGAAGATCCAAAGTTTCATCATCAGATTTCCAATAGCATTCAAATACTGGATTGAGTTTGATGAGCCTCGATCAATGGAGGAAGCCATCAGAAAGCTGAAGCATTGTTATGAGCAATCAAAGCGAAAGCTTGAGTTCAAGCGTGATTGGAAATTTAATGAGAGGGATAAAGGAAAATGGCTCAAGCAGTAGGAATATATCGGGATTTATATAGATGAAAAAGAGAATGTGGCACCTCATAAGAAGTTCAATGCAGTTGAGAGAGGACATGGGTCTCAAACTAAGGGGCAACAAAACAAAGGTGATGGCAGGAAACCTTTGAGGTGTTGGACCTGTAGCAGAGAACATCGTAGGAGATATTTACCATCGCATCAGAGTGGCATGCCTCAGATTTATAGTGCTTAGGAGGCACAAACAGTTGGGGATGTAGGTTACAATATTCCTCGAATTTATGCAGCAGTGGATAAGAGGTTGGAAAATCATCAAGAAACCATTATCGAGAGGTAACGTAAGATTTTTGATCAATTTGTTTATATTTTGATTGATCATGGTTCGAATTATGGCTATATTAGTCCTAACCTAGTGGATTAGGGTTGATTGAATAAATAAGCACATGCAAAATATTGGTTGGTGCAGTTGGCTAAAGGGACCAAGAAAAGAGTTCATCACTAGGTGAGATCTTGTGCATTTGAGCTTAAAGACATGCCTACATCGACACATCTAAATGCGCTTCCTTTGGTATCATATAGCATGATTTTGGGCATGGATTGGCTATTCGTTTACTGGACCAAGGTGGATTTCTATGATAAGGACATTGAGTGCCTAGATGATGATGGAGAAAATAGAATCATGCAGGGAAAGAAGAATCGTACATTAGTGAGAATGGTTACAACTATGCAAGCTAAGTTTAGCTGCAAAAAAATATGTTTGTTTTTTGCAGCGCATGTTTCTAGTGACAAAGGGAAGGAGGATGAGGTTGATGAAGTCCTAAGGAAGTATCTTATTTTACAGCAATTTAAGGATGTGTTTCCTGTAGAGATTCTAGATTTTTTTCCTCACAGGGAGGTGGATTTCTCTATTAAGTTGATATTAGGAAGAGCACCAACATCTAAGGAAACTTACAATATGAGCACGGCCAATTTGGTGGAACTGAATTTGCATATTAAAAATATGCTTGATAAGGGATACATAAGGCCAAGTGTGTCGCCTTGGGCTGCACTAGCGTTGTTTGTAAGGAAGAAGATTGCACTCTTAGATTATGCATTGATTACAGGCAGTTGAATAAGATGATTATCAAGAATAGGTATCCATTGTCATAAATTTATTATTTGTTTGATCAGTTGAAGGGATCAGAAATGTTTTCGAAGATTGATCTGAGATCGGGATATCATCAGGTGTGATGTTAATTAAGGTTATCATTGATGTCAATATGGCATTGTTCGTGATGGAAAATTCTTATGATGTGTGATGTTGCCTAAATTCCCATTGATCATAATACCCTAATGATGATGTCCTTGAACTAACCATGAAGATGCCCCCTATGAAGATCAAGAAGCCCCAAAACCTGGATGATGTCCTTACCCTTAATAAGGAAGTCGAAATATGCCATTTGAATCATGTCAGGACCATATATGAGTGACCTCACATTGATGAAATATAAATCTCATGATGGGCTCTCTGGATGGAAATTAATGGATGCTGCACTATGACATGGTTGTTAACATGATTGATGCTACTACACTATCACACATAAGGACATACATGACGATGGCATGGAAAATGATTGGATATGATTTGAATGACCTCACCATACTTGATGACATATAATGACATTGTTGGATACATGACAATGGAGAAGCCATTAATGACCTCTTGTTGTCCTCATCGCCTTCTGCACTAAAAATTCAAGAGCAGTCACAAATAAAAATAAAATTAGGCACCTTGGAGGCATCCTTTCAAAATGGATCCTATACCATCTTGTAGATCATATTTCTTCCTTTCTAACGAGCCCTTACTTGCCCCCAAACTCCCAGTGGTTGATAAGTTAATGAATTTTTAAAGTTAGAAAAAAATATTATTTTTGCCTAGCCGACTTGAGCCGAATTATGCAAGCTGGGCATGCCGCTTGAATAGTCATGTATTTTCATTGTGGAAAATCACTATAAATATAAACCTGAATTCGTCCATTTTAGCTCAAAAAATTTGGATTACAGAAGTCTAAGCACAGGATAAGAAGATAACACACTCTGAGGTAGCCGCATGGGAGTAAGGGATTGTTTTAGGTCTGTTTGCATCTCCATTTTAGGTCTGAATTGTAGCAGAGGAGGGCACATAACTTGAGAGGATTATGGGTCTGTTATATGGTGTATATTTTGGGTGGGCAGTTCTGTTTTGCTATCCACATGGGTCTATTTTATTATAGGAGGTGTACGAATTGTTTCAGCAGCAAACAAGGGTGTAGAAACCTGTACCTAGCCTTGGAGAAGGGTTGAGACCCTTTTTCTGGAGAAGGACGTGGCCAAGTAAGGGCAGAGACACCTCATGATATAGAGCAGAAGTTTTTCAGGACTGTGAGTAAAATAACACAGCATATACAAGTCTGATACGTAACTAAGATAAGTGATAAGAAGAAAAAATTATAGACCCCAACAACAATATCATTTGTACCAGCTGAAGTACTATTGGAAAGAAAATTGTTGAGCCATAGTAATAGTCATTCTTGGAGAAGCAAGTAACAGTACTTTTGTACACAGTTCTAATATCTTTTTAGAGCAACATTTGAAAAGAGTTTGAAGACTTGTCTGGAGAGTATCTTGAAGACCTTGCTGAGAAACCCTTTGGAGCAGAGTTGGAGAGGATGTTGAATACCCTTTGAAGTTTCTTATTGAAGCCATCTAGAAGCATGGTTGAAGACTTGTTGAAAACCTGTTATGTAGATTTGAGAGCAATCTTTGAAGCATATTGGCGCAGCCTATTAAATACTATTTTGGAGCAGACCTAAGCTTGGGTACTTGGAAAGCATTGTTTAAGAAACATAGTTAAAAACAGTTTTGGAAAGATCTGTTGAAGCATCTTGGAAGCACCTCTTGAAGATATCTTTGGACCTGGAATAATTGAAGAAGAATCCTTGGAACCTTGGAGCATATTCTTTTGAAACATTGTTGGAACATCCCTGAAATATTGCATACCTTAAGGCATTATTGAAGAATTGAAGAGGTTGATCTCGGAGACAATATTGGAGACATGATGCAGTACTGAAGTCATAAGGAGGTGACTTTTGGAGATATTTGTTTGGGTAATATGAAGAGCAGTGGTGACACCTTCTAAGAGGACAAGGTTGTCATTGATGAAGTGACGTGGAGACTAAGTGATGGCATTTCTGAAGATTGACAGGGCTCGTTGAAGAAGACTTTGGGAGTCGTGAAGAATAAATGAATATATTTTGACGAAGTGAAGTTGAGGGTTGAAGCCCAAGAGGTTGGAGCCTCATAGAGACAAGGTCGGTGCCTTGGAAGATAGGGTTGGTGCCTCAAATTGACAAGGTTGGAGCCTTGGAAAGACCAAGTCGGTGCTTGGCACAATACAAATTGGAGCTTGGAAGATTGTAGTCTTCATCTAGGGTTGGAGCCCTATATCATTATTGTACTTTACTTATTGTAGAGAAGAAATTAATAAAAGTATCTATTCCATCATTGTTCATTTTGTGTTCTAAATATAAGTGATCTAACTGGTAAAATTAACAATTGAAAAGAAATATTGATTCACCCCCCTTGCAGTATTTCCAACAATTGGAATCAGAGCTAGTACCTTCACTCAAAGCCTAACAGCTTGAAGGTTGATCATTAGAACACAAATGGAAAAGCCAAGGAAGAAAGTCTCCAATCCTCCTAAAGATGTGTCTTCCTCAACCATCGAAATTGAAGTCAATCAATTTGCGAAGGCTCCATTGTTCAATGGAAATTTTGATATATGGGAGGCAAGAATGAGGAATTTCTTGAAGACTCAAGGAATTGAAGTTTGGAAATCAGTGATTACTAATGACACGATGGATGAAGAATCCAAGGAGTACAATACAAGAGCAATGAAGGCAATTTTGAATGGGTTACCAAATTCTGTGAAGGCCAATTTTGAAAAATGTTCGTCAGCAAAATTCATATGGGACAAACTTCATGATCTTCACTCAAAAGGAGCATTGACAATGATCTCTAGTCAAGAAGATGATGGAAAATAAGAAATAAGTCCAGAATCTGTCAAGGAAGCTGAATATAAGAGAGATGACAACAAGGCTAAAGAAGACCTAGAAGATGAAGAGAACAAAGAAGACTTTGAAGAAGATCTCTTGAATAAACTTATGGCTTCCATGGAAGAGATTAACAATTTGAAAAAGGAAAATGAGGAACTTAAGAAGAAAGCGCAAGATGGTAACCAAGACAAGACAAGGAAGGAAGTTGACTTTGTCAAGCTTCAAGTACAAGAAAGGGATGAGAAGCTCACCAAACTTAAGATGGAATTTCATCAAAACAAAAGAAAGCATCATGAAGAAGTCATATCTATGACAAATCAATTGAATAAGGCAAATAAAAGGGAAGAAGCTTTGTCAAGCCACCTTGAACAAAGACTTAAGAGCTTGAACAATCTTGAAGCAAAGATTGGGAAATACAAGGAAGAGGTCTCCTCTCTTAGATCCCAACTAGAAGAAGCAATGAAACAAACACAAGGAGCCGAGAAGGTGATGGAAACTTTGGCATTCATAGAAGGACAAGTTGATGAAGCAGAAAATGAGAGAAACACCATGATATGCCAACTAGAAGAAAAGGATGAAGAAATATTCAAACTAAAATCAGACATCAATCTTCTCAAGGCCGAAACATGTGAAGCTACAAGAATAAAAGAAGAAATGGAGAGCAGTCTAGCAAAAGAGAATGAAGAAGTCTTCATAATGAAATCAAATATCATCTCCCTTAAAATCAAAGCACACGAAGCAACAAGGATGACGGAAGAAATGAAGAAGAAACTAGATATGAAAGATGAAGATTGTGAAAAGTTGAAAGGAGAAATTGTCTTTCTTAAAAAGGAAGTTGACTTGCTGAATAAGAACTTGAAAAGCTCTCAAACCCTAGATGACATCCTAAGTCATCAAAGGTCTCCCCTTGATAAATCAGGGCTTGGCTATGCAGGTGAATCCTCAAGCAAGAATGATAATGTTTCAAAAAACAAGGATGTGAGGAAGCCAGGAAGAAATGTTGATGCTCCCTGTTCCAGCAAAGGCAAAGAGAAGATTCAAGACAACAATGGAAGAAATCCTACTCCAAGGAGACTTGTAAATGACGTCAAGAATACAAAAGACAATGAATATCATCAAAGAATCCCAATGCAAAAAGACTCCAGAAGTACATTTAGGAAATATTCATCTCCCAATTACCAAAGTATATTTTTTGGTTATTGCTATTCTTGTACAAACTTTGGGCATATGGCAAAGGATTGTAGGGCATATCACAAAGATAAATATAATGGTCCCCGTCAATCTTCTAGAAGAAATTTTGCAAGAAGAAGTCATGATTACTCATTCATGAACATGATGGAGTGCTTCAATTTCCATAACATTGGACATATGGCTCATGATTGTAATCTGACTTGGGTCCCTAAACAAGCTAAAACCATGACAATCAAGCCAGAGAAGAAAGTTACACAATTATGGAGAAGGAAGCAAATTGGATCTGAAAGTCTCTTGAACACTTCAACCAACAACACATGTTGTTGATTTGATTACATTCTTGGCAGATATGATATTTCAAGTGTTTGATGATGAGATGCTGCCAAAAAAAAAAAAAAGAGCATGCATACAACTTAGGGGGAGCAAGTACATTAAATAAGAGCACCATGACAGGGGGAGCAACATATCTTACATGGAGAACTATCATTGATGAAGGAAACATGAAGAAGCAACATGCCAAGAAGCAGCTTGATAGGGAGAGTACTTGGGCAACCCATTTGCCATTGATGTCAAAGGGGGAGAGAATGTTGGAAGGGCAAGAATATTGGCATCATTACAAAGGGAGATATTGTTAATTAAGGTTGTCATTGATGTCAATATGGCATCATTTGTGATGGAAAATTCTTATGATGTGTGATGTTGCCTAAATGTCCATTGATCATAACACCCTAATGATGATGTCCTTGAACTAACCATGAAGATGCCCCCTATGAAGATGAAGAAGCCCTAGAACTCGGATGAAATCCTTACCCTTAATAAGGAATTCTAAATATGCCATGTCAATCATGTCAGGACTATATATGAGTGACCTCACATTGATGAAATATAAATCTCGTGATGGGCTCTCTGGATGGAAATTAATGGATGCTGCACTATGACATGGTTGGTAACATGATTGATGCTACTACACTATCACACATAAAGACATACATG
The DNA here is from genome assembly GCA_034641835.2 of Pinus albicaulis. Classification (NCBI taxonomy): domain Eukaryota; kingdom Viridiplantae; phylum Streptophyta; class Pinopsida; order Pinales; family Pinaceae; genus Pinus; species Pinus albicaulis. The sequence goes on from JAXQQM020058687.1 coordinate 230,781, forward strand.
ACGATGGCATGGACAATGATGGGAGATATGACGTGAATGACCTCACCATACTTGATGACATATAATGACATTGTTGGATACATGACAATGGAGAAGCCATTAATGACCTCTTCCTGTCCTCATCGCCTTCGACACTAAAAATTCAAGAGTAGTCACAAAGAAAAATAAAATTAGGCACCTTGGAGGCATCCTTTCAAAATGGATCCTATACCATCTTGTAGAGCATATTTTTCCCTTTCTAACAAGCGCTTACTTGCCCCCGAACTCCCAGTGGTTGATGAGATAATGAATTTTTAAGGTTAGAAAAATTATTATTTTTGCCTAGCCGACTTGAGCCGACTTATATAGGCTCGACATGCCGCTTGAATAGTCATGTCTTTTCATTGTGGAAAACCACTATAAATATAAACCTAAATTCGTCCATTTTAGCTCAGAAAATTCGGATTACACAAGTCTAAGCACAGGATAAGAAGAGAACACACTCTGAGGTAACCGCATGGGAGTAAGGGATTGTTTTAGGTCTGGATGCATCTCCATTTCAGGTCTGAATTGTAGCAGAGGAGGCCGCATAACATGAGAGAATTCTGGGTTTGTTTTATGGTGTATTTTTTGTGTGGGCAGTCTCTGTTTTGCTAGCCACAGGGGTCTAGTTTATTACAGGAGGTGTACGGATTGTTTCAACAGCAAACAAGGGTGCAAAAACCTATACCTAGCCTTGGAGAAGGGCTAAGACCTTGTTTAGAAGGACGTGAAGAAGAGTTTAACGGGGAACTTCATGATATAAAAGCAGTTTTTCAAGGCTGAGTAAAATAACCATGACATATACGAATTACGATCGTAGTAGATAAGTGATAAGAAGCAAAAATTATAGACCCTAACAACAATATCATTTGGACCAGATGAAGTACTATTGGAAAGAAAATTGGTGAGCCATAGTAACAGTCATTCTTGGAGAAGCAAGTAACAGTACTTTTGTACACAGTTCTAGTATCTTTTGAAGCAGCCTTTGAAAAGAGTTTGAAGACTTGTCTGGAGAGTATCTTGAAGGCCTTGCTAAGCAACCCTTTGGAGTAGATTTGGAGAGGATGTTGAATACCCTTTGAAGTTTCTTATTGAATCCATCTAGAAGCATTGTTGAAGACTTGTTGAAAACCTGTTAAGCATATTTGAGAGCAGCCTTTGAAGCATATTGGCACAGCCTATTAAAGACTACTTTGGAGTAGACCTAAGCTTGGGTACTTGGAAAGCATTGTTGAAGAAACATAGTTAAAAATAGTTTTGGAAAGATCTGGTGAAGAATATTGGAAGCACCTCTTGAAGATATCTTTGGACCTGGAATAATTGAAGAAGCATCCTTGGAACCTTGGAGCAAATTCTTTTGAAACATTGTTGGAACATCCCTGAAATCTTGCATACCTTAAGGCATTGCTGAAGAATTGCAGAGGTTGATCTCGGAGACAATCTTGGAGACATGATGCAGTGATGAAGTCATTGTGAGGTGACTTTTGGAGATATTTGTTTGGGTAATATGAAGATCAGTGGTGACACCTTCTAAGAGGACAAGGTTGTCATTGATGAAATGACATGGAGACTAAGTGATGGCATTGCTGAAGATTGACAGGGCTCGTTGAAGAATACTTTGGGAGCTGTGAAGAATAACCAAATATATTTTGA